>OY755247.1:23520104-24023941 GCA_963576725.1 Azorinus chamasolen
AAGATGGTACTCGGACTGAGTTATATAGAGAATAATAGGTTAGTGCCGTAGATGGGACGCCTTTATCCGACGAGGGGAGAAAACGTTGAGGCGGGGCTTGCTCTACGGCACTAACCTATTATTGGATTTATCCAGTCAATTTAGTTAAATATCTTTTTCATAGACTCATAAAACATAACACTCTTGAAATAATTTAAGAAAATGTGGATTTTCGATCAACGGATCCCTACCTTTTCATTTCGATTTAGACGTAAATAGATCTAATGAGCTACCGCAGAGGAAAATAGTTTCGATACTTGCATTACAAGAGGGAAAACGTGGTTGAATTTGAAAAATAAAATGATTTGAATCGAGGGTCGATAAGTTATTTCAAACAGACATGGTTATATTCTCTGGTTAAATTCGAGTTCCGTAGTCTCGGTTTCTATTTTTTGATAGACCTAACGTCACTCATAAATCGATGGAACTGAACAGGCTATATTTAGGTCTATGACAATTACCGCCCCTGTAAGAGTTTATCAATCAAATTATCATGAGAGTGAAAAGAAAACATTTACTATTTATCTGTCAATATTTGCTTCCTGGCTTGATTTTATCAAAAACGCGTTTCGCCTGCGGTGGATTAAATTAATAAAACTGATAAATCAACGTTACTTTGTATGTGGCCTCAAAAGCGTAATCGGTAAGGACGACGTATCTAGAGTGATTAAAATTGGTATTTGAAGGATCGGTCACGGGTTCGAATCCAGCTATAGCCAATTATTTTTATTTTTTCTCATTGAATAATTCTTTTGGTGAATTTTATGTTACATCTAATACGTAAATAATTTGTATGCATATTTACAGAAAATTAAAATAGTTCCATGGTTATAGAATCATTACGCCTATCTACATGTACTAACCTAATAAACTTTCTACTACTGGAAGTAACCTAATAAACCTAAGTTTATCTGCACCCCCTTTATTATGTCACTAGAGAAACCTGGTGACTGGATAAAAACAGTTTTGTGGTTTTATGACGAAGGCAATACAGACTAACAATCATGTCTACTAGTATTTATAATCCTTCCGAATAGCTCATTATTGTATACCCTGATAGTTTATCGTTCGTGATACAGTCACGTGATTGTCTGCAACAGACAGTGTTTCATTTTTCATTCTGATAAATGTCCATGCTTTTAAACAAATAGGCTACGATTCGATTCATCAATATAAAAATTGAGGTTTTGTTTCCGGTGGTTTCTAATGTGTCTCCAGAGGACTAGATTACATAATATAATTGATATATTTCGCCCATCCTCGCATGTAGAATTTTATACGCACCTGTAGAAGTGAAACATGGCAACAGTTGGACATGCAATGTGAACATATCGGCTTATTACAGAATAGCTCTCAGCTATGTCCTTTAACCCTTTCCCACATAAGCTATTTTAGATTATATCTCATTGAATAAATCTTCCGAAAGGTAGTATTTACTAGAGAAAAGGAACAAATTAGAACTATGTAGTTTTGAAATCATTGTGATAAATAGAGCATTTGCTCCTATGTATAAAATGCTTTATTTATCACAATGGTTTCAGAAAGAGACTTTTGCAGATGCGTCAAAAGTTGTCAATATGAAGAAATGGCCAATGTACCTGTCATTTGTAAATACTATTTATCATTTTTTTAAAATTACATTTGATCAACAGAATTGCATAGATTTAATGAAAATAAAGAAATCAAGATTTATATTTTCAATATTCACAAACACTTTATTAGTAACGTAAGCATTGACGTGTTTCTTGTTTCAGCTTATTACATAAGTGTATATCTGACAGCAATGTAATCTAAATCTTACAAATATGAATAAAATATGTGTACTTGAAAATATATAAAGAACTTAGAATAAGGAACATTAAAATATTAAGTCACTATATCTTAACAAATACAATTTTTTATGCAGAGAAAACAAGCAAAAATACAACAAAGTCTCTTTTGTTAGCCTTAGTGGTTCGTAGAACGATTTTCGGTAATTTATCGACACTCCTACAAAGTTGTCTTTGTCACGCTTAAGTCCAGTTAATCAATTCAAATTTATGATCTGGAAATTGATATGAATATCAGCATGCAATCTGACATTAGACAATACAGTTAATCAGTTACTAACCGTTATAAATGTAAGATATAATGTATTTAAGGGTACATGTATTTACCTGACTTTGTTGCACTTTCAATTACTACTCATGAACGGACTCAACAAAACCGACTCTGCAATTTTCTCTTTTGGCATTACTACTTTTGTTTTCGAAGGATCATCCACTTTCAGAATATATGTACTCTACAACAGCAGGCTTAAGTCTTTGTGTGGCGGCCGTAAAAAGTCGCCCCGTACGCCATTCTCAGTGCTATTATATAATTTCTGGTCCTTCGGGATCATTAGTTTTGATGGTATAAGTCTTGAAAATTGAATACTGCTTCAGCCGGTGCTAGGGGGCGTGAGTAGTGTTGCACTTTTCATTACTACTCAGGAACATACTCAATAAAACTGAGTGCAAGTTTCTCTGTTGGCATTACTACTTTTGTTTTCAAAGGATCCCCCACTTTCAGAATATTTGTAACAAACTTAAGGAAGAATTGGTAATAACAGTACCTTGAGAATGAACAACTATATTATGCTCTTCTTAAAGCATGAACTGTATTAACAATAGAAATCGTGATAAGCTTATAACAAAACTGGTTTAGATGCGAACATGTTATTACATTTGTGCTGTCAACCTGAAATGTAATAAATCCCGAAATGTATTAAACTGTCAATCTTCGTTAAAAACAATTATAGTTTCAAAAACAGCTTTAGAAAAGCCCTTCAACTTAGGATTTTATTTCATAACACACACACACGCACGCACACATACACACGCACACAGAGGGTTATATGTATATACTAAACACGAATAAAAACGAAACAAAACTACAGATGCTATTATCGGTCCATTTGTAAATAATGGCGCCAATAATTCGAACATGATCGTCTCAGCATCTTTTTATCCGTCCGTACCGTGTGTACTGGGTGTAAAGAACCGCATCACATTAATAACTACAGTAAAACCCCGCTAATGCGACCACCTAAAAGAGGTATAATTCCGGGTGCTAAATGCAGGCGGTAGCTGAATGCAGGGGAAAAGTAATGCAGAAAGCTCCTAGGGGAGCTTTCTGCATTACTTTTGCCCTGCATTAAGCAACCACCTGCTTATAAAGACACACACGTTTATTAATTAAGTGGTCGCATTAGGGAGTTTTACTGTACATGAACACATCCTTATAAGCAAGTCTTTTGGCGCCAAATTGCAAAACCTTATATATTGAAAACAACAAAAACGTCCACTTCAAAGCAAATTACAGACTTGTTTTCAAAGCTTTCTGGCAACATGCTGATTAATAATGTCGTAAATTGTTTCAATATTGTAAGCAGATAAGAAAGCAATTTAAAAACAAATTAAACTGTAAAATGCGTCATCTTTTGTTTTTTGCACTATTGCGTTCTGTATAATTTACGAAAGTATATCAGCAATGATATCAGGATAAGAGTTGAGAACATTGCCTTGACATTCAGCAAAGATGTATTATGCTCAATGATTGAATACCCGTCCTTAACCCTTCCACTGACGAATGTCCATATAAGGGATAATGACAGTGTACCTAAATATTAGCCCCATTGTTATAATATTATAAACATTATGAAGACATGTTTACTTTCATCATTTACCTCTTTTGCTGCCAAATAGTGCCGTCTGCAAAACTTGTCGTTTACAATAGTATGTTTTGTTTTAATTCATCTCGATTGACGCCTCTGTCAATTTAACGTTTTGAAACCACTGTGATAAAACAGCATTGCTCTCCATATGAACAAATGCTCTATTATCACAATGGTTAAAAAAACTTACGCGAATCTACAATTTTTACTTTTTTCTGGCAAATGTTCCTTTTCAGTAGATTTATTTAAAAAAAACGGTTGGGTATAAATAAAGTCTATAAAAGTTTGGGTATAAATAAAGCCTATCCGGCAACACGTTAACCTTTAGCTTGCTATGGGTGGATGAGTGAATACCTGTGCAAACAGTTTAAATCAAGATGAGACGCAGGGTAACTTGGCGTCTCATCGGGATCCAAACTGTTTGACACCCTGATTGCATTTTGGAAGACAAATTGATTCTAATTTGAATTTTGAAAATGTAGTGGTTGAAAGATTCTGTAGAAATAATTTGCTCAGCAGGCTAAATGTTAATCATTTCCCATTTTCTTTCAAAACCATAACCACATTATCAAAAAGTTTGTATCCTGAAAAGTAACCAAGTTACTTGGTATCTCATCTGGATCCAAATTGTTTGTATAGATTATTAAAACAGATGCGATATTGGCAGCGAAGGAGCTATCATATTCTTCATGGGTGCGCCCAATTGCTGCATAGTTCATCCGTCTGTCCCAAGTCCTTCTGTTGCACTTGCGACCGCTACGCTTCTTTATTCCGGATCATTTTTTCCAAAACTAACAATCGCACAGCAAAACAAGTACGATTTACCAATTGTGCAGGGTAATTGAACATAACTTTGTTATCTCTTATTATTGAATTGAATTGCCCACCCATTAATTTATTTGTGTTTTTATTGTCTCTATTTCGCCAGAAACTGTAATCACTTAAAGAGCATAGAAACATGAATTAGCCGTGTACAAAACAACACTAGTGCAATGTCAAAATACCGAATAATCTCCATGGGGAATTTTAGTGTTTCTCCAATCTGCACTTTTCTCATCAACTTCTGGACAGATTACGAGCAATGACACTTGACGGAAAGCGTCTTTACCAAGAACATAATGTGAATTCTGCATGCAATTTCCATTTGGATGAATTGTATTTTATATTGTACAGCATTATTTGTGAGGCTAAATCTAAACTTTGGATGGAGTGCTATTGTTTGTCATTTGACTGAAACCGAAATACATATTTTGTTCTTCTTGATACATCTGTGCAGTATTTTTAGCGCAATCTGTGCCCGCTCTTGTCAGAGACGATCGGTTAACATGGAATGGAATGAAAAGTCTTTTTTAAAATGACAGACAGGCATATCATCATAATGTTTATTTTCGGGGTACATTAATTGCTTTCATTGATATTTCTCGAAAAGAGTAAAAAATATGTCAAAATCAATTTGGCAAAGGATCGGTAGTTTCACAAAGTTCACATATAGTGACTTGTTTGTGTGAGGGTTTTTCATCCCATCAACATCCCGATACAAACAAACATCACTTTACCCGCACAATATATAATACATATAAACATAATGACGTGTGTATTTTCTGCAAAAGGCCAGACACGTGTATTAGGGACGGTAAGACAGAGACAAGCGACAGTTAAATTACTATGGTACATATAGAACAGTCATTTCCAAAACGACTAAGTTGCCAACATTGTCAAATGTACTATACTCGAAATAGTATATGAAAGATAAGAGAAACCCATATATCACTAGATATATTCATAAGGAGTTTCGACGTTTTCAGATATTTTTAGTACATGTAACACTGTGATTGTGACACCTACCGAACAATTAACCCTTCGCTTGCTATTCACGTCAATATACCTACCTGTAAATAGTGAAGACCCAGATGAGACAGCTCCTGCAGGAACTGTCTCATCAGGGTCTGCACTATTTACAAGTTGATTGTGCAACCAGTGCACTCCGCAGCAGTGATTGCTCAGAGAAATACTTGTACACAGTGAATATATATGTAATTATACAACAGGGCATGGGTAAAGAAGGAGAAATGTATTTTAAAATTTAGTTGGTATTTAGGGCAGGTGGCTGCTTAAAGCAAGATGAAAGTAAAACAGAACGCTCCTATACATGTAGGCAGGTGGCTGCTGAAAGCAAGGTGAAAGTAAAACAGCACGCTCCTATACTTTCTTCCTGCTTTAAGCCACCTGCCTTTAACACAAGCTACTTGATGTAATTTAGTGGTCGGTATAGAGAGGTTTTACTGTAATGTTAGCCTTTGAATGCGGGAAAAAAGTGCGCATACAATTGTAATAAGAGAAAACCCAGATCGTACGGACGGACCCTCTGATATGTGTCTGCACTTTTGTCGTTCAAATTCTTCTGGAAAATTTAAGCCTTTCATACCGAATGGATTTTTTTGTTTTGCAAATTCTTTATTGAATAGGTTAAATAACCAAATGCTTTACTCGTCATTGCCAAGAACTAAAAGGAAGACAGTTCGGTGGTTTTGATCCCATGCGCTGCTTATCAACGAATGAGATTAGCCGAAATCATCTTCCTGATCATCTCTCATCATCATGTCATCTCATCATTCATCGGCGCTTTATGACCTATTCAGTGTCGCAGTGCCGTGAAACCCAACTCACTCACTCACTCACTCATCTTGACATACAGGGTACAAAGCTATCAATCACAAAGGTGATATAGATCTACGCACAACACGTTGGTGTCAGCGTTCAAAGCATATTCTAAATATATATTGTCATGTATATTTACTTATTTATGAATATATACAGTTGAACCTCGATATCTCGAACTCGGATAACCCGAACTTCGGATAACTCGAAGTTAAATTTAGGTATTTCCAAAATTTCCAATACATAATTGTTATAAAACATATCACGGCATATCTAGAGCTCCTGTAATGATTGAAGCTCCTACAAGAGCTTTCAGAATTACTTTAGACCTGCATTAAGATGTGAACTTGAGGATTTGTTCGGATAAGAAATCGGATGACTCGAACTTCTGTCTCCAAGTAATGTGTATGGTTCCTTAAAGTCCGAGATATCGTAAATCAGCTGTAATGAAATATATTTAAATATAGAACGGGATTACCGGTCTGTTCGACAACGTCTTTCAATTACAACCACCTTTATTCTATGTACTTACACATTTGAATATTTATCCAAGACATAATGACATCATGAATATTTATTTGCTGATATTTTATAATAGTATATAAATACTAGGTTTGTGTTTGGTATCGGTATCATATCTATTATAATGATATGGGCAATCATACGTGTCAAACAGGAGCCATCTGATACGAGTCTACCTTGTTTCCACGTTTGTGTTATTGAAGGATGAATTTTCACGCAGCTGTTCAGATTATTATCTGCTACATTTTAACTACTTACGATTCGATGGAGAATTCAGAAACTATTGACCGATAATTACACAACTTCGATTCTGGCGAGACGACGAGTTTAATCTATTTTGAAATATTATTAAGGTAGAGAATAGTGAAATAATAGTCAACGTATTACAGTAAAATATATCTATAACGGCCACTAAAATACACCAATTCCTTTGTGTTAAAGGCAAGTTGATGTTTAAGCATGGTGGTAGTAAAACAGAACGCTCCTATAGGAGCGTTCTGTTTTACTTCCATCATGCTTTAAGCAGCCACCTGCACTAAATATTAACTAATTAATACAATTTAGTGGCCGTTATACGTATAGAGAGGTTATACTGTACCTGAAATTATTAATACCAAGGGGCTATCCGTCTAGAGTGTTTAATCAAACACGACGATTTATCACCTCATCTATTTCAGCCTTTATTCTGTAACTGCTAAGAATCATAATTGTCATATTCAGGCTATTCTGTAATTCTTCAAATCCCATTTCCTTCCATATATCCGTCCATTGCATTGTACAACAATCCTCTAAAACGCAGACTGGTACAAATTGCACACTGATTTATGCAAATTTCGCGTGCATCAACCCTGTAAAATGCTTGCCTACGTTGAATATAAAGAATGTATTCTAAAAACAAGTTTGAAAATGACTAAATCGTCTAGACTGAGTTTAAAGTTCTAATAAGAACATAAATTACAGTTAAATCTGAGTATTACGCCCACTTAACTTTTCCCTGTTCTATACTTATTCCAAATTGTATTGCCTACTGAATATTCATGGACAAAATAGTTATAATGAAATATCGAAGTAGGAACATTGTAGCTATTTTTAGATAGTAAAGAAACAGATCTATCAAATTCCATAAACAAACAAAGCAGACCCTGATCAGACGGTTCCTACAGGACCTGTTTGATCTGGATCTACTCCGTTTGCTAATGCGTGAAAAGACGTATATAAGAGACCTAACATTGGGTTACAATATAGGTGATCCTATAATACAGGACACCAGTTAAATAGAAAGCTCATGCTAGGACTGCCTCCATTACTATTTTCTCTGTATTAAGCATTCACCTGCTTTTGGATATTCCCATGTTAGTGAATACAAGACGAATACTGATGCAAGGCATTGGATCGCCGCGAAATTTGTGTACAAGGAAGGTTTTTAATAGGGAACTGTTTTGTTAAGACAATTAAAATACAACATTTCATTAAAAACTTAACGAGATATGTAGCCTCTAGAGTGTAATGACGTAGTGACCTAGTTTCGAACCCGACATGGTCCATATTTGAACTTGACCAAGATTGCATGTGGACAAACATTCTGATAAAATTTCAGTAAGATCTGATAACATTTGTAGCCACTTGAGTGTGAACAAGATTTTTCTATGAGTTGACCTAGTGGCCTAGTTTATGACTGCAGGCGATTCATATTCGAACTTGACCTAGATTTCATCAGGGTCAATACACAAACCAATTTACTTAAAGATCAAGTGCAAAATGTGGCCTCCAGAGTGTTTAGGATTTTGTAAGATTTGACCTAGTGACCTAGTTTTTGACCCGACATGACCAATATTCGAACTTGGCGTAGATTTCATGGAGACACATTCTGATAAAATTTCAGTAAGATCCAATAAGATTTGTAGCTTCTAAAGCATTAACAAGATTTTTCTAAGATTTGACCTAGTGACCTTGTTTTTGAGCCCAGGTGACCCATATTCGAGATTGACCTAAATTTCATGCAGGGCAAAACACAAACCAATTTTATTAGAGATCAAGTGCAAAATGTGGTATCTCAACGGACAACAGACGAGGGACATCCAACGATCCTATTAGCTCAGCATGAGCACGTCGTGCTCTGGTGAGCTAAAAAAAATGAGGATAAATGAATATCCTACTCCCCTTCTCTAAAAAGGTGATAATAAAGAGACAAGGCTATAAATTAAAAATATAGTCATTTATTATGAAACAAATAACTATGTAAACAAGAAAATATACTATGGCATGCTGATAAAGAACTCTGTTGCAAACTGTAACAAGTAAATACCTGGTAAAACTATTATGACATATGCATTGTTGGAAGTATCACATGAAACTTGACACAAATATCTAGGGCGGTCATTGATTGGTTCAGAGGCATATTGACGATACCAAAACGTAAGAGGATAAATATTTTATCCCGTCACTACAGCCGCTAGTGACGTAATAAAGGGGTAGCATAATAAACCTAAGTTTATATGTACAGTAGAGGTTTATTTGTATAGTAGGTGTAGGAATTTCTTCTTACAACAGGAACTTTTTTTAATTTTTCTACAAATTTGTTTTACCAAAAATAACGTAGGCTATAAGTTGAAAGAAAAAACACTTAATATGGATAATTATCATTAACTATCCCAGTAAAAACCCAAACCGTCATTAAAAAAAAATAGAAAGGAAAAAGAGAGAAAAAAAAGTTTCGTCAGTGGTGAGAATCGAACCAGGGCTGACTGCAAGATAGGCGACCGTGGTAATCACTACGCTATCAGGCCAGACATACTTCAAGGGAAATTCATGCTACTATATAGACGACTTTTTTAAATAAAAAAAATAATAAAACGACTTTTTTTAAATAAATAAAACTATAAAACTTCATTAAAACATTTATCACTCTCATGATAATTTAATCAATAAACTCTTACAAGGGCGGTGATGGTCATAGACCTAAATATAGCCTGTTCAGTTCCATTAACGAGTGACGTTGGCCCTATCTAAAAATAGAAACCGAGACGACGGAATTCGATTTTGACCATGTAGAGCCTCCGGTAGAATAATAACCATGTCTGTTTGAATTAACATATCGACTGTCGATTCAAATGATCTTATTTTTCAAATTCGAGCACGTTTTCCCGTCTTGTAATGTAAGTCCCATCCACAGCACTGAAGGGCATACTTTAGAACGAGAGCACCGCAAACAGGTGCACGACTACAGTTTTGACCCGGCTTCAATTCTGCGACTTTGACCCGGCTTCATTTATGTTTTTACAAAACTGTTTTTGGCATTTAATGTCGATACATGTACTTTGACGAAAAAAGTGTCATAATTATTATTATTATTGTACATTTGTTTGATAAATCATTTTAAACATCGTATGAAGGTTTTTACATCACATATTTCACTACATCAATAATGCAGATAGAAACTATTCTCATGTGCCAATTCATTTGGTTCATCTCACGTATGTACGCGGAATAGACTTTGTAAAACTTGTCGCTACCACTCCTACATGGGTAAATACTTTTGAACATTCCATTAGTGATCGCCGCTCATGCGGCGATCAATAAGTGAAACCTCTCTATAACGACCACAAAATTACGTAAAATATTTTGTGTTAAAGGCATGTGGCGTTTTTAAAGCAAGATAAAAGTAAAATAGAACGCTCCTATAGGGGCGTTCTGTTTTACTTTCACCTTGCTTTAAGCAGCCACCGTCCCCAAATACCAATACATCAGCACACTTTAATGGTCGTTATAGAGAGGTTTTACTTAATGATATAAAGAACAGTATAGTGCCGCTTGCAAGACACTGAATTAACGCTTGTGTCATACGTATGTACTCAAACATGCCAATTCCTTGCAGTTTTCTATAAGTTATTATTACTACACTTGACATCAAACATTTTTAAGCTTCACGTTTTCTTTAATGAATTATTATCATTTACGGAATGGTTTTACGTAGTGATTTAAGTGGTCAATAAATAGCTATAGGACGATAACCTTGTTCCTTTTAAGAATAATACTGATAGCATTTCTTGTCTTTTGAATGAAGTTTACCAACGCTAAAACCCTTGAGGTTTTTAAGATAGTTACGCTCACTGTACCTTCATTGTGTATAATTTAGCTTAAATATATATGTATATACATAATACATATTGTTCCTATTGAGCATCATCAGTACTATCAAACGTATTTGACCATTAACCTAATTCCTCATTGAAACCAAATGCGACTTGAGTTGTATGTCTCTAACACAATATTAGCAAGACAACAGATACTTTTTTCTAAACAGTTTTAGTTGCTTTGTTAACTTTCTAAATGATTAGAATTAGATTCCATTTATTACTATTACAGTAAAACCCTCTAAACGTTAAAATCTATATAAAAAATATGGTCCTGGAGACATGTGGTATGTAGAGTGAAAGTAATGCAGAAAGCTCCTCTAAAGGAACAGGATTTTAACCCTGCATTAAGCCACCGCCTTCCTGAAAGTATCTGAATTAGTCTCTCCAAGAATTCCGGTTTACGGGGGTTAACTGTATCCGGAACAGCTTAGCATTATAACTTCTTAATATCCACCCAGCGCTTCCATACTAGTATGCATCACTTTCACTTGTGGCATGACTTTGCTGGAAACTTGCCTTTCATAGTTCAATCCATATTATCGTAGGTGTACTTCCGCGTAGATATCTGATTTACATTTAATTGATATTAAGCTGTGTCAGTTGCAATTAAAATTGCAGCTTTTACTGCTTGGCGTGGGCGACACGTGTAATTTTTACCTCCAATTTAAATCGTATTAACATTATAGAGATAAAAAAAAAAGCGTACGTGTTTATTCGGACTTATAGAACTTTGCTTATCCGAACACTGAAATGTGTATTATTATCGATCTTTAATGCATGATGGGAATCATTCAGAGTGCTAATCCATGATCTGTCTGTTTTTATTTTGAAGGATCTCCTACTTTCAGAAGTTTTCACTCTACATTAAAACACGAGTCTGTAATTGTTTTCAATGTCTCTTTACTACAGTGAACCCTCATTATACCGGGTTCGTTACAATGGCACCTATTATAACGGCAGTATGCATTGAAACAAAATTACCGTTAAGTCTTTTAAACGACCACTGAATAAATAGGTACAAAGCCAATAAGACAGATGATCGCTTAATGCAGAACACAAGAAGTGCAAAAAGCTCCCACAGGAAGCTTTTTGCACTTATTGTGTTCTGCATTAAGCGTTCACCTGTTGGTATTAGTTTAACACTTTCATATTTCCTTTCATATCTAAACTCGTTATAAAGGCAACCTCGTTATACCAGCAAAATGTCTGGAAACAAACATCTCCGTTGTAACGAGGGATCACTGTATATCAATTCGGAAAAGTCAGGTCTTACTTCATAATGCTCTTAACCCTTTACTCAATGTATATTCAGGTCAGAAATACTGACATTATAAATATTAATTACAATGACTATCATAAAATCATATGGACACAGAATGTTTAGCCATGGAAAAAACCAGAATCATATCAATATTATATCATAAGCAAACAGAGCAGACCTTGGTAAGACGGTCATCATGGTACATGGAACCGTCATGTCTGGGTCTACTCTATTTTTAAAGGCATAGAAATGCGTATTTATGGAGTTTTTTATTAAACACTGAAAAGCGTCTCTGAAATGTCCGGACCTCCGGATTTGTAGTCTAGCGCGTTACCACTAGACCACCGCAAACCACGTAGTATTAGGTATGAACAAGGTCTACATTGTTAACTGAAAAATTGGCATAGTTATACGTTTAACTACGTGTATAACTACGCCAAATTTCATTATTTCCATCGCCGTCGTAAATGTGTTATTATTTCTATACTATATATTTTTTACATAAATGAAGTAAAGATCTATACAAGTTTGATGTTGAAGTATAGACTGAAACGAGGAGATACATAATACAGTAAAACCTCTCTATAACGACCACTTAAATACATCAAGTATGTTGTGTTAAAGGCAGGTGGATGCTTAAAACAAGGTGAAAGTAAAACAGAACGCTCCTATAGGAGCGTTCTGTTTTACTTTCACATTGCTTTAAGCAACCACCTGCCCCAAAATACCAAATAATTAACACAATTTAGTGGTTATTATAGAGAGGTTTTACTGCATTATGCTATAATAGGAACCGTCTCATACATTTTGGAGGTAATTTTGTACCATGACGTCTAACAGGCAATTGTGACAGTTTCATTAGACCCATTACCGCACACGCTAGTTGAAGATTAGCTGTCTTGTTTCTAAAATGAAATAAATGCGATAGAAGAAGTAATACTGATAACATGACAACAACCAATTGGTTTTACAGAAGCTAAATATGTGATCTAGCAATGGGCTTATATTACATCAAAACAAATAGAAGTTATCTAATTAATCCTTTGGATTTATTCCATACTAATGTATAATATGCCACGAGGTGTAGCTTAACTATATCAACTCGTTTACAGGCTTGCAGTGCAAGCAGAATTTTATGTCGACGCGGTAGAGTTCTTGACTATGAACCTCGAGGTCTCGAGGTCGATCACCACAGCCGACGGGTATATTTTCTCCTACAGAAACCCTGAAACCCCGATTACATTTGGTTCCGGGGTAACATATTCTCCTTACCTATAGAATTTCGGGACGAAATTTAAACTTGGTGGGGGAGTATGTTACGGGGGTGCAGTTTATCTGTATCAATACATATGTACTCGTACAGAACTGCCGTGCAAGCCATATTTCAATCGCGATGCTTGACTGGAAATATCGAGGTATCGAGTTCGATCCCAACACCCGACAAAATATTATATCTCAGAGAAACCCGTGCTACAAACAGACGTCAGAGAGCAGATGTCACTCGCAAGTACACTGCAACACTAGATTCACACATAAAATACCCCTGTCCCCGCCGCTGCTACACACTCACTCACACACACGCACGCACACACACACACACGCGCGCACACAAGTGCACACGCGTGTGTACACGCATACGCAAGAGGGATATCGTTCACAGAAAAGAACCGTTCCCCACTCACTGCATCATCGAAAGCTGCAAGAGAAGATGTGACGTCATAACTTATACCAGAGCAAGAAAATATTGCATCATGAAACGATTTCCTATAACGTCTCGTATTATAGAATGGATAAAATGGGTCTATCGGGCACTGTGACACCGAATATGTCACTTAGTACCATTAGGATGATACAATGAATGAACCAAGGAGCATCAAAACCCAGTTCGAGAGCAAACACGAACACTACAGCCCGCACACATTCATGCATATTCGTATGTTCAAAAACGTTAATATTAACAATTTGCATTAATCATGAATTGGTGTAGAGGTGTAATTTATACGAATTTTTCACAAAATACATCACACTGTTTTGCCTTCCCTGATTCAGTTGCTGATATCAATGCATTCTTGCTATTACAATTACATTTGTCTTCATCGTACTTAATTGATCCGTTGTCTTACGTATCGAACGTCATCGTTCGTATGTAATATTACAGAAATGCTCTATAATTTAAGAAAAACCAAATGTGTATCTGTGTATTATCGCGCATTAGATCACAGTTAAGAGTTGAGATGTTGAGTCATTAGATCTTAAAGGGGTGGGGATTGTCAAATACTTAAATATGGCCTTTTCAGCTCTATCGATTTATGAGTGGGCATATCTAAACCAATAGATAGACAACGAAGCTCGAAATTGTTCAGAGAGCCTCCGGAAGAATTTGAATGAAGCCTCACCTCAACGTTTTCTCCCCTCGTCGGATAATGGCGTCCCATCTACAACACTAACCTATTATTCTCTATGGCACGGGAGTCTGTAACATGCTTGTTGTCTAAGATGGTTGCTTAATGCAAACATAAGGCAGAACACCACTATAAAATCAAGAATTAAACATAACAGTAAAACCTCTCCATAACGGCCACTAAATTGTGTTAATTAGTTGGTATTTAGGACAGATGGCTGCTTAAAGCAAGGTGAAAGTTAAACAGGTTCTGGTTTATTTTCACCTTGCTTTAAGCAGCCACCTGCCTTTAACACAAAATATTTGATGTAATTTAGTGCCCGTTATAGAGAGGTTTGTACTGTACTTCTTTTTTACTAGTCGTATAAGCGAGACTTAACTTTATTGTGAGCGTTTACAAAACTAGCAATACTTCAGTAAACATCCAACCTCATCTTGCTATGATGTACGTTGTATGCCCACTGCTATGTACAACGTTATCATTCAATAAGATATGGCACTTCATTTAAACATGAAGGGTTCGTCATCATTCTACTTAACCCTTACAACGCTGAAATTTCAAATGGAATATTCCAAACTTCAAACAGGTCAAGCTTATTGTGAATGTTTCAAATAAAAGTAATACATGACAAATAGTGCAGACCCTCATGATAGGGTTCCACTAGGAACTCTCTCATTTGCGTCTAAACTGTTTTCAAATGACAATAGTGACTCGTGTCCAGCACTGTAAGATTTAACCCATTCCCTCATATTGACGACTTTTGACGACTCTCTAAAAGACTTTTTGTGAAACCATTGTGATAAATAGAGCATTTGCTAATATAGGAGCAAATGCTTTATTTATCACAATGGTTTCAAACTACAACATTCTAAAAGTTTCCTTTTCTTTAGTTAATGCTCCTTTTCGGTAGATTTATTCAAATATGTTGTATCTTAAAATAGCCTATGAGGTAGTGGGTTAAACATTTATCTAATGTATGAATTAACGAGTTTAAGAAAATTAAATAACTGAAGTTTCATAATAATATTACGAACTAGTGAATATACCATTCCTTATAATGTAGAATCAGATTCATAACCAAACAGGATACACTCCTGTTAGACTTGTCCTGGTATACACTGTATGCATCTGCGTCAAATTGTGTCTCTATCACAATAAAGGTTAGAGTAGTCAAGAAAATAATTTGTTTTGATTTGTATCATAGATTGACGTTAATTTGTAACATGTGTATATCAACACATTGGGCATGGGCCACATGCACATGTCAAAAGTATGCAAAACAACATTATCCTTATCTTTGTTTAATTTCGTTTGCATTATTATCAGGTATGTTGACGAACGTATCGCACAAAAATTATTTGACAAGGTCGTAATGAAATAACAAAAACAATTCACCTCAGAACGGAATGAAAATATTATCACAGTACTCCAATCACGAGTGATTGATAATGCCTCTGATAGTGTCAATCTCATTTAAACAAGGAAAGCAATTTAAACGAATCTGTATAATGCATGGATATATTGAAAATATCTAACATATCTACTTAACCCTTTCAATCCTGAATTTGCATAATTGACTAGATAGTCCACAAGGAATTAAACTACAGAGTCAAGACAGTATGAAAGATTTAATCTTAATAACCCATTACCTCATAGGCCATTTTTAGATCCAACCACTTTGAATTAATCTACCGAAAAAGAACATTTAATAGAGAAAAGGAAAATTTTAGAATTTTGTAGTTTGAAACCATTGTGGTAAATAGAGCATTTGCTCCTATAGGAGCAAATGTTCTATTTATCACAATTATTTCTTAAAGTGACTTTTACAGAGTCGTCAAAAGTCGTCAATATGAGGGAAAGGGCTAGAGAAATTTAATGACAAACAGTTCAGAGCCTTATCAGGGTGATTCTCGATATGTCATCTGAGCTGGATCTACACGGTTTGCAAATTACAGGTCATGCATGGTCCGGGATGCAAGGGTATCAAACCCAACTGAGAGGGATTATCAATACAGTAAAACCTTGTCTCTCCAAAACGAACATTTAAATTAACGTATCAATGTCGATCTGAAAGACAAGTGGCAGCTTAATGCAGGATTACAGTCATGCAGATAAATCAAGTACATGTATATGTATTTGCATGGCTTTTATCATTCAGCAAGCATCTACCTGTCTAAAATGGTATCGATTCTTCTTTATTGAAGGGTTGTTCTAGAGGGGTTTGATTGTATCACACTTTCAACTCATAGTTCTTGAAATTGTCACAAGCTAATCAATCCAAACACTCTGTAGCATTCCTTAACCATGTCAACGCTGAATGATCAGAGTGAGATCAACATAGGAGCAAATGCTCTATTTATCACAATGGTTTAAAACTACAAAAGTCTAAAACGTTTCCTTTTCTCTATTGAATGATCTTTTTCGGTAGATTTATTCAAAGAGGTTGTATCTAAAATAGCAAATGGGTTAATGCAGAACGAGATTATTATTATTATTATTATTATTATTATACCGCATTTATATAGCGCCCTTATCACACAGGATATGTGGGCTCAAAAGCGCTTCACATTAATAAATTACATACACAAAACAAAGTATATTCATTGCATATACCCTAATTAAAACAGCATATATTTTATAAGCAGATATTGATAAGAATAGTTAAAGGGCAATGAATTTAAGAATCCCAGGTAAACCCACATAATCCTATTTCCATAAGTTTATCTGACTGTTTCATACATATTATGCAATATTATATTGTGTCAGAACACTCAGATCACTAAAACTCAAATGTAACATTCTATGCAGTGTCAGTGTGCCACACAGATACGACCCAGAACCAACTGACTTGTTTGGCATACAATACTACACAAAAATGATTGCCTGGCGCATGTAGGACAATGCGTCAACAAAATAGATCATTTTGTAGTTCATATAAACTACACAGTGCAATACAAAAATACAACTTAACAACCGTTATATACGCCCAATAGGCAACTCTCTCCAGACAAACACTGTCTGATCCCCTATGGCAACGAGTGTGTACACAATGGATAACCCTTGTTTTTGCTACATTCCACCATAATTGTTTTAACGGAGTTGTAATAGGGTATATCCAAAGATTATTTAGGGAGTTTAACGCGATTTTTTTGGGAACCCAAAAAGCTTAGCCGTAGAGCTAAAAAGATGCAGGATGCTGTAGGAGCTTTCAGCATGACATTCATCATGCATTAAGCACCGCCTGGTTTTAAGACCCAGAATTAAGCCTCCTTTACTTAGACGTTTTAAAAATGCTTAATATATATCTATTCAGAAAGCCACAGAAACTCTTAGATCACAGAGTAATTTGGGTGAGGTTTGTTACAACCTGGTTTAGTCTAATTAAATAATTTAATTTAAACTTCTTGACTTGAAATGTGCTTGGTGAGAAACAGTTTCATTCACAAACAGTGAAAATTTAATCAATTTGCATAGTGCGGATTAAAAGTGCTACAATCGCCTTTAATGTGAAAGATGTAACAGCACGATGGCAGTAAACACAAGTTTCACCCGCCGTCCTGTTAATTCCAAATTATGTACACGCAGGTTTAAGGTAAATTAAATATTCAATACTTCTTCAATATAATTTATGCTTTTTTTATTCCCCCGAGGATATGTGGTGATGCACAATCCTTGTCTCTAAGGTTTAACTAGTGTCTTAGACGTATGTCTGTACGTGCATATGTGCGAGTGTGCGATCGGGTATGTGGGCGCTCGGGTGTGTGCATGGGTGTGGACGGGTGGGCACGGGCGCGGGCGCGGGCGATGTCGCAAGGGGAAGATATACACAGTTCCATCAACTTAATTTTTACACACGTGTTCATCACACCATAACCATATTTCGCCTCTCATGCCCTTGAAGGGTAATTTGCTTTCATTTCTGCAGCCAGAGCAGTTTGGTGGCATGTGTTGCTTATTGTAAAAGCTCTTGGTCATATTTGTTTCCACCGGAGTATGAAGAGCGTAGCCCATAAACTCCCATGTTCACATATATGAGATATAGGCAAACAGTGTCGACCCAGACCAGAGGGCCCATGAATGATCAAATACTGTACTGCTTGCTATACCAATCAATGACAGATAATTACACCAACAGAAACCCCTCTCCAAGGTCTGTGCTCTATGTCCGGTTTAGAAATATTTAAATGTAGCTTAATTGGTTTATCACATCTTACACAAAAGCCATATACAATGTAATAGAATGGAACAATACAACATTTCTAAACCTTACGTTCAATTAAGTAACGAGCTTTAGCGAGTTTTTTATCGTTTTAAAAAGAAGAATTTAATAAATACAATAATCAAGACCTTGAATGCAAGATGCTATTTATAACATAACAAACACAAATGATTTTGCAGCCAATATTTCAGCAGTAACGTAGATTGTTATAAATTCTCCTTACATATAGAAATGATTAATGAAATGTGTTATCAGGTTTGCTAAGTAACTGGGACAAAGTAGGTACAACATTTCCAACTGGTTTTTTTACTTACTGGCATATCAACCAGGATCTAATTTAGACATCTCTGG
The DNA here is from genome assembly GCA_963576725.1 of Azorinus chamasolen. Taxonomy (NCBI): domain Eukaryota; kingdom Metazoa; phylum Mollusca; class Bivalvia; order Cardiida; family Solecurtidae; genus Azorinus; species Azorinus chamasolen. The sequence goes on from OY755247.1 coordinate 23,539,387, forward strand.
TATTCAATTCAACTGTGATAGTTTATGATAACAAAAACCTACAGAAACACGTCAAAATAAATTTTGAGTTGCAGTTTCGACATACAAACACGTCACATTATGACGTCACTGTACACAACATGTGTCTTTGTGCGCCATTTGCTCATAGTTTAAAGAAGACCCACATATACATGTAGTTCGCCTACACGTCTGACATTCACTGCCAATGGGATTCAAAATGCGCTATCGTGTTGGTATATCAAGCCCTTCATCAGTGTTGTATACACATGGACATTTTCACCGTGAACAAAAATCTCGATTCAAATTCAGTAAAAATGTTTATTGAAATGGACAAAATATTCAGTACGAACTGCTGCATAAAACTATGTTGGAACAGGACGAAGGTTTTCGCGATCAGCTGTTTTGGAGTATAACATATTTGAAATATGTTTGTGCTGTGCTGGATTCAGATGACTATAGTTGTTGATTAACGGGATATTTTATGAGTAGAAATCTGCATAAACAAAAGGACATGCGGTGAAGAAAATGTAAAGTTGTGGAGGCAATTTGTTATGTAGAATGGATGGTTTGGGTTAGAGTAGCTGGTAGATCTTTTTTGGCATATATTTTATAGATATTTACTGACAGCGATCATAATTTGTATTATTTTATCGAAATTAAGGCGCAAGTGCCAACAGTCCTTTGCCATCTATCGTGACTCAATCGTTGACAGGTAGGTCACCGTCCGCCAGTTTGTTTGTTTTGACAGCGCGTATGAATACAGTTAGGTCGTTCGAATGTTATTCACTAGTGAATATATGCTCGTGAATATCAAAACATATATGATAGTGTTAGGTCACGCTGAAGCCACGAGTTATGTTATAAATGTACTTAAAAAGTGTTCGCCTTGATGTTTAGACTCAGGGGTAGAATAATGCTCATACTGCTGCAAATAAACAGTTTGTGTTAGTATTACCAGTCAGTTAATATGCGCATAATGTAAGCTTACATGTAAAGTTTTAAGCGAGCTGAGTCTATTATAAACTGAACAAAGGATGCTGAAAAAGCTGGTGGTTGCGGATGCTTAATACAAGGCGACATTAAGGCTGATGGTAGAGATACTTTCGACCTATATTAAGGTACTGCCTGTTTGAATAACACATAATCAACAATATTGTTACTGATCGCTAAAGACATTGTTTGCTGTATTTACACAAAAGTAATACAACGATATGGTGCATGTACACGCAACTGTTCTGTCACGTAAACATGTTAATATATCACTCGTGGCTCACTACTGATATCGTTCTTAGTTAACCCTTCTCTTGCTGAATTTTAAAACACATTTCTCCTTCTTTACCCATGCCCTGTTGTATAATTACATACTAGTATATATCTTCACTGTGTACAAGTATATCGCTGTGCAATCACTGCTGCTGAGTGCACTGTTACACAATCAGCTTGTAAATAGCGCAGACCCTGATGAGACAGCTCCTGCAGGAACAGCCTCATCTGGGTCTTCACTATTTACAGGTAGGTTTATTGACGTGAATAGCAAGCGAAGGGTTAAAATGTCTATAGATAGAGAAGAAGGTTGACATGGTCATATTAATAAAACGTCCTCTCATATAAACGTGTTTCACGCATTTGCAAACAGAGAAGACCCAGATCAGGAGTTGTCTGATCATTGTCTGCTGTTTGTTAATGGAATTTGATAGTTATGTTTCTTTTATTTCTAAATGTCTACAGTGTTCTACTTTCCATTATATTATATCATATTTCATTATAACTATTTTGTACACGAAGTTCCTCACTACGTATTGAAATTTGGAGTAAACATAGAAAAGGTAAAGGGTTAAAAATATGTATTTCGTTATTATCGTCTAGATAGAATAGCATGTATTCTTCGTAATAATATATTAATTAACACATTCCCGCATACTGAAGCCTTTCGACGCCTTTGAAAAGGTCGCCATTGTGATTAAAAGAGTATGTGTTCCATAGGACCAATATTAATTTTTTTTATCACAATCTTTAACATCTGATCATTCTTAACGTTTTCCTTTTCTCTAGAAAATGCGCATATTCGGTAAACACATGCCTGCTAGGAGTTTATTAGATATTTCCAGTTGTAGATAAAAACTAACTTGACAATGCCCATGGTGTTGTTATTTTGTTGTACTGATAAAAAAACAACCTAGCAGACATAAGTAATTTCAACTTATTTGTTTTGCATTATATATATAGAAATAAAATTAGCCCCGGAAATAAGTAAGAACATGTTTTCTAGTCTAGACGAAAATACATCCTCTGTGACAAGTAAATAGTTTGCATTGTGATGTTTATGTATATTACACACCTAGGTTGGGCTGCTCTTCTGTGATACATTACCGTGAAATGACTCTAAGGCGACTAAACCATGTTTAGCCTGTTATGTCTCTAAAAGCAGGTGGTTACTTAATGCAGGATGAAACTAATATAGAAAGTTCCTGTAGGAGCTTTCTGCATAACTTTCATCCTGCATTAAGTCGCCACCTGACTTACGACACAGACCAAACTTTTATGCCTCATTTAGGCGGTTGCCTTAGGGAGATTGTACTGTATTAGTATTTTTTTTATCATATTGGCATCTATTACGGCGTTATACAAAGTAGAAGTGGTAGTGAGATACAACATCTACCGAAAAGGAGCAGTAACTAGAGAAAAGGAAAATGTTAGAATTTTGAGGTTTGAAACCATTGTGATAAATAGAGAATTTGCTGCTATATGAGCACATGCTCTATTAATCACAATCGTTTCACAAAGTGACTTTTACGGAGTCGTCACAAGTCGTCATTATGAAGGGATGGGTTAATCTGAAATTGATAAAATGGTGAAAATATCAAAAAAAAGTTCTACATTTGATCTTTATAAAATGAATGTACAGTGGAAATACCACTTGCATTTAGCAACCAGAATTATACCTCTCTTTGGTGGTCGCATTAGCCGGGGCTTACTTTATTCATGGTTTTAATAATTCCGTATCATGGTATGTATTATCACTGTATACATCGATCAGATGTATACTTATTCCTATACATGGTACATACACTTATTGCAACCTTTGAAAACAGAATAGATCCAGATCATACGACACCTATAAGCCCTGTGTACTTATGCAATACTACAGTTTACATCATGGCCATGCCCATGTCCCTCTCTGTTCATATACCATTGTAAATGCAGCTTTAACTTTTCTATTACGGCCACTAAATTACATCAAGTATTTTGTGTTAAAGGCATGTGACTGCTTAAAGCAATGTGAAAGTAAAACAGAACGCCCCTATACCTTACTTTAAGCAGCCACCTTCTCTAAATACCAACTTATTAACATAATTGAGTGGCCGTGATAGAGAGGTTTGACTGTAAATACATGGGCCAAAGTGTTGGGAAGCAATTTGCATGATACATTACATCTTCTATTGTACTTTTTACTGCGTTAATCCATATAAAGGACATAAAATGGATATAAAACGGTATCATCTTCGTCGCACATTCCCCTGTAAGATATTGAAGAGAACGTCGGGTTGCTCGTTCACAGACTAAAAGACTGCCTTTTGGTACACAATTTCACGTGTAATTTGAGGAGAATCGTAAACCGTAATTCTTGGACTTAACGATTCGTAGGATTGGCTCATGGACATAGTCTCCTCATGTCTAAGGAACTTCTGATTGTGTTCTTTTAACGAACCCGACGCGAGAAGAATGTGAGTTCCTGTCACAGTTTGAGAAATGTGTGATTGGTATGCAAGAAGAAAGTAATCACGGTTAAGTATATTTGCAGTCTTCTCTGGTTATTTGTTTTCTCTAAAAAATGTGTTTCTTCATTACCCTGAAATATGGTGCTAGCGAAAAGCACCGTGTGTGAATACAAGTGTTGGAAAAGTGTATCATGAATTCGCTAACAAAATGTAATTACAGTGCTTCCTCCCTGCAACGGCCCTCTCAATAACGATTCCCTACTTACAACAACGCATGTCACTGTTTCCGAAAGAACAAGGCTATAGAAACAACGTTTTTCCATCGTATTTTCTTTATGCATCCATCAAATTTGTGACGATTCTAAAGAGTGGTCACAACATAGGGTTTGATTGAATAATAACGGTTTTAGTTCTCGAAATACACCTTATCTGGTGATCTGCAAACAAGCTAATTATGTTTGATTTTCCCTCCCTATAACGACTCCCTCTGAACAACATATACAATCTTCGTATCACAAAGCGTGTCGTTGTAGAGAGGGAGCACTGTACCATAAACCGAACAGAAAATGCCGAATTCTTAGATTCTTAAATGTGAACATTTTTACATGTATGGTCGCATTCCAGACTAACACCGTCCACCAGGAGCATGTGTGTGTGTTAACTGTTGAACTAAAACATGGCTATTTAGATATGTGGAACACGCATGCACTGGCATTAGCCCTTTCGCCGCCAATGTCACCAAAATGCACCAAGACAAATAGTGCAGTCCCAGATCAGACGCCGCCTTGATCAGGGACTTCACTATGTGTCTCAATCTCTAGTTCTCGATCTGTGTTTTATTCCTTTGCAGTCTGTATTTATTCATTCCACCTCCTTATTTCACCGAATGATTTAACAAAATTGAGTTGCAGACGACAATTAGAAATTTGGCGAAAGAGTTAACACATAGTGTATAACAATATCTGAGTGTTCCTACAGGAGCTCACTGATCAGGATATACACTGTTTGTCATTTGCAATCCTCTAGCAAATTTAAGCAATTCACACTGAATATACACTATAGTTAAACACGAATATAGAAAGCATGTACAAAAAAGTTTGCCGCAAAATACTTGGTGTAACAATATCTACCAGCGTCAATGCTATGTACATGTATATTTAACTAGAATGAATACCCTTTGCTCATTCATAAAAATCATTGTCATGATAAAATATTGGATAAATATATTTCTAAAAGTGACTAATTAATGATTTTTCAAACTTGAAACACGTTTCAAAATGATTGAATTACAATTATATAAATTGGGTGTATCAGATGTATTTTAGAAGACTGTGGTTCGTTATACATATGGTACAACCAAAACGGTGCTGTGGTGTATTACGAACTTATAAAACGGCTAATACTTTACGTGTTCTATCGAAATTGGTAGTGGGCTATAAACAATTCAAGCGATAAGAAACATATTGTCTATTTAAACACACATTTCAATTTGAAAAATACCCTGATATCATTACCAAGCCTAAATTCGGCATTGCGTTGACACGGTTTCGTACTTCATTGTACAATCTAGCCACAGAAAAGGGAAGATACATTAATGATACTTAAGAAAATTAACTGTAGAACTAGAGTGATTGAACAATATTTTTTACTTCTCACTGTCAAAGTTCTCAGCACTAGCATCAAACTATTTAAAACAATACTTTATACCTGGCCTCCGTTGCAGCAATAAGTATGTTTACTATCTGAGAATTCTAAGAAACCTGTCTAAATACATTTATTATGCAAACTTAAAGAGATTTTAAAAACCAATATATCTTGACTCTGTTGTTATATCTAAAATACATTCACTGTGTTGTATAATTGCTTGTCTGGAAATCCATGTCATACTCATATGTAGTTTGTTTTGATGTTGCTATAAGCATACTTGTACGTTTAACTCTTTCGGCGCCAATGTCGCATGTTGGCACCATTGAAAACAGTGCAGTCCCAGGTCAGATGCCACCTTTTCAAGGCGGAATCTGACCTGGGACTTCACTGTTTTCTGTATTATTTTAGCCCAAGCATACAGGTTTTTAAAAACAAACATTTTACTAATACAATGTATACCTTTATTATTTAGTTTAGAATTATATTTAATATGAAATTATTATTGCAGACGACACTTTTAAATTTGGCGCCAAAATAGTTAATGTAATAAACTATATTGTATTGTATTCTACTCTGACCAAGGGTTAACCTAACTCTAATACTAATGTGCTACAAACGGTTTAGAACTGATTCAACGTCTGACCCAAGGTATCTTATATCAGAATTATGTTTATATGCGTTCTATGTACTGGCAAAGTATGTATAATCTTACAACATATGTCAGACTCTTTATTTGATAGGACCTTTAACATTTTCTCAGACAGTTCATACAGGGTTCTTATTATGAATGCAGTGCCAGTGCACCATACTAACTTGCATTAATCGCAGAACAACAGAGAATAATGTCTACCTTGGAATATAAATCCATCAACTGCGTGGGATTCGTCTTAGTCCCGGTCTGTGATATATGCTCCGTGAGGTATCTAATGAACATATAAATGGATCACCTACTGCGAACATTGGTACAGTAAAACCTGTATCAAAATGAGGTCTAATTCTGATAGCTTAATGAATGTTGAAATTAATGCAGAAAACTATCAGAGCGTTCTGCATTACTGCCGCCCTACATTAAGCAACCACTGCATTTTAAAACTCCTTTGTTCAAAACTCGAACGGTCACGTAAGACAGGTTCTGCTGCGTTATTACCTTATACTGTTTATCATATAATCTGCCTTGTTGGGGTGTCGTAACATAGTGCCGTAAATCGTGAGAATGCACTAGTGCATCTTTATGCAAATTGGTAATCGTTAGCCAATCGTAGCGCTCTGTTTAAAGGAAACATCTTCAAGGAAAGGAAAGTTTACAAATTACAAATGGGATTTGAATAATATATTCATGTAAGTAGGACGAATACAAAATGCCCTTGATCCTTTCCTTCATATAAACGCATTTGCATGCATTATAAACAAAGTGGACCCAGATAAGATGACTCATATAGGAGCCGCCTGATCAGGGTCTGCTCTGTTTGCAAATGGACTTTGATAGACCTGTTTCTGCTGTTTGTATATGGCTACACCTTCCATAGTTTAATATTACTATTTTGGCCATGAATAATCAGTAGGTATTGACATTTGGACTAAATATAGAACAGGGGAATGGATCAGTGTTGCATAAGTATGATATTAGATGAAGCAGGTACTATAAACAATTAAATGCCATAGAATGAAAGCCCAATTGTTTGTATAGGATGTATTTAAGCCTTTACCTTATGAATAATCATGTGAAATGGTGACGTTTTAACTATTAATTATCTGTTTTATTATATTTTTTCATAATGGCATATAAATAAGTTAGTGTTTAACCATGATTGAAATGTCAAAAGTTATTACAGTTAAACTTCTCTATAGCGGCCACTAAATTACACCAAGTAGTTTGTGTTAAAGGCAGGTGGCTGCTTAAAGCAATGTTAAAGTAAAACAGAACGCTCCTATTGGAGCATTCTGTTTTACTTTCACATTGCTTTAAGCAGCCACCTGCCCTAAATACCAACTAATTAACACAATTTAATGACAGTTATGTAAAGGTTTTACTGTAATGTGTATAATAGCCTATTGACACAGGCATTTTGCTCTAATTACCAGCTAATTAACACAATTTAGTAGCCTGTATAGAGAGGTTTTACTATATCTCCATAAGCAAACATCGCGGGCCCTGGTGATACGTATCCTGCAGGAACCGTCATATCTGAGCCCATTCTGTTTGCAAATGCTTAAAAGGAAAGGGTTAACGCACAACAGTCGGAATATTTAGCAGAGAAACAAAATAAGCGTTCACGAAACGTTACAGTAAACAATAAGTCACAATCAAATGCTTCATTCGGAATGTTTGCTGTATTGATATGCCATTCAGTCTAAACTACGAGTATCTTTTCATTTTATTGTTCCAATTTGGTTGAATGGCTCTTGCAATAAATGCTATTTCAGAGAGATACTGCTCTTAATGCCTGTGAATATGTCGTTCCGTCATTGTAACATTATGGGCTTAAGCATCAAACACGCTATTTAAGAAGCATGGTGTCTCGAACTGCAATGTTAATACTTGTTACTGAACATTATATTGGTAAATGAATGCCATGGCGTCTATTACTTGATAATGGGTTTCCAAAAAGGCTGTTCCGTGAGTACATGTAACTATGTTATTGCTACTACTCGTATTGTTTAAGAATCGTTACCTATTTTTTTGTATTTCAAAATGTGCACAAAATGTTGGAAACAACCCATAATCAAAATCATAAACAAATAAATGTTTGAACATACAGTAAAACCTCGCTTATCAGAACACTCAAATAAGTATACAGTAAAACTTCTCTATAACTGCCACTAAATTACATCAAGTATTTTGGGTTTAAGACAGGTGACTGCTTAAAAGCAAGATAAAAATAAAACAGAACGCTCCTAAAGCAAGGTGCAAGTAAAACAGAACGCTCCTCTAGGAGCGTTCTGTTTTACTTGCATCTTTCTTCAAGCAGCCACCTGCCCAAAATACCAACTAATTCACACAATTTAGTAGCAGTTATAGAGAGGTTTTACTGTATTTCTCAATCTTTAAATTGGTGGCAGCTTAATGCAAGGGTAAAGCTTAACGACCTTCACCCTGCATTAAGCAGCCACCTGCCCAACAGGGTCTAAACTTTCCTGTACTGGAATTTCGAATTATCGACATTTCACAACATCTGTGTTGAACTTTTTACAGTTTTATAAACCGTTCCGTTCTTCTATAGCATAACTTGTCATTAGTGTCTGGAGTGTAAATATGAACGTAATGCATAACGTAACATACGGCACTGCCAGGGTTATTTTCAAATGACTCCTGAAAAGAGACAAGTTGCCGGAAAACGTATCTAATGTACAATATAACTAACACTCGTATTTAAACGGTTTGCAATTTTGTCAATTTATTTGTGACTCTGACATGCCCAAGAAATCGTGTTTTTATCGCTTATTATAAGTATTAATTGTAACGAAATAAAGACGCTTCGTGTAGTTATTTGCTAACAACATGTGCGCATTCTAAACCTGACCACCGATTACCCGCTAAAATCTCTCTTAACCGGTCGAACAAATTAATATAATTACTAAGACTTACAGACACATAGGTTTCTTGCAATTGTGTGTTCGTGTTATATTTTAAATGCCAGGCATATATATCTGCGAAGCCCCTTTTCTCGGATTACTCGTATGTTTTGCTAGCGGTGTACTCGCTATAACAGTTGCAAACACTTTGGATCTAGGTGAGACGCCACTATCTTTGAGTCTCACCAGTGTCTTATGAGTATCCGAATAGTTAGACACTCTGTATGTGCTTTCTTCCGTCATTGTTGAGGAAATATAATGTAAAATTAATTTCTATACAAAACCTCATATGTAGCCATTTAAGAGTTAATTGATCGCGAGCATTAATAGAAATGAAAATATATCGGGACTTGAAAGTTGTTTTCACTCGGTGAGTGGTGTCTCAAAAAGCTTGGACCAAATGGAGTTCAGTAAACCGTTCATCAGAACTGAGACTGTGCAGACAGTATTGTGTCAGCTAGAGAAGCGTTAACAAATTTATTGGATGGGAGATATCCGCCGCGACGTACGTTCTGCCTTGATATATAAGCGTCCAAGTCAGATTACTGCAATAAAGATTTGAACGCAAGAGGAAAGTTAACTAGACTGACTATGTGCCAGTATGGTATCATATTGCACACTTGCTAACCAGTCAATCCCTTTGACAGCATTTAAAAACCAATTTAAAACGTAAGGTGGATATTTATGACATACGGACAGACAATAACACAGTGTCTCTAAATAGCTACCAAGCAATCACGCAACTAGACAAATATATGTATAACCATCAGAATAATGAACCGTAACATAGCTTAGCAATGCGCACCATTGAGATTGTTTGAGATTTCTTCAACAACAGAATGTAAATTATGCAACAATTCGATTTACAGTAAAACCTATCTTATGTGGTCATCAAACGTGGTCTAATTATGATTAACCATTGATTGTGGGCGAGAGCAGCTGTGTGTATTTTACTTATTTCTTATTAGAGAGTTAGTAGTGGCTGCGTTTAGTGTGTGGCTTTTCCTGTTTGACTTTACTTTTTTCATTTTTAAGGCAAGTGGTAGCTTAATGCAGGTCACAAATAATGCAGAAAGCTGCTAATGGAGCTTTCTCAATTACTTTTGCACTCCATGAAGAAACCACTTGCTTTTTTAAGACTCATATGTTCAATCAATGAATGGCCGCTTAAGACAGATTGTACAGGTTGTACTGTAGATAGTTACTAATATCAGTGGGAGATGTTTTAAAGGCCCCTTATGAATGTTGTTGTTCCCTTTGCAGGAGGGAAATTGACACTAGTAAAAAACTGATAAGGAATTTAATGCAATATGCAGAACACACCCATCATGACACGACAATTGATTTTCTCTACTATATGTAAAAATATGTTAAAGGAAATCTGTGTAGCAGCACATAAATATTATTTTCTACCGGGCACAGCATGTGTATGAGATCAGCATCTTTGGGGCCAAACTCATACATTTGCAACCCGCCTAGACAGCAAATAGGTAAAACAATATATATTCATTGCAGTAAGCGATTCACTCTTTTGTCATGTATTACTTATCTTAAAATCTCCTTTAAACTTCACAGTAAACTTGACCTGCTTAAAGTTTCGAATAGTCCATTTGAACATTCATCGTTGAAATGGTAAATACATATTCATAAAATTACTTAATTAACATTTATTTGACCTGGCTTTCATAATGGAATATCAACAATGACTAGTAGACGTCTATACTAATTGTAAATTCAGATGCATAATATCCACAAACAGCAAGAGCATGCCATGATCGAATGGCAACTTTCTGGTGTGGGTCTGCTAGCAAATATGCTTCTTGGTTCTAGCCGGTAAACTTTAGTTTTAGAAAGGTTCAACTCGTGTTTAACCCATTACGTCATATGCTATTTTTAGATACAACCTCTTTGAATAAATCTACCGAAAAGAAGCATTAACTAGAGAAAAGGAAAATTTCAGAATTTTTCAGTTTGAAATCATTGTGATAAATAGAGCATTTGCTCCTACAGGAGCAAATGCTCTATTTATCACAATGGTTTCACAAAATGACTTTTACAGAGTCGTCAAAAGTCGTCAATATAAGGGAATGGGTTAATGGAAAATGACCTGCAGGAGCCCTCTGACCAGGATCTGCACTGTTTGTTGACCATAGCGAGGTTAATGCGTTGTACATGTATACTGTGCTCCCCTCGACCTTAACACTGGAAATGTTACAAAATCAGATCTGGACAAGGTTTCCTTAAATGCTATGGGAAGAAATCGGCTATGCTTTACTAACCGATAGAGAGGAGAGGCTATAGTTCAAATAGTTTGGTTTGTAAATAAGGTAATATATATTTAGATGATCAATACAACTCAACCCTATTTATTGCTGGATTTTCAGTGAATCAGTGCGATAATTACTCGTATCCCTTCTAAGAAAAATCAAACAATAAGGGAAACCCGACGTAATTACATATGACACATTTAAATACATTATATCTCTTTCATCATCTTCAGTTCGTGCCCAATCAATACGCGCTTATATGTTAAACCCTTTCATTCCATGATAATTCGCAGGATATGATAAGACATTGTGATTCCTCTAATCATAATTATTTCGTTACGTTGCCAACTTCAGATTGTTAAATATAGGGTAAAATGCTTAATATTAGCTTGTCAGAGGCGGTATTATAATGCCAGTGATCAAAACAGTAGGTGATATTTGAAGTAGCATGGTATTAACTTGTCAAAGGCGGTATTATAATGTCAGTGATCAAAACAATATGTGCTATTTGAAGTAACTGTTAAAAGGGAAGTCCCTACATTTAACGCGTTTCAAAAACACCTAAAATACACAATGCTCATTTGTTTATATGCTGAAAAGTAGTATATTGCAAGAAACCCCATCTGATTACCGTTTATAATGACAAAACATCCATGTGTTTGATATCGCTGATCCCGACTTTACTCCCGATGTTTCAGTTTTATTCGGGCTGGGTTTTAGTTTCGTAACTGTTCGCCCTATTCGCGTTTCTCCAACCACTTCAGAGAAAAGCTATTACGTTAGGGGGCAGTACACACTAAACTGGAATCAGCTGTCCGAGCGACACTCCGATCAAAGGCAGAACTGTAATTTTTCTCTTATCTCTAGGATCTGCAAAAGAATACATACTTTTTCAAAGACATCTGTCTCGAATCAATAAAAAAACACCATTCACTAGCACAGAAAGTCCCTTTTAGGCCTATTTCAGTCCTTTCCAAACATTTGTGTTGACCGCGAAAACACATGACAAAAACTAGCAAAGTATGTCCTCTGCTGCCTTGCGTATTCCGATAACGCGCACTTTTGGCCGCGTACTGTACATGTGTCTTGCAACTTTATTCCATGCAGGTCTTACAGAGAACCCAAAAATATACAGGTTACCATCTACTTTTTTTACCACTTACTCTCGTTTTCACACACTGTTTTTTCAATGATTTTTCAGACCGCAGAGCTAGAAATGTTAGTTTCGAATTTGCCTTTCATTTCTCTACAGTAACATGGAAAAGGTCATGACCTCTGCACTCAATCATTTGAGAACATGCATTTCTGTAAGATTTCGGTACAAAAAGTACTAGAAAATATGCTATTGGCCTTTAATAATCACAAAAAGTCCACATTTGCTTAAATGTTAAGATTTTGACCGGGGCCAATGCGAATATTTGGCATGATTTTGTGTACTGCCTCCTTAACAATGGAGTGATCGGGTGATCATCGGCAAAACGCGGAAATTTTTAACGGAAAATACCGATAGTATTGTGTTGTAGAACAAAAATATAAGTATTGATGAAATCGGTTTATTTGTATCACAGGGGCATTTTTTCAAATTTCAAAGTTCAAATTGGCGACCTTTATAATAATGATTGAGCATAGCAAATACCAATTTTTATGATATTATTGAAAATATGTGTTCATTGTAGGGACTTCCTCTTTAAGGATAGGACAAGGATAATACAGTTGAACGTTAATATCCCGAACTTCAATGAACCATACACAGTACTTGGAGATAATAATAATTCGGGTTTCACAGTTTAACCCATTACCTCATAGGCTATTTTTAGATACAACCTCTTTGAATATATCTACCGAAAAGGAGAATTAGTTAGAGAGAAGGAAAATTTTAGAATTTGTAGTTTTACAAAGTGACTTTTACAGAGTCGTCCAAAGTCAATATAAGGGAATGGGTTAATGCAAGTCTAAAGTAATGGCTGAAATATCCTGCTGTATGAACGTTCAGCATTATTTTCGGCCTGCATTAAACTGTCACGTGTGTTTTAGTAATACGTAATAGAACAATTTTGAATTATACATTTTGGAAGGACCGACCTTTTACTCCGAGTTATCCCGAAGTTCAAAGTTATCCGAATTCGAAACTCAACTGCATATATTTCAAATGCATGTTTCTCGGAAAGTATAGCTATCTCCGAGTTTGAAGTGTAGGACTTCCTCTTTTGATGAAATGTTTTAGCTCTTTAGCTGCTAATGACGATTCTGCGATTACCTACGCAAACAGCATGAAACCAGACGAGACACTGAGTAATGTAGCGTCTCACCGGAATGTAAATTGTTTGATATTCATAGAAACGGAATAATGTCGTGCAGTAAAATCCCGCTAATGCGACCACCTAAAAGAGGTACAATTATGGGTGCTAGATGCAGGTGCTAGATGCTAGATGCAGGTGGTAGTTTAATGCAGGACAAAAGTAATGCAGAAAGCTCCTAGAGGAGCTTTCTGCATTACTTTTGTCCTGCATTAAACAACCACCTGCTTATAAAGACACCCATGTTTGTTCATTAAGCGGTCGCATTAGAGGGGTTTTACTATATTTAAAACGCAAATTTTAAAAATAAACTCATTGTCTCGCAGTGCGCTTGTCCTCATGTCTCCTACAGGATCAGTTGTGCTTTTTTGTGGTTTTCATTTGTACGCATTGTACTGCTTCTATCACGGCCAACTTTCCTTTATTATTGTGACATTAACTAAAGAATGGAATATTTGCTAAGCGAAACAGTGTTACATGAATATGCATGAGAGACGGGGATAAATGACAAACCCTACACATGTAATAAGTAAACAACGCGTAAGTTGAGATAGATCTAGTAACGATATACAGTGCTCCCTCTCTACAACGACACCCTTTGGGATACGAAGATTGTATGTGTTGTTCAGAGGGAGTTGTTATAGGGAGGGAAAATCAAACATAATTAGCTTCTTTACATATCCCCAGATAATGTGTATTTCGAGAACTAAAACCGCTATGCCTCAATCAAACCCTATGTTGTGACCACTCTTTAGAATCGTCACAAAGTGACGATTCTAAAGAGTGGTCACAACATAGGGTTTGATGGAGGCATAAAGAAAATACGATGGAAAAGTTTGTTTCTGGAGCCATGTTGTTTCGGAAACAGTGATGGATGGAGGGAATCGTTATTGAGAGGGCCGTTGTAGGGAGGGATCACTGTAGTTGACCCAATGGCGATAAATGGCACAATTACAGTTCAGTCTGGTATGTCTTTTAACTTGTTACAGAGTTACAGATAAAGGTGCGTACCCACATTCTAAATTCGTTAGTTCTCCACCACACCCTATACAGTGACCACTATTTAGACTTGACACGAAGAGACAGTTCTAAAGAGTGGTCGCACTATAGGGTTCGGTAGGGAAATAAAGGAGTTATTATTGAAAATGTTTAAATGTACGCATTGATCAAATGCATCTATTTGGACAGGTGAAGAAATGCGAACCGAGTCTCGTTGATATATGAATCATTTTAATGCCAAAGTGGAATAGCTCATCAGGGTTTAACTATAGAGTTCATTTAGTTTGACATGCCTGCTTTCTTAGGATTTGGATCATTTGGATCCAAGCTGTTTAGCTATTTTTAAGTGTCAGTTATGATACGAGTCAAACTTAGCACCTGAATGAACAACTCTCGTTGGTGTTACCATCAGTTTCATGTGCCAGTAATTTCGCATTAAGCGTGACAAGGGTAAGATAGTGTAATATTTATCACGTCTTTCGCTTGGATAAACAAATCACATTCTTGTTTCTTTCGATGATAGTCTCAAGTGTCAGTCATATAGGAATACACTTTGCAATCTTTATCACGTCATGTACCTTGATACAGACATCACATCAATGATGGTTTCAAGTGCAAGATAGGAGTCAGAGCGAGTACCTCTGTGTCTCATCAGGACTCAAAATGTTTAACCCTTTCACCGCCGCAGTCGCATAAATGCACCACGACAAATAGTGCAGTCCCAGATCAGACGCCGCCTTTTCAAGGCCGCGTCTGATCGGGGAGTTCACTTTTTGTCTCAATCTCTATTTCCATATATGTGCTTTATTCCTTTGAAATTTGCATTTATTTATCTCATTTCCTTATTTTTTTATTTTACTGAATGATTTAACAAACTTGGATTGCAGACGACAATTAGAAATTTGGCGCCGAAAGGGTTAACCTTTTAACTACAGCGGGGTAAAGGTAAAAACCCAGAATATATGTTTTTGTGGTCGATGCAGACAGGTGTTTACTGTATATGTACTTTGTTATATTGGCCACGTTATCTTTATTGTTTTACCAATACAATCCATTTCTCTGACATGGCCATATCGTCGTTAGTATGTGTCTATAACCGGAATGGTTGATATACACAATTAACCGTTACCGTTACAAGTTCTCATATAGGAGCGTTCTGGTTTACTTTCACATTGCTTTAAGCAGCCACCTGCTCTAAATACCATCTAATTAACATAATTAAGTGACCGTTATAGAGGGGTTTTACTGTAGTAGTCATCCTATATCGGTCCAAGAATTTTGCAATATGAGTCAGGTCGCGGATAGTGGATAGTGGATAGCAGAATAAGGGTTAATTGTTTATTATCGTCTATTTCTGACAACATCTAAAGCCGGGAAACTACTGAATCTGCAGAACAAATGCCCTTCGTTAGAAACGTTTTTATAAGCATAGCTTTAGCTGTATATGGCCACGAAGGCATACACGGAAGACACAAATTACTATGATTTCTCTCTTGTGTCTGAGATACATTAATGCACCGCTCCCAATGTTTATCACAGGCATCGTAAACAAGACACTTTGTGAAGTAAAATGACAAATACTGCAATATATTACAATCCGAAAACCCTTGAAATAATGACGTGTATGGACATTAAAGCCGAAACCAATTCTTTTTAGAACTTTCACCCTTACCTTTTTTGTGAAAACAAATGCATGCTCTAATTTGGAGCTTGTGCAATGTATTTTTTTTGTAAAGCCTTGCCAGAATTAGAGACTTTATATCACAACAAAATAATTTCCGCTCAGTTTTTGATCGTCAACAATTTTGATAACTTCTAATTATATTGAACGGGAGTCAAATAGTTTAGATCCTGAAGAGAAGTCGAGATACTCAGAGTCGTGTCTGTATATAAGCTGTTCGCAACGCGAGTCAAGTCATGCATTAGCGGGTTAACTTTTTTATGCACACGTGCAAATTAGTTGGGATTACATTATGGCTGAGGTATTGCCGTTTAGTGTTTTATATAGTCAAACAAGTAAACTAGAAAAGAGACACTGTAAACTGCTAAATTATATACTCAACAAAATAATTTAAGGGCCACTAGTCAGTTTGCCATAGGGCTCAATGTATTCACTACACAGCTTTGGTACTTCGTATCTTTCACCTATGTCGCTTAAGTCCAACGACAGTTTTAGGAATTATTTTTAGAGTTTCGTTTAACGGGTGCAGATGAAAATTATACCTGCGGGAGTCTTATGCACCTCCGTGGAGACAAAACGATGTTTATCACAAAAAATGCATAATTTTCAACAGGGGTTTTCTTTGCTTTGGAAATCGAAAATCATATCAATATCGGAAATAATGGAACATGGAATGGTTTACCAAAATGTGTGACATACCAAAGACATTTTTATTGGTATTCCAGATGAAGGTAAAATGAAATTTACTTTTTAGGAGAATTTCAGAAATTCCCAATTTTCGGGTTTTTTCATTCCATGGATGCCTATAGAACCTTGGCATAACTCAATCTCACTTGAATCTGTAGTTTGACATTTTGACAATACGTCCTGTAAATTTTGACGAAATTCATTTATGTATATGGAAAATACAGGATGCAAATGTTGTAGGGTCAGTTAATAAACCCTATGGGAAAGTACCACTGACCCTTTAATAGTTTTGTTGAGTATACTAGAGTACATACTTAGTATAGTGGCATATTTCTCCACAACTTACCGTTTGCAAACATGACCGTGTGCATATGTTTCATAAATGATTACAGTAAAACCTCTCTAAACCGAGTGTTCAATTACTTTTGTCACTGACCGTTCCAAGGCGGTACTTCCATCTTCCCCCTATTGTATGTTTGTTTTGTCTTTGTGTGTCTCTTGATGTTTTTATAGTTATGTACATTTGCTATTTCATTGTGTTGCTGTTCGGGCGGCTGTTTGTTCTGTATGTGGTGTTTCCTGCATGACTCAATTTTTGTACTTTTAGTATAAATATCGGTCTTGAAAACAGGCGGCAACTTAATGCAGAGTGAAAATCATGCAGGTAGCTCCTCGAGGAGCTTTCTGCATGACATTCATCCAGCATTAAGCAGCCACCTGGCTAAAAGTATCTAAATTCTTCTCTACTAGAATTCAAATTAGTCCGATGTAACAGGCTTGCGTTAGCATTACCACAAATAATCTCAAATACATTCGCGGTTTAACCCTTTCACCGCCGCAGTCGCATAAATGCACCGCGACAAATAGTGCAGTCCCAGATCAGACGCCGCCTTTTCAAGTCGGCGTCTGATCCGGGACTTCACTTTTTGTCTCAATCTCTATTTCTATATCTGTACTTTTTTCCTGTGAAATTCGCTTTTATTTATCTCATTTCCTTATTGTACGGAATCATTTCACACAATGGGATTGCCGACGACATTTAGACATTTGGCGCCGAACAGGTTAAGGAACACCCTCCCAGGCCGTACTTTGGAACCCACCCATTTTTCGTATGAAGGGAACACAGCAAACAAACTATTGGCTGGAATAATTCATTGACATCGATGGGTTCAGCAAACAGTGCATACATTGAGTCTACACTGATTGCATATGTAATTTTAATGTGTTTATTTTTTCTGTTGTTTTTTATACAGTTGAACTTCGATATCTCGAACTTTAAGGGACCATACAAATTAGTTCGAGATAAGAGGGGTTCGACTCATTAGATTTATACTCTGACAAATATCTCAAGTTCACAGCTTACTGCAGGTCAAAAGTAATGCTGAAATCTCCTGCAGGACCTTTCAGCATTACTTTAGACCTACATTAAACTGACATGTCTGTTTCTAGATATGTGTAGTGATATTTTTAGAAAATATCATGTATTGTAAATTGAAGGACTGAACTTTTAGTTCGAATTATCCCGAGTTTGAGTTATCCGAGTTCGCGATATCGAAGTTCAACTGTATTTATTAACCCTGATGCCGATAGTTCAAACACTTGTTTCATTATTTTACACAGCAAGAGATAAAAGTGCGTACTCAAATACTAAAATCGTAAATTATCCACCCAAACTTATGTTGTGACCTCCCTTTAGGGACTTCACTATTTGTCTCAATCTCTATTTCTATATATGTGCTTTATTCCTTTGAAATTTGCATTTGCATTTATTTATCTCATTTCCTTTCCTTATTTTACTGAATGATTTAACAAATTTGGATTGCAGACGACAATTAGAAATTTGGCGCCGGAAGGGTTAAGCAAATAAACACTTTTTCTCAAACACTAATGTTCAGACCTATAGTATAAACCAACGAGTATGAGCGAGCACAATATGATCGAGCTCAATTCTAACATATTGTATAGTGACATTACGAGTACCATGTTTTAAGTTCAGCTAAGACCACGTGCGGTATGCATTACTCTGAGAAACCATTTACAGTAAAACTTCGATTATTCGAACACTAAAATACGTATTATTATCGATCTTTAAGACATGTGGCAGCCTAATGCATGGTGAAAGTCATGCAGAAAGCTCCTCTAGGAGCTTTCTGCATGACTTTCACCATGCATTAGGCAGTCACCTGCCTAAAAGGGTCTAAATTCTTCTATACCGAAAATTCGAATAATCGAGGTTTTACTGTATTTGGACATCGCTTGGTACGCTGAAAGTTTTGTCAGAATTCTGTACAGACTTGTCAACATAGTTTCTATTGAAAGGAATATTGTTAAAAAGGTAGTCCCTACTTGCAACGAGGGTGAACAATGTCTAAATATTACATTTATCATTTTCATATGCTGAAAAGAAGTCTATTTTCGATATGAACTCAAATTCAAATCTTTATAATAATGATTAAACGTAGCAAATACTAAGTTCGGTGATATTATTGAAAATATACCTTTACTGTAGCGGCGTTCACTTTAACCCATTCCTCCATATTGATGACTATTGACGACTCCGTAGAAGTCACTTTGTGAAACCATTGTGATAAATAGAGTATTTGATCCAATATGAGCAAATGCTATATTTATCACAATGGTTTCAAACTACAAAATTTTAAAAAATCCCTTTTCTCTAATTAATGCTCCTTTTCGGTAGATTTATTCAATCTGGGTTTTTTTTATAAAAAATAACATTCTTGATTCAGTATGGTATACGAATATATCAGAATCATTATGCTAGATCTAGTAGCTTTGAAGTTTATACTGTATTTTGGTTAAAAGTTGTTAAATGCGAGCCTTGGCGAGCCAAAATACAGCTAAACTTCAAAACTCTTAGCATAGTAATTTGTTTATCATGCAACACCAAGAAAGAAAGGAGAAAATAAAGAAAAATAAAGATTGCTCAAGCGGTTCCGCCCCCTGAATAAAAATTCATGTAAGTGCAACATACGTAACGTCATATTGGCGTGCAGTGACGTCGTTGACTTTTACAACATAATCAAACTTTTTTTTAATCCTTTAATGGACAAATAGTTGAGACAAAAGTGAGCAAATATGTTAAATTTGATGTTTTATGTTAAATTGCCTCTTTCGTCCTTCTGTTTTCTCCTATTGGCTGAACTAAACTTGCACCCCCAGTCGGGTCAGTACACATGCACTATACCTATACAATATACAGTGTCGGTGTGGAAAATATTATGCCAGTAGGAAGTGGCTATACATTGCGACGTTACATGAATATATGTCTTGGCTTCGCATTAACGTTTATCATGTTATGCTTACGTTTACCTTTATGATACTAAACGAGACATTACATGCATTTGCAAACCAGTGTGTATCACTCAAAACGGGACACCGATTGACATTCAGTCAATAGTTTTTCAAAAGTTGTTTGGGTCTACCAGATTTCTAGTAGAGAAGAATTAAGATACGTATAGTCAAATGGCTGCTTTATTCCGGGTGAAACTCATACAGACAGCTTCTAGTGGAGCTTTCTGTATGACTTTCACCCTGCATTAAGCTGACATCTATCTCCAAGACCGACATGTATACGAAATTGAACGTCCGGCTTAGAGGGATGAACATTACAGTACAAGCGAATGTTAGTGAAAATTGAATTTTGACAACAGATGAGCACTTGAGCTGACATAATTATTGCTTTGCAGAACGACATATTTTAACACAATGTCATAAGATTTTCTGACGATTTCTTTATGAGAGTCAGATGGTAAATATTAAACATTTTTAGGCCAGGAAATTTATAGTCTGGTGCGCTCAGCTGCGTACGGAAATTCGGAATGACTGATGAATATAGAAAAAGCAAGTAACGCACAGTGTCTACATTCAATATGAAATTAGAATGTAGCATATATGTATATTTATATATATACCTGTATATCATATTAGGTTTTATATTGATATATGATTATTCGAATTCCAGCAATGGTAATGCGTTCTATAGTCTCCCATATGCAGTCCTGTGAGTACCTATTCTGCTTGCCATTTTGTGATAAGGCGTATAGGTAATATGCTACATGATTTCAGGGAGTAGTTCATGGATTTTGTCAATATTAATATATGGATGTATATGTTTAATTTCATCAAATGGTCAATACGATACCAATTATATTCATTAAGTTGTTAATACCAACTATTACCGAATGAGTAACAAGGTAATGAGTTGCGAATCACTATTATTTTATTCCCGTCCTGTATCTGCAACCAAAGCGGCCGATCTGATTGATTTATCGCCATTATGCTTTCAGCGATCTATGTGCACATACATGTAGTTTGTTTCTGCTCATATCTTAATTTATTCGTGATGAGACTACGGGTACCAAGCAGTTTGTAACTGCGAGTCATGTCGTGGATAGTGGGATAAGGGGTTAATTCCGTTTACAAACATGAAGATTTTAAATTATACTGTTCATACGATGTCAATAATTTATTGTTGTCCTTCCACATTCAGCTACGGAATGGAATGGAATGAGTGGCAAAGTTTCCCGTTAACCTAGTCTTATCACGAATGTCATTTTAAATTTTACATTGATTGTTCCAACAAATGATCAAGTCAGTAAAACACGTACACACTTGGAATTGAATCTTGTTTTCAAATGAATTGCATTTTCCGTGAGGGACAGATTGCATGTAAAGCGGACGAGCTTAAATATAATCATAAAGTTCAGTTTCTCAGGAAGTACCCAGTAGCCGAATCTCATCATCGTCTATTCACATTACTTTAACTTAAAACTAATTAATTTACTTTCATTTCAAATGCTAAATCTGTAGACGAGTTTGTACACGCTATGAAATACACTAAACTATCCTGATAAGCTAATTTAACGTAATCTTCACTAGGTACCCCCTCATGATAATGTGTCGCAATTAACATTAACTGTTTATCTGATGGAAGCGCCTTTTGACTCATTTGCAAACATAGTAGACCAAGATCAGACGGGTCTTGATTTTGATATACCCTGTTCGCTCTCGAATATAGAACTGATTCCAGTGTTCCTGCTACAGCCACAAATACATTTTAATTCTGCAAATAGATATTCGTGAAGACATTATGGCTTGCACATAAAGGGTTCAATTTCATTGTTAGAGCTTTTGAACTCAACTTGATATTGTTTAACCTTTGCATAATGATTTTGTTTTCAAACTGGAATAGCCCATCACGGTTTAATGACAGAGTTCATTTAGTGGGGAAGGAGAAACGTGTTAGAATATTTTAAGTAAACTCTCTAAACCGGGATTCTAGCAGGGGAAGAATTTAGATAAGTTTAGTTTCAGCAGGTTGCTGCTTAATGCATGGTGAAAGACATTCAGAACGCTTACAGAGGAGCTTATTGCACGACGTTCACCCTGCATTCAGCTGCCATCTGTCTCCAAGACCGATATTTATAATACATTTAACGCCCCCTTTAGATAGGGTTTACTTTGTATGACAAAGAGTGCATATCATGATCAGAGGGTTCCTCAAGGAGCCCTCTGATTAAGGTCTTAACTGTTTGCAAATGACAGTACATTCGATTTCCGAGTTCAAAGGCTTACAGAATAATTTACGCGTTTCATCATGACCCAACGGAACGAACAAAGATAAAACGTTATGTTTTTGATGTTATGTATAGCAGCTGACACATAGGGAAAACATAGAAATTCTGTATAGGATTGGTTTATTTGTTAGACTAATACGAGGTTCTCTTTTTGTTAGACTAATTCAATGTTCTCTTTTAACCCATTCAATCCTGCATTATCAAAGTGGAATACAGTGCTCCCTCCCTACAACGACCCTCCCAATAACGATTCCCTCCTTACAACAACGCATGTCACTGTTTCCGTAACAACTAGGCTCCAGAAACAACTTTTTCCATCGTATTTTCTTTATGCCTCCATCAAACCCTATGTTGTGACCACTCTTTAGAATCGTCACTTTGTGACGATTCTAAAGAGTGGTCACAACATAGGGTTTGATTGAGGCATAATGGATTTAGTTCTCGAAATACACCTTATCTGGGGATCTGCAAACAAGCTAACTATGATTGATTTTCCCTCCCTATAACAACTCCCTCTGAACAGCATATACAATCTTCGTATCCCAAAAGGTGTCGTTGTAGAGAGGGAGCACTGTACCACATTAGTGTTTAACAAAGGAGTCCTCAGTATGAAAGGCTTAGATACCCTGGGTCCATGCTTATAAAGCTTTTAGTTGAGCCTGAGATCGTTCTCAAGCTTTTGATTGGTCAGATTTGAGCCAAAGGCTCAAATCTGACCAATCGAAAGCTTGAGAACTCAAATCTGACCAATCAAAAGCTTGAGAACGAAACTCAGACTCAACTAAAAGCTTTATAAGCATGGACCCTGGTGTGTTTTAAATAACAAGCTGGATCACACTAATCCAGGTCTACACGTTTTGCAGAGGACATTAGTGACTTGTGTCCTGCTGTTAAATGGTAAACCTTCTACATTGCAGATTCTGTTATTCAAATATGTAATCGGATACAACATTTTAAAATCCATATTTTCATCAATTGCCATGTGATGCTCTCACAATGCATTAGTATGAAAGGTTTAAATACACTGGAATATGTTGAATAACAAATAGTGCGGACCATGACCAGAGAGCTCCTCTATGAGCCTTCTGGTCTGGTTCTACACTGATTGCCAATAATAGTGCATGTATCTCCCTGGTTTAAAGTGTTAAATGCAATGTGCCTCTAATTGACGTGATTTAGTAGTCTGTAAACAATTAAATAAATATTTATGTAGTTTGCTTAATGAAATATGATACGGTTTGTGAAGTGACACAAGAATAATCACATAGACGTGCTAAAAAGTGGTGTTAAAGCGTCGTTGTTGCCGGTGTTATTCGCTTGCGTTTTCAATCAGTTCCCTTATATTTACGCATTTTGACGCCTCTGTTAACGTGTTAACATCGCCTTTTGAAAACCATTGTGATAAATAAAGCAAACAGAGCACGTGCTCCCTTTATCACAATGAGTTAAACACTAAACAATTCTTTTTTTTTCTTTTTCTAATAAATGCTCCTTTCCGGTAGATCTATTGAAACAGGTGTCTAAAAAGCATATGAGGGAGTGGGTTAAAAAACAGCACCAGTATGCGGATTATTCCTTATCAAGCGTGTAGACCTGGTCCGCAACACATAAAGCAAACAGAGTTGACCAAGATAAAATGACCCCTACAGCAGCTGCCTGATCAGGGTTTACTCTGTTTGCAAATGTGATAAAAGGTGTATCTATGAAATAAAGGGTTAATACAACATGGGCAAAACACGTTAATACAACATGGGCAAAATTCGTTCGTACTTGTAGCACTTGAGATTACCTTGCCTATTGCGTCTGTGATACTTCCAGGGAAGCCGGTGCCTGCAATCAGCCATCTATCTGTTTCTTTGTGTTATTTTAGGCATTATATCATAGTATCAATACCCAATCTTAGAGATTGCTGTCTGGCAGGGTATGGCACTATTTATCTCACCAATTCTCAATCGATTGTCCCATGCATTTTACAAATAAACAAGCCGATGCATTCAGAAGAAATTGTTATCACTAATAAATAATACAAAATTTGACTGGCTGTGTAGCGACCCCATTGTAATAGAACAACATTGTGCTAAAACGATTTCCTGCTTGACGTTTTCTGACAATAAATATGTAATTTAACCCTTTCCTTCATATTAACCCTTTCCCTCATATAAACGTGTTTTCACGAATTCGCAAACAGAGTAGACCCAGATCAGACGGCTCCTAGAGGAGTCGTCTGATCAGGGTCTACTCTGTTTGCTAATAGTTCTTTATACCTATTATGTTAATGAATATTCAGTGGGTATTGAAATTTGGCCTAAATACAGAACAGGGAAAGGGTTAACGCATTTTAGGCATTTGCAAACAGAGTAGACAAATATCAGAAGGTTCATATAGGAGACGTCTGATAGGTGTCTGCTTTGTTTGGTTTTTGACATTATATAGATCTGGGTCCATGCTTATAAAACGTTTAGTTGAGTCTGAGTTCGTTCTCAAGTTTTTGATTGGTCAGATTTGCGCCTGACCAATCAAAAGCTTGAGAACTCAAATCTGACCAATCAAAAGCTTGAGAAAAGTTTTGTCAAAGCAAACAACCCCCTTGAACTAAATATTCATGTTATCATTATTTCTCAGAACAGGGAAATGATTAAGTGCATTCAGAATTCATTGTAACGTTCATCGCTTTCCTTCTGAAAGGGGATATTGCACAATCCACATACCAAGACGCGATGGAT
Source organism: Azorinus chamasolen (assembly GCA_963576725.1). Classification (NCBI taxonomy): domain Eukaryota; kingdom Metazoa; phylum Mollusca; class Bivalvia; order Cardiida; family Solecurtidae; genus Azorinus; species Azorinus chamasolen. The sequence continues at coordinate 23,564,577 of OY755247.1, forward strand.
CCGGACATGACCATGCAATGTTGATCTTGTAGGTGATTTCACCCTAGTGATAACAAACTTCTTACGACTTAACCCGATAAGCACGATCACCAGTGTTGTGTTTCATTGGTGTTAGATACATTTTAAAAATATAAACACATGCAAAAAGACATTATGGCAAACTTAACCCTGATCTTGACATCCGCGACTTGACTCGCATTTGCAATCAACGTGTATCCACTGACCAGATGAGACACGGGTAACTCGGCTAGACTTGGCTCGCATTAGCAAACAGCGTGTATCCAGGGGAGACACGGGTAACTCGGCTAGACTTGGCTCGCATTTGAAAACAACGTGTATCCAGATGAGACACGGGTAACTCGGCGTCTTATCATGAGCCTAGTTTTTGAGACTTGGTTTTTAGTTTTTCAAAAGCCCCTCGCATCAGATAGGGTTGTTTGCGACAGATCAAACGTTGAGCAGACACGATTTTGGTTTTACAAAAGCAAAAGTGTAAAGGTGTCATCTCATTACAACAGCTCAATCCTTACAACGCTAAATGTTCAAATGGCTTATTCCAAAATTCAAACAGGTCGCGCTTAGGTTGAATATTTAGGGAATTTTCTGTAGAAAAGTGTAATTCATCTAGGAGCTCTCTCATCTGGGTCCACACTGTTTGCAAAGGACATTAGTGACTAGTTTCCCGCTTTGTAAGGGTTACATGTTAGGGTTTACCCTTATTTATGCTGGCATACGTCATCTATACTCTTGCTTGTAATGACAAAGCATCAATAGTTAGATTTCAAATATCGTACACTGTCTATTATTACTACAGTTAAATATCTCTATAACATCCACTAATTACTTCAAGTATCTTGTGTTGAAGGCAGGTGGCTGCTTAAAGCAAGGTGAAAGTAAAACAGAATGCTCCGATAGGAGCGTTCTGTCTTACTTTCACCGTGCTTTACATGTAAGCAGCCACCTGCCCTAAATACCAAATACTAAATACTAATTAACATAATTTAGTGGCCGTAATAGAGAGTGTTTAGTACTGTAATATACAGTAAAACTTCGATTATTCGAACACTAAAATACGTATTATTATCGATCTTTAAGACAGGTGGCAACTTAATGCATGGTGAAAGTCATGCAGAAAGCTCCTCTAGGAGCTTTCTGCATGACTTTCACCATGCATTAAGCAGCCACCTGCCTAAAAGGGTCTAAATTCTTCTATAACGAAAATTCGAATAATCGAGGTTTTACTGTATAGTGCGTAAAGTCCATGTAGTATGCAACAGAACCTGTTTCAAGCGCTCATTAATTTATTGAGTATATGAGGGTTTTTTTTAAAAGCAGACGGTTGCTTAACACAGTGCAAATGGTAAGCAGAAAGCTCCTAAAGGAGTTTTCGGCATTAGTGTTGACCCACGTTAAGCTAGCACATGCTTTACAGATTCATAAGTAGACGACGTTTAATGACCGCTCAAGACACCATTTCGCAGCAAAAACGTTTTGTCTGCTAATATGTTTTCAAATACCGTACACTGTCTATTATTACTACAGTAAAATATCTCTATAACAGCCACTAATTACTTCAAGTATCTTGTGTTGAAGGCAGGTGGCTGCTTAAAGCAAGGTGAAAGTAAAACAGAATGCTCCGATAGGAGCGTTCTGTCTTACTTTCACCGTGCTTTACATGTAAGCAGCCACCTGCCCTAAATACCAAATACTAAATACTAATTAACATAATTTAGTGGCCGTAATAGAGAGTGTTTAGTACTGTAATATACAGTAAAACTTCGATTATTCGAACACTAAAATACGTATTATTATCGATCTTTAAGACAGGTGGCAACTTAATGCATGGTGAAAGTCATGCAGAAAGCTCCTCTAGGAGCTTTCTGCACGACTTTCATCATGCATTAAGCAGCCACCTGCCTAAAAGGGTCTAAATTCTTCTATAACGAAAATTCGAATAATCTAGGTTTTACTGTATAGTGCGTAAAGTCCATGTAGTATGCAACAGAACCTGTTTCAAGCGCTCATTAATTTATTGAGTATATGAGGTTTTTTTTTTAAAAGCAGACGGTTGCTTAACACAGTGCAAATGGTATGCAGAAAGCTCCTAAAGGAGTTTTCGGCATTAGTGTTGACCCACGTTAAGCTAGCACATGCTTTACAGATTCATAAGTAGACGACGTTTAATGACCGCTCAAGACACCATTTCGCAGCAAAAACGTTTTGTCTGCTAATATGTTTCAGACCTTAAATTGAAACCTTCAATTTTTTAAAATACAAAATAAGAATGTCAAAATAATTGGATTATGCTGAGACTCAGGTTTTTTTCGGCGTCTCATCTGGGTACCAACTATTTGTAAAGGTCGTCACAGTTTCGCTTATAAAGGCGAAGGATTTAATATTCCTGTCCTCAGCTGACATTTGCCGGGAAAGTGTATGCCAATGACATTTTGAGTACATAGTTTATCTGAGTGTGTCCTTGGTAGCAATCTTTCAAATTAGAGAACCATTCTTAAATCAAGTTTGTGCAAAGACTTATAATTAACGGTCATTTTTAAAATATTGACCGAGTGTGCAGCAACTTGGATCCTAATTAAAAACCGAGTTACTCAGTTTTTCATCTGGATTTGCTAATGAAAGTCATGTTGCGCTCAGCACAACAAGGATTATGTAGATCAAATTGATGTCTTAATTCTGATTCACTTCTCAACACTCCATCTTAGACCTAACCTTGATGTCCTCTTTAGGAATACAGATATTGCTCGTTTCGCATTCCGGCTGGCATAACAAGGTTTCCTCCTCCCAGCAGAATACTGTACCAGTTTATCGCAATAATATTTCAGGAAAATCTGTCTAGATCTTTTGTTAGAACCCATCCATTTTTTTTCATATTGATGGGCACGGCAACCCATATATCTACTGGTACATTCACCCTGTATTAGCATTGGACATCGGTGGCTTCTTTCATAAGCCGACACTGTTTGCCTATGTTCTTATGTTCTCTTTAACCCTTTACCTCATAGGCTATTTTTAGATAAACCTCTTTGAATGAATCTACCCAAAAGGAGCATTAACTAGAGAAAAGTAAAATGTTTAGAATTTTGTAGTTTGAAACCATAGTGATAAATAGAGCTCATATTGGATCAAATGCTCTATTTATCACAATGGTTTCACAAAGTGACTTTTACAGAGTCGTCAAAAGACGTCAATATGAAGGAATGGGTTAATGGCCAGTGTGCACGAAAGGTTAAAAAAGATAACATATACAGTAAAAAAAAACACTACATCTGACGTTCAATTTAGTTTAAATATCAGTCTTGGAGACAGGTGGAAGCGTAATGCAGGGTGAAAGTCGTGCAGAAAGCGGCTCTAGGAACTTTCTGCATGACATTCACCCTGCATTAAGCAGCCACTTGCCTGATATTATCTTAATTCATCGATGCTAGAATACCGGCTTAGACGGGTTTTATAAAAACGGGTTCGTGAAACACGACACATGGAAAATAATCAACCTCTAAGAGATTTCTGCAGGACTTTTAGGTTGAAAAACGAGTTAAAATAACAGTTATACTGTAAAGGGTTATTAGTGAAATACGACACATGGAAAAAAAATCAACCTCTAAGAGATTTCTGCAGGACTTTTAGGTTGAAAAACGAGTTAAAAGAACAGTTATACTGTAAAGGGCTATTAGTGAAATACGACATATAGAGACTGATCAACCTCTAGGAGCTGTCTGCGGGATATTCACCCTGCATTAAGCAGTCACATACCTGAATGTAACTACATTCTTCTCTGCTAGAATATCGGTTTAGAGGGGTTTACTGTAAAGTGTTAGTCAACTACATTTGGTTGATATTAACCCATTTGCTCACAGTGGATTCTTCCATGCTTATATATTGGATTAGTCCATTTTTTATTTAATGGATGTCTGGTCTAATGTTTTTCATTATTGTTTTGTTTTATATTGAATTTCCTATCAACAAACAGTGTAGACTCTGATCAGACGCCGCATTATGCAGCGTCTGATCAGAGTCTACACTGTTTGCCTACGTCCCATATATGGGATCGTGGGCGCAAATGGGTTACATGTAACAGTATGTCAAGGGAATGGTTATTAGGTTGAACAACCAGTTAAAAGAACGAAGACTTTTAAAGTTATAGTCTCTACTTGCAAAGCATTCTAAATAAGTGACACTAATGTATTGCTCTATAAGACAGATAGCAGCTACACGTAGGTTGAAGGTTATATAGTAAGCTCCTTCATTAAAGAGGAAATCTCAACAATGAACGAATATTTCCAATAATATCATAACACTTGGTAGTTGTTTTGTTCAATCATTATTATGAAGATTTTCAATTTGAGCTTATACATGTATCGAAAATATACCCCTGTGATACAAAATAAACCGTTTCGACTGATTCAGATAATGTTTGTTCTACAACGAAATATTATCGACTTTGGTCGAACAGTTAACGAAGCTAAAACGCGAGCCGAATAACTACTAATACATTGCCGAATGTGTCTTCTTTGGTATTTATTCGACTGGTTTTCCTGTGATATACTTCTTTTCAGCATATAAACAAATGATTTCTGTAATTGGTAGGCATTGATAAAACACGTTTCAAGTACAGACTATAACTTTAAACATTTCCTCCATAAATACGCCTTTCTACGCCGCTGTAATAGTCACTTCTTGAAACCAGTGTGATAAATAGAGCATTTGCTCCTATAGTAGCAAATGCTCTTTTTATCACAATGGTTTCAAACTACAAAATTCTCACATTTTCCTTTTCTCTAGTTAATGTGCTTTTCGGTAGATTCATTGAAAGAGGTTGTGGCTAAAAATAGCCTATAGAGGAAAGGTTTACCGCAGCAACCTGCATACAATGTTCTTTGTACACCTATATTAACCCTTTCCCTGGTCAATTTTCATGTAATATAAGGATATCGTGTTTATTTATAAGCTGAATTTTCACAATGCAAACTCGTCAAGGGAATGGTTTTCTTTTATGAAAACGGAAGAATCAGACTTGTCTCATGTCATAAGCAAACATAGCAGACCCTGATCAGACGGATCCTACAGAAGCTTCTGATCTGGGTCTACTCTGTTTGCAAATAAATATGAGGGGAAGATTGCACTTTCTGATAAGCGAGTTTTGAAGGTCATATCGTAATGAGCGACACGTTTGCATCATTCAAAAAGTCTTCAAAATAATAGAAAAAAATGAAAAACAGAACATATTTTCCAAAAACAAAGATCATGCAAATTTAGATGTTGTCAAACAACTAGATGCTCACATTTTCAAAACGTGAAACACTTGTTCACAATTATGCAAATTTGAAAGGAAATGCTGATTTACAACAATATTCAAATTTGCAGTCTCTAATTTGGAATCAACATGTTGGTGAATATGGGCCCTTGCTACCAAATAGAATTTCTCTGCATCTGAATACGTCGTAAATACAATAAAACTCTTTTAATCCGATCTTTGATATTGTTGGTGACATTTCAATCCGGTGACTTAAGCAGATGGTTTCTTAATGCAGGATGGAAATCATACAGAAAGCTCTCTTTACTCTATGATATACATGAAATAATGACGTGATGAATATTAATTAGATTAATTATTAAAATAGCAAATGGACACATGGTTTGTTCTGTCACTTGTCTTTAACCCATTCCCTCATATTGACGACTCTGTAAAGATCACTTTGTGAAACCATTGTTATAAATAGAGCATTTGCTCCTATAGGAGCAAATGCTCTATTTATCACAATGGTTTCAAACTTCAATATTCTAAAATTTTCCTTTTCTCTAGTTAATGCTTCTTTTGGGTAGATTTCTTCGAAGAGGTTGTATCTAAAAATAGCCTATGACGTAATGCGTTAAGACCGATTATGATACTTATTTGAGAGTTCGAAGTAGTGAAGTTTTACCGTATTAGAATGGTGGTCTAATTCCTCTAGCATTCTATGGAATAGCATTTTACTTCAGTATCCGGAACATTCTTCTGTTATACTTCTCATTTGTATATACTGTAAAAACTCGGTATTTCTAATTTTAGTAATGAAGATATGATACTGTTTTAGGCAGTTGACTGCTTAACCCTTTCCTCCATAAATATGCCTTTCTACGCCTCTGTATAAGTCATTTTATAAATGACTCTTAATGCTCTATTTATCACAATGGTTTCAAACCACAAAATTATAAAAAAAAAATCATTTTCTCTTGTAAATGCTCCTTTTTGGTAGATTTGTTTTGGCCTATGGAAGGATGCAATGAGCGTCATGCAGTAAGCTCCAAGAGGAGGTATTTGCATGATTTTCACCCTACCTGAAGCTGTAATCTATTTTAAAGACCAGTAATAAATGTTTAGAGGGTCTGTTATATTTGTTTTCGCAACAATATAGATATGATTCTACAGATTCTACCATAACCATGAAAATTACCGTGTTTATTTACAATTGAAAAAAAACAACTGCCGTACATCTACATGTATGATGTCATTATTCATGAAATCCATGGGTGGAATGTTAAAACATTATTAAATACATGTACATCTACAGTAACATATTACTAAGCCGGGCGTTCTGAAAATTAGAAATGCCTAATTCAAGATAATTATGTGACAGCTTAATGTAGGATGAACGTCATACAGAAAGCCCCAAGAGAAGCTTTCTTCCAAAGACTTTTACACGACTGTAAAGTTGACATTCAGCAGACACTTGCATAAATATACCTAGTTCTTCTATATTAAAAGTCTGGTTTAGAGTGAGGGGATGCGTAACAATGTGATGCATAGTATTTTCTATAATTTATGTAACCCAGATTCCCTTAACCAATAATAATATAATTGTGTATACTCCTCATGTTTTGTTTTATTCCTTTACTCCATAAATATGCCGATACGCCTTTGCAAACAGAGTAGACCCAGATCAGACGGCTCCTATAGGAGCCGTCTCATCAGGGTCTGCTCTGTTTGCTTATGATATATATCTGATTCTAAAGTTTCTGCAATGGCCAAACATGTCTGTGTTTATACATTTGCACTGCCATTAAAACAATTCGACTCATTAATATCTATGATATCATTACTTCTTACATGAATATTCATGGAGCAAAGGGTCAATAATCATTTATTTATATCAAATATCGGTTCCTTTGCTATATTGGTTACAGCCTGAAGATATTGTGGTAAACGTCTATTTTTAAACTCTTTCTGAAATTATAATAGTTATAAACACGTTATCAAAGCAATTATCACTTGTAATTAGCATTTCGTGCTTGTGTATTTTTACAAATATATCCTACGGTTCTTGCTGGCACGCTGATTTTATTTGTGATACAGTGCTCCGCTAGTGAACATTGCGATACGGAAAGGAATAAAGCCTTGCCTTGCCGATATTAAACCTGATATTTGTCCAGTTGTGCGTAGAAAATGGTTCAATCGTAGATTTCTGGCAGCGTGTTAGATTCCTTTTCTACATTAGTTTAAGGAATTAAAGTTGAAAGATAATTTCAATGACATTTTAAATCGAAATAGACATATTTCAGGACACATTGGAAAAAATAACACTCTAAATGGACAGATATTAATACCTTGAATGCGAAAGGAAGACAGTTTGAGGATTATATGGCAGCGAAATACGTTTGTAAATACGTATTGTGTTTTAACCTTCGAAATGGTGTATTGCCATTAACAAACGATGAAGAGCCTGGTCAGAGGGCTCATAGAGAACCCCTCTGATTAGGATCTGCCTTTTTCTGACATTCACAATACTCAGTAATTGGAATTGTGTGATACTGACTGTAGTATTTAGTTAAACAATAAATTACCGTTTTACTGAAAGATATATAACATTCAAATGATTAATGCTTGAAAAACTTATTATCATTTGAAAACAGCTTGGATCCAGATGATACGCCGAGTTTCATAAAGGATCCAAGCTGTTTGACACTCGGCCAGTGGTTTCGCAAATGCTTATCCCTTTACTCCATAAATACGCATTTCTATGCCTTTGCAAACATAGTAGACCCAGATCAGACGGCTCCTATAGGAGCCATCTGATCCGGGTCTGCTATGTTTGCTTATGAAATAATGTAGATATGACTCTACAGTTTCTGTCATGACCAACATTTCATTTTTTCACATGTCATTATAAAAAATTAATTCAATCAATATTCATGACGTCATTATTTCGCACATGAATATTCATGCAGTAAAAGGTTTAAACGATTTGGAAGTCAGTAAAACGTGCAACAAACAAGACTATGAGGAGACACTATTTTTTCAGCATAAAGATATTTAGCGCTTGCTAGTTGCTGATAGAGGTACCTTCTCGAAAACAAAGTGACAACTTGACTAGAAGGTGGAAGAGAAGATGTGACGGTAAACAGGCAATGCAAACCAAAGATAAAATATGCATTGTATTTGGATTATACTGTCATTTTGGATTACATCTGTGTTGTCAGAGGTGAGTTTATATGGATGGTTGAGTGTACATGTAACCATGTAGTAACTACACTATATAACCCTTTCTTTGTTCAATATTCATGTAAGGAATTACGACACCGTTGATATTTATAAACTGATATCTTATAATGTAAACTTTTCAAGGATTGTTTTTGCTATGACACAAAATGTAAAATCAGATATTTATCATGTCAAAAGCAAAACAGATGGACCCTTATCAGACTGCTCCAATTGAAGTCGTCTAGTCTGTGGGTCTACTCTGTTTGCAAATGCCTGAAAATGCGTTTGTATGAAGGAGTTATTTTTAATATTTCCCTATTGAATATTCATTTCAGAAAATAATGACGTCATGAATATTTGTAATGATGTATGTACACATGATGGCTTGGTATGGTAGAAACTATAAAGTTAGAATTATTATACAGTAAAACCTCTCTATAAAGGCCACTAAACTACATCAAACATTCTGTGTTAAACACAGGTGGCTACTTAACCCTTTCACCGCCACAGTCGTGTAAATCCACCACGACAAATAGTGCAGTCCCAGATCAGACGCCGCCTTTTCAAGGCGGCGTCTGATCAGGGACTTCACTATTTGTCTCAATATCTAGTTCTATTTGTGTGCTTTATTCCTTTGAAATTTGCATTTATTTATCTCATTTCCTTATTTTACTGTATGATTTAACAAAGTTGGATTGCAGACGACAATTAGAAATTTGGCCCCGAAAGGGTTAAAGCAAGGTGGAAGTAAAACAGAACGCTCCTATAGGAGCGTTCTGTTTTTTCTTTCGCCTTGCTTTAAGCACCCACCTGTCCTAAATACCAACTAATTAACACAATGTAGTGGCCGTTTTAGAGAGGTTTTACTGTAATCTCATAAACAAACACAGTAGACCCATGTCAGACAGTTTCTAGAGGACCCCTTCGCTCTGGGTCTATCCTGTTTTCAAAAGTGTTCAAAGTGGTTTGTATAAAAGAAAGGGTTAAGAAATGTGTTTTGTACGTTGAATTTTCAACTATTTCTGTTGTCAAACGCTATCTGAGTGGCGAACCGTTTTCATCTTGGTTAGACGCCGGGTTACTGGTCTCACATGGACCCTGTTTTCAAATATCATTACGAGTGCACCTCATATATAAAAGTCACGACAGTTTGCGCTCAATCTCCGATATATTTGTATGCTGATTGTACATTACTCATTAACCGTCTGAATGCTGAATATCCAAAGTATAATGGTCCTTTTCACGCATATGCAAACATATACCTAGATCAAACGGCTCTTATAGGAGCTGTCTGATCAGGGTCTGCTCTGATTGCTAATGGAAAATGATATATCTGATCTTTAGTTGCTGCAATGGCTACAGCGTTCCACCTTCCATATTTCATTAAACCTAGTTTCGCCATGAATATTCAGTAGGTATTGAATTGTGTGCTTAATATAGAACAGGGAAGGGGTTAATGTAAGAATCTAAACGTACGAAATGCTAGAGGAATTTGAAAGGGAAAACAAGATATGTCCTATATCATTTCTATAATATTATCCCATTTTCGCCCAGTTGGTTCTTCCATGTTTAAATATTGGATTAGTCCATCTTTTATCTAAGGGGTGCATGGCCTATAATTTCAATTTCGTTTTGTTTTATATTGAAATTCCTATCAGCAAACAGTGTAGACTCTGATCAGACGCCGCATCATGCGGCGTCTGATCAGAGTCTACACTGTTTGCCTATGTCCCATATATGGGATTGTGGGAGCAAATGAGTTAATATCAAATGACATGACTCGCAAATGGAGAGCTGTATCTTATACTACCAATGGAACACATCTTGTTCCATTTTAAAATCAGGTCAGTTTCAATGTTTCGAACTTCATGGGGCCATACAAATTATATCGAGATAACAAAAGATCAAGTATTCTGGACATTTACACACGTTTATAGCTTAATGCAGGTCTATAGTAATGTTGAAAGCTCCTGCAAAAGCTTTAAGCATTAGTATTGACCTGCATTAAGCTGTAATACGTATTTCTAGATATGCGTATTGATACAATATTGTATTATACTTTTTGGAAGGACCTAACTTTGCTTCGATTTATTCCGAAGTTCAAGTTATCCGAATTCGAGATATTAAAGATTAACTGGAGTATATTGTAATGGTTAACAGGGAATGTTGTAGGGATGCGTAATGTGTACTGGCAATATGGTGGTTTTAATAGTCTGAGATAGCCTTGTATTTATTTCTTTTAGATGTCACTTGAAAGACATACACTGTTCAACATTGCGCAATTATACCAAGTATAACCGAGATAAAATTATAAAAAAATTATAATTTATTATGCGGTGATTAACTCGTTCGGCGCCAATGTCGCCTGTTGGCACCAAGGCGGCATCTGACCTGGGACTGTTTTCTGTATTGTTAGCACAAGCATACAGGTTTTTAAAAACAAATGTTTTACTAATATACCTGTATTATTTAGTTTAGAATTATATCTTATATGAAATTATTATTGCAGACGACAATTTGAAATGTTGTGCCAAAAGAGTTAATGTTATGGTTTTAACCCATTTATTTAAGAAAACCCCGTCCAGCTTGTTTAATTTGGAACACACTCATTTCATTCATTTTTCATGTTGAAGACCGGGAGGGGGGGGGCACAGCAAATAAAATATCTGTTCGCATTGTCCATTGAGATCGATGGTTTCAGCACATAGTGCAGACCCAGACCAGAGGGCTCCTTCTGGAGTCATCTGATGTGTATCTACACTGTTTTATGCCCTTTAAGGGACACTGGTTTACATGTAGTTGATATAAAGAGCAAACACTTTCTCAATAAACAGCAGTTTTGGCCATATCCAGCCGTCGTTAACCTAGTCCTTTACTAAATTATCACGTGTAAGTCCAACTGTCTGGAAAAAAATATCAAATTATTCTGAAAGTTTGCTTCATTAAGGCTGTGTGTTTTTATATTTGTTGACCAATGTTTACGATAACTTAGTCAATTATAGAAATCCAATGGCACATGCTAGACTAATGATAATCTCTGTAAATTATAAATCGTTTCCCTTAACCCTTTCCTTCGTATAAACGTGTATTCGCGCATTTGCAAACAGAGTAGACCCAGATCAGACGGCTCCTATAGGAGCCGTCTGATCAAGGGTATGCTTGAATTGATAGTGGAATTTGAAAGATCTGTTTCTTTACTTTCTAAATTGACTACGATGTACATGTACCACCTTCCATATTTCATTATAACTAGTTTGTAGATGAATATACAGTAGGTATTGACATTTGAAATAAATATATAACAGGTTAAAGCTGGTGGAATATATGTTCGATACCAGAACTGGGCTATGAAAATACTCAAGTTTGTCCTCAATCTGCGATCGCCTCTATATCTAGAAAATATCGTCCTAGCCGCGTTCCACACAGATTGACCGTAAGCAAATCAAATAAACATTGCATCTGTTGTCGTCACAATTGTATCAGAGATATGAATTATGGCTCCTTGATTATTTCCCTGTCATATTTGATCTCAAAATAACCATACATAAGTGGATATTTATTGCAAAATGTTGATTCCGTCTAGTCCAGGGCACCTTCAATATTAGCTTTTTACCGGTTTACCTTGTGAACAACCATTCATGTTCGAATCAATGACACCTGGGATATGTGTATTAGCTGATTTTATTATTATAATGCAATATGAAAAATGGGCATTTTTGGCACTGGCAAAAACCGTAGAATTAGATCTATAGCATTTCATATGTAAACGGTTACGATCCTTATCCTACATAAGCTGTCTAATCCGTTTTTTTCTAGAAGCAATTTAATCTTTAGCCTTCTATGGGCGGATGAATGAATACCTATACAAACAGTTTGGACCCAGATGAGACGCCGAGTAACTCGGCGTCTCATCAGGATTCAAACTGTTTGACACCCACATTGCATTTTGGTAGACAAATTGATCTATAGCTTGAAATTTGAAAATGTAGTAGGTAAAAATGTCTGTAAAAATAATTTGGTCAGCAGGCTAAAGGTTAACCATAAAAGGGTGTAATTTGTTAACGTATAGTGCACACAAACTGTACGGATTCCACTAGAATATCTCTCTCTGAATACGGCTTGCTGGGTAATAGTTTCTCCAGATTAGTTCCGAAGTGTTATACTAAAGGGAAAATACCTATTATCATATGTATTCCCATATTTCTTAAAGAAACTCTGTCCGGATCGTACTTGGAACTCATTTATTTATCATGAGGATGGGACAAAGAACAAACAAACTATTTGCTGGAAGAAGCCATTCACATTGATAGGTTCAGGTTCAGGAGCCCTCTGATATTGGTCCACACTGTTTCCTAAGTCCTTTGTAAGGGTCACAGTAACAGTAACAGTAACAATCAGTTTGGATCCTGATGAGACGCCGAGTTACTCGGCGTCTCATCTGGATCCAAACTGTTTGCATAGATAATCACAGATCCGGCAGTGGCAGCGAAAGGGTTAAAGAAATGTGTAACATGACAAACAATGCAGACCCTGATGAGAGGGTTCCTCTAGGAACCATTTCATCTGGTTCTACACTGTTTGCAAAGGAGAATAGTGACTCATTTACCGCACTGAATGGACAGAGCTTTCTTGACGTCGTTTATAACCACTTTCTTTAAGCCGTATGTGACTAAATGCATTCTGTTTCTGTTCCGTAAATTTCAATATTAGATAATGTTCTAGTTCAGATCTTACACTGTCTGGTGTGTTGTCATTTTTTACTTGTTTTCTTTAATTCAAGCATGTTACTCGTAGCTCATTTGACATTGTTCCATTAAAACTACCATTAAATATTTAACCGAAAAGGAATTGTTATGACTTTATGTTTTTAAAGCAATTGTTTTTTATAAAAGATTGCTCTGACATCATTCCACAGCCACCTTATAAAATAGGTTACTGTGTTTTAATTTATGGATGCGGAATAAACCCTTTCAAATAAGAGGAAGCCCTCCAATTAAGATTAAGATCATTTAAAAACCTCCAGCAAATTTAGTCCTTCATACTTACTTCACTCTTTAGTTAATCCTTTCGCTGCCAATGCCGGATCTGTGATTACCTATGCAAACAGTTTGGATCCAGATGAGACGCCGAGTAACTCGGCGTCTCATCAGGATCCAAACTGTTTGTTACTGTTACTATGCCTTTGAAACAAAAATGAAGAAAATCAAAAGAATGAAAATTTGTAGCAGACGACAAAGTTAGCAGACGACAAAGTTAGCAGACGACAGAGTTGAACACTGATCGACCATTATAATTTGTAACTTCAGCAAACAAAAGGTTAATTCTTTAGCGATTGATATAATGCTGCTCTTTCGTAGACATCGAGTTGGTTCTCGGTGCCACATTTGCCTAGATGATGCATGCATGTGTTTAAATATGGGATGCATACAGTATTATCTCGACTAAACAACCCTTGGATGTTACATTTGTTTAAAACGATTGTTTTACATTTTGTACATAGTTAGTTGCTTAATGCTGTAAGAAAGTAACGCAGAAAGCTCATGTGGAAGCTTTCTGCATTGCTTTCCGTCTGCATTGTGCTTTAACCTGTAATTTGAAAAAAAACTGTATTTATTTAATGGTTATAATTTCAATTATTTCATTGATCGTTAACCCCCGGCCAGAAATAAGGGGGCGCTTATTTGACTGGGACATTTACTAGGGATAATACGATAGATCTGTAGATAAGAAGCGCATTAAGACAACGAGCCCCGTGAGACAATTCTAAGGAATACCGACTGTTACAGTTTAGCTGAGAAATAAGATCAAATAAACCCTCTAAACTACGACATATAAACGGGTGTATATTTCTAGGTATTACAATCAAGTGGTACTAGCTTAATGCAGGACGAAAGCTATGTAGAAAGTTTCTTGTCGTTCCTTTTTGGCAATAGCTTTCTGCAATACGTCTGTCCTTTATTAAGCTAACATTTGTGTTTAAGACATCTATATCTATTCTTAAAGCGGTTGATTAAAAGAGGCTCACTGCATTACAGTAATGCGACCACCAATAATGGGCATAATTCTGGGTGGCAGAGGCACGTGTTAGGTTAGTACAGGGCGAAAGTTATGCAGAAAACTACTATAACATCCGTCCTGCATTAACCCTTCGCTTGCTGAATTTTAAAATACATTTCTCCTTCTTTACCCATGCCATGTTGTATAATTACATATATCTTCACTGTGTACAAGTATTTCGCTATGCAATCGCTGCTGTGGAGTGCACTAGTTGCACAATCAACTTGTAAATAGTGCAGACCCTGATGAGACAGCTCCTGCAGGAGCTGTCTCATCTGGGTCTTCACTATTTACAGGTAGGTATATTGGCGTGAATAGCAAGCGAAGGGTTAATGCAGGGCGAAAGTTATGCAGAAAACTGCTATAACTTCCGTCCTGCATTAAGCTTTCTGCATGACTTTCACCGTGAATTAAGCTGCAATCTGTCTCCAAGACCGCTATTTATACTAAATTGAACGTGTGGTTTAGAGGGGTTTTACTGTATAGTGTTTGAGTTAGTCCTTTACTCCGTGAATATGTAATTATATGGCTCTGCAAACAGAGCAGACCCGGATCAGATGATTTCTGTAGGAGCCGTCTGATCAGGGTCTGCTCTTTTTGCACATGGAATAATATAACTATGATTTTAGTTTCTGACATTGTCTTTTTATACATAATCTTATCAATATACATGTAAATGATGCCATTACTTTTAGATGAATATGCATTGATTGAGGAAAGGGTTACATTATTACATTAGAATGCTTTTGAGAAAATATAAGTTTTTGAAAACGATAATACACATTCCTATTGTCTGACGTTTTCCAATCAATCCGCTAAACCATGTCATTCAGATTGCGTGTCTGTACATAGTTTTTGCAATACAAATGTACTACGAGACCATCGATGACCCAAACAATGTCCACAGTTGCTCTTTTCTCTTCGTTTGTTTTAGCCAGGCGCTGCACTTTGCAAACAGTTGGTATCCAGCTGAAGCACAGAGAAACTCGAAATTTCATCCAAGCTGGTTGACAAACAATCAGTCTTAAACCTTTCCCTGTTCTATGTTTATTTCAAGTTTCAAAACCTACTGCATATTTATTGGCAAAATAGTAGTTTTATTGAAATATGGAAGGTGGCACATTGTAGCCATCTAAAATTGTTAAGAAACAGACCTATCAAATTCCATTTGCAAATTGAACATACCCTGATCAGAGGGCTCCTATTGGGACCGTCTGATCGGGGTTTGCTCTGATTGTAAATGCGTGAAAATGCGATTATATAAAGGAAATGATTAAAATCATAGACAAAGGTGCTGCCGATCACAGATGGTGCAGATGTTATTTAAAAGTAGAGTAAAATCCCTCTAAACCGATCATCCTCTCATACATGTACTTTTAGGTATATCAATGTGTTATACACATTTCTGGTCCGGGGCCTGCGTAGGTTTAAAATACCTGTCCACCAAACTTTTGACCACATTTAAAAAAGGTGTATCAATGGGTGAGCCTTTATCAAAGTTATATGGACTGTTCTGACACGATGCACAAGTAGTTACATGAACTAATAGCTAATACTAGATTTTAAAATATAACTTTTCTCCTAAACCGCTTAATACATATTGTCTAAAAATCTAAAAATCATCTGGTCTTTTATCAAACGTATTTCACGAGTCCAAAACTCGTATTCTAAAGACCATTATAACATTAACTATTGAATGGATATTGACCAGTTTGTACCGGAATTATTTAAATAGTTCTGATCCGATTCGATACATAAGAAGGTTTACAGGGGAGAAAAATATATTTCAAGCAATAATTTCATTGCATGACATTCTTAACCATGGAAACAGTTTGAATCGCATTTCAAATGAATGAAGTGCACACATGCTGAGTTAATAACTGACCCTGGTCCACTGCTTACTCAATTTGAATCGAATTTTTCCATTTCTTACCGAATTGAGATCACATTTAAATCACGTGTGCCAACATATTTCCGGAACTATATGTCCGAGTTTCTCTTGAGTCCATCTTTAAAAAATGGTCTTGCAGTTGACGTTATATATAAAATTATGTGATTTATTTCATATTAATATAAAAAGTAAAAACGTATCTAGTTACATGTATAGTCTAAGTTCAGTCCGAAGGACCGCTCAGCCGACCGTGCATTTAATATGCAATTCATTCCTATTGAAAAATGATACACTCCACTATTTATTCCCCCATATGCGCATTATCATGCGGCGACCATTTGCAAAGAGAAGGCCGATCGAATTGGCATGTAAAACAATGCATTTTCAGCCGTTTCTTCCTTGTTACTGCAATGAGAGATTTTTAGCATAGGAGTACTTGCAAAACGATACGAACGAATGACGAATATTCAAGTTCAGTCTGTCCTGCAATTCAAACTGAGCGACATAATTTATTGAAATGGACATAAGTTAATCTTTAGTGATACAATTCGCAGGTCCTCGTGGCCCTCTTGTTTACAACAAGGATTCGTTTTGTTTAAACCAAAATGACATTTCATTTTATTGTACGAGTATATTGATATACTTACATGCTTACACAAATCATTCTCTAATAATTCAAAATAAAATAAATATCTATTAAAGATTAAAATTCGTTTTTTTTAATTACAATAGTATACTTGGTATAAGAAGTATTTAATCAAAACATTAAATGCGTATATTTCAGATGTTTTCTGAAGATACATTGGAAACACGTATCGACATGTATACAATGAAAGGTGTTTATCGATACTAAAGCAATTTGAGCTTTCTTTATCCTATGAAAGCAAATATTATTTGAATTGTACGTATAAATATCAGTTTTATAGGACACCATATTTCTATATCTACAGCTGAAGTGACAATACTTCGCCTATATTGTGTGATCTTGTTCATTGGTGTAATAGTAAACGTATTCAGAAATTATACACCAGGTGTTATTATGTTTATCAACATCATTATCGTCCTTAATTAGCGTTTCGTGTTTGTGTGTTCCTATATCACACCGCCTTACACTGTGGGTTCATTTTGCAATAAAAACCAACCGCCAGTTGAACAGTTTGACACTACACTGGAATAAAGACTTGTTTTGCCGATATCGTATGTTATTGAACTAGCATTTAAAGAATCGCTGCAGTCAATCTCAAATACAACGTGCAAGTATTCATGCAGGAAACATGAATGTTTATCAGTGTATAAATCTTTTCAACTTACTTTAAATAATGTTGTGATTTTAAGTTAATCTTTGATTAGAAACTGATTTATTTTTATGCTGATTCAAATACGTTCTAAGTCACTGGCAACATTGCAACAAAGTGCTTGTTCATTGCTAAGATAGGTTTTGATTAATTATATAATAGTTATAAGTAACGTTTTGTCAGTGATACTCAATGAGACACGGTACAGCATGATTCTAATTTGGATTACTCTTTCGTTAAGGATTACCAATGTACTAACAGAGGTGGGTTAAATATTAGTTTGCCATACTAATACCATTTATTCATGCAAAGAAGGAAGTAAAAACACCCTCTGACACGTCCGTTAGAACAGTCGTGCATATATATGTGTCTTTGCCCTGTCCCTCATAGGCTATTTTAGATCCAACCATTTTGAATAAATCTACCGAAAAGGAACATTAACTAGAGAAAAGGAATTTTTTTAGAAGTTTGTAGTTTGAATGAATAGAGCATTTGCTCCTATAGGAGCAAATTATCTATTTATCACAATGGTTTCAACAGATGATTTTTACAGAGGCATAGAAAGGCGTATTTATGCAGAAAATGATTAAATTAACACTTTTCCTGATGTAAATGTATATTCATGTAATGAATAATGCCATTTATTAGATGTCGTTTATACAGGCATATGTACACATACATTTTTGTCAGATTATAGAGTCAGAGCTAATATACGTTCATAGCAAACAGACCAGACCCTGATTAGACGATTCTTATATGAGCCCTCGGATCTAGATCTACCCTTTTCGCAAACGCGTAAAAAGCGTTTGTATGAAGGTAACGAACACACATGCTTCAAGACTAGCCTCTTTATTTTTTCGTCAAACCCAATAGTGTGATTATACAGCAAATATCGCTTCAAAGTGTCAATTTCATAGAATGAGCACAGCATACAGTTTGGTATAGAAATGAGGAGTTTAGTGTAATAATGCATTTGCTCCCACGATACCATATATGGGACGTAGGCAAACAGTGTAGACTCTGATCAGACGCCGCATAATTTCAATATAAAACAAAACGAAATTGAACGATTTAGGCCAGGCACCCCTTAGATAAAAATGGACTAATCCATTATATAAACATGGAAGAATCCACCGGGCGCAAATGGGTTAAATAATTTATCTATCTTTGACTCTGGTAGAAACCAATTAAAATAATCACATTTATCTGTATAAAATCATACGTTAAATACGTCACAGCATTTGTGAGTACTTTGCACGTTATTTATTAACATGCATCGTCTTGACTCTTTCCCTCATACAAACACAATTTTCACTCCTTCGTAAACATGCTAGAGCCGTCTGATCAGGGTCTGCTCTGTGTGCTTATTAAATCAAAATTGAACTGACCCTACAGGCGACTGCTTAATGCAGAGTGAAAGCCACGCAGAAAGCTCCTAGAGGAGCTAAATTTAACGTTCGGTTTAGAGAGGTTTTGCTGTATAAGCAAAAGGCAGACATACAGGCTTGACGTGAAATATGACTATTATTATTATATGTTGACTAAAATATTTTATCTAATATTATTTGACATATTGAAGGGCTGCCATTCTTCTGCCAAGCACGCGTGGTATATGTACGTTCATATCAAGAGGATTATGTGTGTACCGGCTCTCAATACAGTAAAACCTCTTTAACGGCCACTAAATTGTGCTTATTAGTTGGTACTTAGGGCAGGTGGCTACTTAAAGCAAGGTGAAAGTAAAACAGAACGCTCCTGAAGGAGCGTTCTGTTTTACTTTCAACTTGCTTTAAGCAGTCACCTGCCTTTAACACAAAATACTTGATGTAATTTAGTGGCCGTTGTAGAGAGGTTTTACTATAGTCAAATACTTGTTATAATACGCTTATTGATGTTCTCCCATAAAATAACCATTTAGCGTGTCTGCTATGTCCCTTTTTCCACGGATATCCATGGAGAAATTATAATATCATGAATATCATTTACTGATTTGTTATTCTAAAAAATGAACACACGAACTATCGACCGTGGCAGAAACTGTAGAATTATTTACATACTTTTAGGTAGGTGGCTGCTTGATGCAGGGTGAAAGTCACGAGGAGCTGCCACCTACCTGTCTCCAAGACCGTATTTATAGTAGATTTAACGTCCGGTATATTCGTTCATACGCAAACAGATAAGACACTGGTCAGACAGGACAACAAGTCAAATTGTGCATCTATCGAGTAACTGTCATTGCACGTTAACTGTCAATGTCACATATTCGATTACCTAAGTATGCAAACAGCTTGGATCCAGATGAGATGCCTAGATACTCGGCGTCTAATTGGGATCAAAACTGTTTGTTACTGTGATTATATTTTTTTTATATAAACATGAATAAAAGTAAAATATAAATACATATGTAGCAGACGAGAAAATTTGTAGACGAGAAGAAATGGCAGCAAAACAGTGAAGAAATTGCATTCTAAAATCGTACAGACTTGGAACTTATTGGGTTACACGCATTGGTTATTGTTTTTTTCAACACTATATGGTTACCCATTTTAACGTTGAGTTTTCAAATAGATTATTCCCAAATTCAAACAGGTCAAGCTTAAAGTGAATATGCATGGATTATTTTAACCCTTTCACCGCTAATGTCGCAAAAATGCACCACGACAAATAGTGCCGTCCCAGATCAGGGGCTTCACTTTTTGTCTCAATCTCTAGTTCTAGATCTGTGCTTTATTCCTTTGAAATTTGCATTTATTTGTCCCATTTCCTTATTTTAAAAAATGATTCAACAAAACAGGATTGCAGACGACAAATTAGAAATTTGGCAGCGAAAGGGTTAAAGAAACGTGTAATATGACAAACGGTAGGAGCCCTCTCTTCTGTATCTATACTGTTTGCAAAGGACATTAATGACTCGTTTCCCGCACAGAAATGTTTAGTTGTATTTCAAAATAAGTATTATTCAACCCTTACCTCGCTATTAATTTCTTCTCAAATTCTAAGCTGGTGCAGAATTGGTCTATTTCCGATTCGATCAAAGATATCTTGATCAAATTTGTGTGCAGATGTAAGTCGGTCGTGAATAGCAGAATGGGATTATTTTGAAAATATACTTTTTGTATATCTACAGAGCTCCAGATTAATAGAATCAAGCATGGGTTTTGCTTGATTATTTTTCTCGCTGAAATTCGCCCTAAAACCAAGTAAATTAACGATTTTTGTGAAGTACTACTTTACATTGCGTAATACGACTTCCATATCTAATAGCAACAGACTGCAGCATAACTTTAGGCGTGACGAAATGACGTCATTTGTTACGACAACCACAAACGTTACGTTTTGGCGTAAAATATAAATGACTGAGTGACTACATGTACAAAACAACGTCTTCGGTTAATTAAAAAGGCTTTTAAAGTTTTTATATGATAAATAGCATTTCATATTCGTGCTAATTACTTATATTAATTTCAATTCATAAGGTTGTTGCCTATAGAAAGGTTGGTATAATTCTGTAAGATTTCCATCCCTTGTATTGATTTTACCCAATCGCGCGTATGAATACACTAGTCACGGGGTGTTCCAGATAAGGATTTCTAGTACGGCTATTTTTAGTAACCCTGCTTATCTAGCACGGCTGAGAAGCGAGAAAGGCTGCGTAAATCAAAACATCTTCAGGTATAACTTTTTCATTTCTCCACCAAACTCTATGTTGTGACAACTGTTTGGAATCGCCTCTTCGATACGATTCTAAAGGGAGGTCACAACATAAGTTTGGGTGGAGAATTTACGATTTTAGTATTTGAGTACGCACTTTTATCTCTTGCAATGTAAATTAATGAAACAAGTGTTTGAACTATCGGGATCAGGGTTAATAAATACAGTTGAACTTCGATATCTCGAACTCGGATAACTCAAACTCGGGATAATTCGAACTAAAAGTTCAGTCCTTCAATTTACAATATATAATATGTTCTAAAAAATATCACTACACATATCTAGAAACAGACATGTCAGCTTAATGTAGGTCTAAAGTAATGCTGAAAGGTCCTGCAGGAGATTTCAGCATTACTTTTGACCTGCAGTAAGCTGTGAACTTGATATATTTGTCAGAGTATAAATCTAATGAGTCGAACCCCTCTTATCTCGAACTAATTTGTATGGTCCCTTAAAGTTCGAGATATCGAAGTTCAACTGTATAAAAAACAACAGAAAAAATAAACACATTAAAATTACATATGCAAACAGTGTAGACTCAATGTATGCACGGTTTGCTGAACCCATCGATGTCAATGAATTATTCCAGCAAATAGTTTGTTTGTTGTGTTCCCTTCATACGAAAAATGGGTGGGTTCCAAAGTACGGCCTGGTAGGGTGTTCCTTAACCCGTTCGGCGCCAAATGTCGTCGGCAATTCCATTGTGTGAAATGATTCCGTACAATAAGGAAATGAGATAAATAAAAACGAATTTCACAGGAAAAAAGCACATATATAGAAATAGAGATTGAGACAAAAAGTGAAGTCCCGGATCAGACGCCGACTTGAAAAGGCGGCGTCTGGTCTGGGACTGCACTATTTGTCATTGGTGCATTTATGCGACATTGGCGATGAAAGGATTAAAATGAATGGGTTAGCAGTGTTCTCTATCCCACAGTGAATTAATTCAATTGCCCGCAATGTGTACGGTACTAGGATAGCATCAATCACCAAAGTACATATAGTTACCAAAGTATAATACAACGTATGCTTGAATTACTTGGTATGTATAGTCTTTGACAAATTGCCTCGTGAATATTCATGTCGGAAATATTTATGTCATTTATTTCAGTTACTGATGTTTTAAAACGACTTATGAACATGGGAATGTTGTCCATGAAATAATAATGATATTCAGATCTATATATAAATCCATACAAATATAACAAACCCCCTTATCAGACAGGTCCCACAGAAACCGCCTGATCTTGGTCAGATTGGTCGAAGTGACAGTCAGCAAATTAGAGATTAAGCAAGCATGTTTTTGTCATTTGAAGGATTCATTATATTATCGAAATCAATAACAGCCTAAAAGTATTACAATAATGATCTTATTACTAAATTGAAATACAACATAAGGATAACAAAACTTATTGCCTCTGACAAATTCACATTGTGTATACCGTATTCATATCTCTTTCTCAATCTTTATTTCGTGCCTTTATCTAAGGTTGTCGCCAATATACAACAACTGATATAACTTTTAGGTCTAAATTCCTGTACAAAAACTCTAGTGCCAGACCTGTCATTTATGCATGACCCCCTAATTGGAAACAATGATAAAATGGATAAGAGTCAGATTATGTAGACGACACGTGGTCATGGTAATTAATTTTTCAAATCAAGTTTTTTAATCAATTACAAGTGAAAAACAGAAAATGCATTGTGGTTACAGGTTTAATGTGAGAGCTACATGATGTCGGCTAAAAAATGAAAGTATAAAATGTGACAAATTCACAATATGATGATACATGTACATGTATACTAATGAACTTGGTATAAAAGTGTTGGTATGAACTTATCTTGATTAACACGCACTTAGAACAGTATCAGTGATTTGATTCATAACAGTTTACTGTGAAGAGAGAGATTTTTCTTAAAATGGGCATATGTTTTGTTGCAGGCGAGTCTCTTATCAGTATTTGTCAGCAGTAATTAAAACCTCCGTCATTTTGTCTTCTTTCTGGAGAATATTATCTAAATGGTGTATACATGTAGTTGTAAGGATTTACCTATTGGTAAGGTTCCCCCAGTAGCTTATTTTGGTTACTGGCCGTTCCAAGGCGGTACTCCTGCTTTCAGCCTACGGTCAATTTTGTTGTTTAATATGCTTAATGTTTAATGTTTTTCGTCTTGATATGCGTCCTGTTATGTTCTGTCTTGTGGCTTTACCGTTTCTTGTTTGATGGTGTTTGGTGCGGTGTCATTTCGTGTGTGGCTCTCCCTGTTTGACTATTTTTCCATATTAATTAGCGACAAGTGTGATATTGTACGGTCATATAAGACCGTACAATATCCCACACATGTCTTTATTGAAAGAATATCTCTAGTCAAATATTTTCCATGTGTGTCTCTTATATGCCGCTATCACCCTCGTCAAGCTTTATCCATGAATGCCCATATCTTAAGGATATCGCTGTCGTGAAGCGTTTTCCACGTTCGCCTGTGTTTTATGGCAATCTCTCTCGCCAAGCATCATTAATGGTTACATCTGTTTATGGCAATCGCTCTCGTTAAGCATTATTAATGGTTGCCTCTGTTTAATGACAATACCACACTCCTTAAGCAGTATTCACGATTGTCTGTTTTATGACAATCGCTCTCGTCAAACATTAAGCACGATCGTCTGTGTTTTATTACGATCGCCCTCGTCAAGCATTATTCAAGATTGCCTCTGTTTTATGACAATCGCTCTCATCAAGCATTATTCACGATTGCCTGTGTTTTATAACGATCGTTTTCGTCAAGCATAATTTACGATTGCCTCTGTTTTATGACAATCGCTCTCGTCAAGCATTATTCACGATTGATTGTTGCCTCTGTTTTATGACAATTGCCCTCGACAAGTAGTATTAATGGTTGCCTCTCTTTTATGACAATCGCTCTCGTCAAATATTATAATGTTTATGGACAATAAATTGATTATCCATGGTTGTATTGCGTTATGAAAATCGCTCTCGCCAAGCATCATCATGGTTACCTTGGTTTGTTTTTTGACAATCGAAATATATTATCCACGAGCGCTGCTATCTTAAGACGATCTCTTTAATAAATAAGTTTCCCCACATAGTGAAGAATGTTAGCCTATAAAACAAATATCCATTTATTGTCATCTCAATAGCTGATGAGATCACTTGAGCTATTTTCCTAACAACATCGAAGAAAGTTTACTGCGTTTATCAAATGTATGATTTGCTTTTGGTCGGGTTCGTGGTGAATTATAATAGCATGTGTAAACAAACCCTTTAGATGAAAAAGAGATAGTACTGACACAATCTCGCTTTAAATATAGCACCAATGCCATAAGGTGTTTTTTTTAATTCAGTACTATTCCATCGAAGTTATTTTAAATGAATACAAACAATTCAAAATAATTTTATTCGATTTCGTTATTAAATAGTTTGTCTATCAACACTTTATAAATATACTAGCTCGATCAAGAAAAAAATCTATCAGTAGATACTTATGCATTTATTTGTGAAAAGATCCGTATTATGACCCTTTCACGACTGTTAATCTTAAATGTATGTGTTTCGTATCAACCAGGTCGCAATTTATAAACATGCTTTCCATTATACTTGTATATTAGTACATGAGTATCCTGTACCGTGGAGATATAACTGGTTAATCTTCCAATGCAAAAGGAAATACCTAAATAAAATATATTACCTGATATTTGTTTTCTATAGGGTTACTCCGCAACCCGTTTTGTATAAAAATATGTGCAAACGTATACCAATCTCCCCCAAGTACATACATGTATAACATTATTAGTAACAGAAGAAAAGTGTACAGTAAAACTTCTCTAACCCGGAATGTTTTAATCATGAACAATTTAGGTATTTCCAGGCAGGTGAATGCTTGATGCAGGTTGCAATCCCCTGGGAGTTGCCTGCATGACTTCCAACTTGCATTAGGCTTTCACTTATGTTAAAGACCGGCACCAGTACTGATTTTAACGTACGGTTTAGAGGGGATTACTGTACCTCTTTCCCTCGTATAAACATTTGTGTTTTTTGTGATTGGGTGGGGTTGCCTAAGTACGTTTGAAGTGAGTGTAGGGTGCACGCATGCGTATACATGCGTGTGGGCGTGAGTGCAGTGTTTGAGAGTGTACGCACATGCGGATGTAGTGGAGCGGGGTGTGTGCATGGCGATTAGGAGATCGCATGGTTTGGGATTGTTTTTTTACAGGAAACCAATTTGTTTCATACGTTGTAAAGGAATCTCTCTATACAGAACCCAGCAATGAAGCTTTTCAAACAATGTTACTAGCAGCAGCGTCTGATCATGTTTAGCACAGCTTGTCGCCCATCAGAGCCTATTCTTTTGGACATAGGTGTCCTAACCATTTCCCTTTTGTAGGCGCATTTTGACGCATCTGCAAACAGAGTAGACCCAGATCAGACGGCTCCTATAGGAGCCGTCTGATCAGGGTCTGCTCTGTTTGCTTATGGTGTAATATAGATCTGATTCTACGGTTTCTTACGGAGCCAAACTGTACTATGTTCATATGCTATTATAACAAAATAACTGTATCAATATTCATGGCGTTATTATTTCCTACATAAATATTCATCAAGGAAAGGGTTAAAAACAGATGGTTGCTTAATGCATCGCAAAAGTAATACAGAAAGCTCCTATATGAGCTTTCTGTATTACTTTTGACCGGCATTAAGCTACCACCTGCCATACAGACCCATGATTAGACCTCTTGTTTGATGACCGCTCAAGACAGGTTCCACTGTAAGTTCAAATTGACAATCTTCATAATAAATGGTTTAACATACCAAATACCAAGTTTTATTATGTAATTTAAAATATGCGTTTTTTGTATGCACATGACTTTAAAGTATCGTTTTGCAGATCGTTTTGCCGATGCCATTCGTCCACGCTTTAGACAAAATTTCATCAGAGTTTTGTTCGCGGTATCTAACTAATAGTATGTTTTGGACTATAACAGAAACTTACGAGTGGCAATGTAAAGCGTTATTATTGATTCACAATATGTATACGGTTTATGATATAAGATTCTCAGAGATAGATTCACAAAATGGTTCAAACGGTATTAATTTCAATGGTTATGAGAAACATAATTATCTAAAATATTGCGTCATATATAGAACCCCTCTAATGCGACCACTTAATGAATAAACATGGCTGTATTTATGAGCTTTCTGCATTACTTTTGTCCTGCATTAAGCTACCACCTGTCTCTACCACCCAGAATTATACCTCTTCTAGGTGGTCGCATTAGAGGGTTTTTACTGTATATGTTTTAATGTTGCTACAAGTCGTTTAACCATTTCTTCCATGAATATTCATGTAAGAAATAATGTCGTTATGATTATTAATTACATTAATTGTTATAATAGCAAATAGACACGGGAATTTTTGGCCATGGCAGACACTGAAGAATCATATGTATATCATATCACAAGCAAATTGAGCTGACCCTGCTCAGACTGAGCCGTATGATCTTGGTCAGCTATGTTTGCAAAGGCGTAGAAAGGCGTAAAGGATCAATAATATATTTTAACATCTTTGAAAATAGCTACAGCAAAACCTCTCTATAACGGCCACTAAACTGTGTTAATTAGTTGATATTTAGGGCAGGTGGCTGCTTAAAGCAGGGTGAAAGTAAAACAGAACGTCCTTACAGGAGCGTTCTGTTTTACTTTCATCTTGCTTTAAGCAGGCACCTGCCTTCACAAAAAAATACTTGATGTAACTTAGTGGCAGTTATACAGTGCTCCCTCTCTACAACGACACCCTTTGGGATACGAATATTGTATGTGTTGTTCAGAGGGAGTTGTTATAGAGAGGGAAAATCAAACATAATTAGCTTGTTCGCAGATCCCCAGATAAGGTGTATTTCGAGATCTAAAACCGTTATGCCTCCATCAAACCCTATGTTGTGACCACTCTTTAGAATCGTCACAAAGTGACGATTCTAAAGAGTGGTCAGGACATAGGGTTTGATGGAGGCGTAAAGAAAATACGATGGAAAAAGTTGTTTATGGAGCCTTGATGTTTCGGAAGCAGTGACATGCGTTGTTGTAAGGAGGGAATCGTTATTGAGAGGGTCGTTGTAGGGAGGGAGCACTGTATAGAGGTTTTACTATACCTCTGCAGACATAATAAACACGTTCAACATTGGATCGATCGATCGGTTAATGGATTGATAGACGCAGGGATCTATAGATGTAATATAAGTATTAAATGAATCGAATGTCTATAGTCGAAATAATGTGAAGAATAAGGGAAAATCGAGAACAAAGTACAATGGACCGTCTTCAGGCGAATACTTAGTGAATAAACGACATTAAAAGGGGGTGGTAGCTTAATGCAGGACGAATATAATGTAGAAAGTTCATTTTGGAGCTTTCTACATAACCTTCGTTCTGCTTTTAGCTCCACCGGCCTTGACGACCCAGAGTTACACATCTTTATGGTGGTTGCGTAAGAGGAATTTTACTAATATTATCACTACATTTCTTTTATCAACTCAATAAGTCGTCCAAATTCGAAACAAAAATGATTTAATTGCACTACATGTATTGAGATTCATACGTATGCCAGTTGTCGCAGTTTGTTAAAACCATTTTGATAAGGTTTACGTTGAATATGTGTTGCGCGCGTATCTTCCTGTTCGAAAATTCCCATTTAATTTTATTAATTTTCACCTCAGTGATTCCAATTTGAAACTCATTCTTATTTTCTCTCTTCTTCTAAAAGCCGTGGACCAATTTCGAAACATTTCCGATATAGTGTCATTCAAACAACTATATTTATTTCTGAAATGTCAACTTCATTTAGTTTCTTGAACGTTTTGTCAGACTATATGCATTCCAATAATGAACGAAATTTGACGGAATGAACCTTGTTAGCACTTAACTTCTGTTTGTGCATTTGCAAGCAAAGTAGACCCAGATCAGATGGCTCCTGATTGAGCCATCTGATCAGGGTCTGCTTCATTTGCTTATGGAATAATATAGGCCTGATTATTGAGTTTATTCCATAATAGAACATTCCCTTGTTCATTGTGCCATTATAAAATATTAGTAAAATTAACCCATTTGCTCACACGATCCCATATATGGGGCGTATGCAAACAGTGTAGACTCTGATCAGACGCCGCATAATGCGGCGTCTTATCAGAGTCTACACTGTTTGCTGATAGGAATTTAAATATAAAACAAAACGAAATTGAAAATTTAGGCCAGGCACCCCTTAGATAAAAAATGGACTAATCCAATATATAAACATGGAAGAATCCACTGGGACCAAATGGGTTAATATTCATAATGTTATTTCGTTCAATACCTTTCACTGAGTAAAGGGTTAAACGTGTTTTTGGAGAGAAACACAATAAGCAGTTTTGCTTTCGTTCCATCCCTTTTTCCTCTGTGTTTGTACACTGTTCATGCAAACATTGACAAATGAAATATGTTTAAACCAAATATGTTATAAGTCGGTTGTTGTTTGTTGATTAACGCCTGTTTCTGTCAACTATGGTCTAATTGGACGCCCCAGAGAGGAGGAGCGGATACAGAGAAACGCGAGCGCGATTCCCAACTCTTATTATCGATACTCTGTTTTTTTAAGATGCCCATTGTAAACAAAGACATATGCATACATGTATGTATATGTCTTTGATTGTCATACACTGACATTTCGGACCTCTTATCAAATCATCCCACAGTAAAACCTCTCTTAAAAGGCCACTAAATTATGTTAATGTTTTGGTATTGAGGACAGGTGGCTGCTTAAAGCAAGATGAAAGTAAAACAGAACGCTCCTATAGGAGCGTTCTGTTTTACTTTCACCTTGCTTAAAGCATCCACCCGTCTTTAACACAAAATACTTGATGTAATTTAGTGGCCGTTATAGAGAGGTTTTACTGCATATGCATGTTTGGTATCTGCGGGATTCTTTATTATTAACCCTTTGCCTGTTTAATATTCATATAAGAATGATGGCATCATGAATACAAGTCAAAATATTGGTTTATAATGGCATACATACATGTATGAACATAAGACATTTTGGTTCTCCTATGCTGCAAGTACATTATATAACCACCACATTGTCAGCTCGATACCGATACCGCTGCCTGTGGTATATGTATGATCGTGAGAAAATAAGCACATGCTTTCCTGGTGGACATGGTTAATCTGCTTCTATTGTCTGATGCTTCGGGGAAGTCTAACGCCCAAAGCGTGTCTATTTCTAAACACAATCCTGCTGCAAAAGTCATATCTGTTCAGTTGTGTGATTTTTACTTTCTCTCTATTCGTTCAATGTTTAGGGAACCATATGTCAAATAGCTGGAATGCTAACGAAAAGCCGGGTTACAGGACGTCTCATCAGCATCCAAATTGTTTGTAAAGTGCATGCCAGTACATGTAAGCTCATGATGACCATGATAAATGTTTACACTCTCAAATGGACTACAGTAAAACTTTAACGACCACTAAATTGTGTTAATTAGTTGGTATTTAGGGCAGGTCGCTGCTTAAAGCAAAGAGAAAGTAAAACAAAACGCTCCTATAGGAGCGTTCTGTTTTACTTTTACCTTGCTTTAAGCAGCCATCTGCCTTTAACACTAAATAGTTGATGTAATTTAGTGGCCGTTATAGAGAGGTTTTATTGTATTCCAAATTTCAAACGGGTAATGCTTACCGTGAATATTCACGACCCTTTTTAAGAAAGGTATTACATGACAAACAGTGCAACCCCTGATGAGATGACTCTCTCTTCTAGGTCTTCACTGTAGGCAAATGTTATTGGTGACTCGTTTCCAGCACTGAAAGAGTAAATTTTCGTTTCTTTTTGTCTTGTTTTGTACGAACTATATTCGGTAGCGAAACATAACACAACAGTACATCCAGACTGGCGTCTCAGCTATTTCTAGTGTTAATTGGTCGTGTCTGCTATACGATTTCTAAGGACATTTGCGGAGTAGTATTGCTTATTGATTTTAAAATTGAAAACAGATTTCATTTACGAAATTATTAATTCTTTGGATTAACAAGTCAATTCTACATATAATCCAGGGTACGGACAATTAGGACGCTTGCCCATCAGTACAAATGCCCCTCGGACAATTGCAAACCCTCCTTGGAATATTACCCGTTGCCAAAATTGTCAATCCGGAAAATTACCCCGTTGTTATAAAAATATAAAAAAGGCTTTTTAAAATGCATTTTGTTAATCATATAAAATACATTAGTATGTATTTCACGTGCTAGATTTAACCAATTACATTGAGTTTATACAATCTGGGAATCAAATAGACACACTTTTATTCATCGTTATTAATTGATTTGCTTATAAAATGACCGAAATTGAAACAGAATCACATTCGGGATATATTACTCGGGAGATACAAACCAATGAATAGCTCTAATTATTATAACCCTTAGCCTGCTATAAACTGATATCTGTTGAAAATCCGACCAGTTAAAAGTGTTCGCTTACTTCCAGTTCGTTTAATCCTTTCACTGCCATTGCAGGATTTGTGATTACCTATGCAAACAGTTTGAATCCAGATGAGACGCCGAGTAACTCGGCGTCTCATCAGGATCCAAACTGTTTGTTACTGTTACTATGTTTTTGAAACAAAAATGAAGAGAATCAAAAGAATGAAAATTGGTAGCAGACGACAAAGTTAGCAGACGACAGAATTTTTGCAGCGAAAGGGTTAAGCTTTTGAGAAGCGATTAACCGTCAAACAGTTTGGATTCTGGTGATATTCCTACTTACACGGCATCTCATTTAGATTCAGACAGTTTGTAAATACCAGCAAGTCGCGCGCTAAGCAGGTACTGTTAAAAAGAAGAATTGTTCATTTAAACTATACAGAGACAAAATGTGTAAATTGGATTATCGTCTATTTTCTAATTGGGGACTATGCTATTTGTATCGTATGACATGTCCCAATGTTTAGAGTAACTACAGGATTGCTAATTGGTCTACACATCCTTCTGTCCATTTATTTACATTATATAGTTATTATATACTATATCATAATAATATATCACTATACTATTACATCGTATATAACAATGAGAGATAGTCCTAAGGAGCAATAACCCATTAGGTCTATTTGTTCGATCGGTAATCATCCTATGAGGCAATTATCCTAAGGGGAAGTTGTCCTACACTCAAATTGCCCACACATGTACATGTATACTATTGTTTATCTTTAAGACTAATATATTATTCATTTACTGTAAAACCGTGATCTACTTCATGTAACACAGATAAACTGTGTAGACTCTGATCAGAGTTGTCACAAAGAAACATGCTGATCAAGGTTTGCGTTGTTGCTGTACCAAATAATAACAAATGTTTTAACCAGCATATATCTAAAGTCTTTTTTTTGCAAAATCCCACAACATGAAATACTAATATGTTATAAATGTCAGTTTTAATAAGACTATCATATATAATGTGACAGTTAATATGGCAGTTAAGGGGTAGCGGTATTTTTTGGCAATCATATACATTTCTGTTGCATGTTTGATGACGCCGTCTACTCTATATAAGGCAGAGGTCCCAATAAGATGAGTAAATTTAACCCATTTGCGCCCAGTTTATTCTTCCATACTTATATATTGGATAAGTCCATTTTTAATTTAAGGGGTGCCTGGTCTAAATTTTCAATTTCTATTTTTTTAAATTGAAATTCCTATCAGCAAACAGTGTAGACTCTGATCAGACGCCGCATTATGCGGCGTCTGATCAGAGTCTACACTGTTTGCCTACGTCCCATATATGGGATCGTGGGAGCAAATGGGTTAAACCATTTTCATGAATAATTCTTTTATTTCTCCACGAAACCCTATGCTGTGACCAGATCAAAGAATTGTCACAACGTAAAGAGTGGCCACAGCATAGGGTTTGGTGGAGAAATGATGTTATTAGTATTTGAATGCGCACATTTACCTGTTGCTCTAATATGGTCTGACGAAATATACCAAACCATTTAACCCTTTTGGCGCCAAATTTAAAAGTGTCTTCTGCAATAATAATGGTACTGCACTGTTTTCAATGGTGCCAACAGGTGACATTGGCGCCGAAAGAGTTAACACTTATCCAGCTCAATTCCACTTTAACCCATCCCTCATATTGACGCCTTTTGACGCCTCTGAAAAGGTCACCTATTGAAACCATCGTGATAGATTATCACAATGGTTTCAAACTACAATAATTCTAAAACAAATCCTTTTCTCTAGTTAATTCAGCTTTTTCGTAGATTTATTCGAAGTGGCTTGATCTAAAAATAGCCT
This sequence comes from Azorinus chamasolen, assembly GCA_963576725.1. Taxonomy (NCBI): domain Eukaryota; kingdom Metazoa; phylum Mollusca; class Bivalvia; order Cardiida; family Solecurtidae; genus Azorinus; species Azorinus chamasolen. Next base: position 23,597,340 of record OY755247.1, read on the forward strand.
ATGAGGTAATGAGTTAATAGCATTTCAAAACAACGTGAATCCTTAGGAGACGCCGACTCACTCGGCATGTCATCAGGGTCCAAGCTGTTTGACACTTGGTCAATGGTTTCTCCAAAGCATGTGACATGCCACTTTGCCAATATTTGCTCAAAAGCTTGATCGAATCGGAGGTAGTCAATATTTAAGCATTTCTAAATTTAAACTTACGTTAGTTTATCACATCAAGCAGGATTAATTATCATTAATGAAGATACTGGTTAACCCTTTCCCTGTTCTAAGTTTGTTCCAAAGTTCGATATCTACTGAATATTCATGGACAAAATAGCTATAATGAAATTTGGAAGGTGGAACATTGTAGCCATTTTAGACAGTAAAGAAACGGATCTTTCCAATTCTAATAGCAAACAGAGCAGACCCAGATCAGACGGTTCCCATAGGAGCCGTCTGATCTGGGTCTACTCTATTTGCAAATACGTGAAAACACGTTTATATGAAGAAAATAGTTAACCTTAATTCGCACTCTTCTTGGCGCTGTTTGATTGATATTTGGACACAGCTTGAATCAAAATGAGGAACCAAGGGACTCTGTGGTTCATCAGGATTCATGTTATGTGCCACTAGATTGCTTAACTCTCAAAACAACTAATGAACAGAATGTTCAAGATGCGCCGGACATACGTTTGTGTTTACCCATTACCTCATAGGCCATTTTAAGATACAACCTTTTTGAATAAATCTACCGAAAAGGAGCATTAACTAAAGAAAAGGAAAAAATAGAATATTTTAGCTTGAAACCATTGTGATAGATAGAGCATGTGCTCCTATAGGAAAAAATGCTCTATTTATCACAATGGTTTCACAAAGTGACTTTTACAGAGTCGTCAAAAGTCGTCAATATGAGGGAATGGGTTAAGGGGACCTGTTACGTCTTTGTAAACAGAGAATACCCATATCAGATGGCTCTAGTAGGGGCCGTTTGATCAGTGTCTGCTCTATGTGCTTAAACATTATTAAGATCTGAGTCTGCAGTTTCTGTTATGGCAAACATTTTCCGTCTTCATATGTCATTATAAACCTCCTCTGTGATATTGTTTTGTTTTTTGTTGTTGATTTTTTTGTTATCCACTGGAAGAAATATATTTCACCCTTGTTTTGATTATCAATACTTCTACATGTATTGGATTATATCATATCTATAGATAAAGGCGCGTCCTAGAGAGTACTAACATGATTATGATTTGCCTGTTTCCAATCCCGTTCTGTATTACATACACTATTGTTGAAATTATACTGAAAACGCGTATATAAATAATCACCAACAAAAGTTCAGTCCTTCCAAAACTTACAATACAGAATTGCTCAAAAAGGTATTCCAAAACTTACAATACAGAATTGCTCTAAAAGGTATCGCTACAGATATCTAGAAACGCACGTGACAGCTTGATACAGGTCCAAAGTAATGCTGAAAGCTCCTATAGGAGCTTTCAGCATTATTTTAGACCTGTATTAAGCTGTGGCCTTGAGAAATCGTTCAGATTAAAAATCGGATGACTCCAACTCCTGTTATCTCGATCTAAATTGTACGGTCCCTTGAAGTTCGAGTCATTGAAGTTAAACTGTATATCCAAATGTAATGTGCGCAGCGTGGCTATAAAGTTCCGGGAGCATGCCCTCCTGGTGAAATTTAGAGTTGTGTAGTTTTGAAACCATTGCGATAAATAGATCATGTACAGCTATAGGGGCAAACGTTTAACGTTATATTTATCACAATGGTTTCAAAATGTGACTTTTACGAGGTGTGAATGGGCGTCAATAAGAAGGAATGGGTTAAAGCTTACATGACAAGACGTTTATCAGTCTACACCTGTAGCATTTGATTTTTGTTCCACATTGGCTATAATGCTTTCACCTTTTAGATTGATGTTACGCACGTGCCTAAATGCGTAACGCTAGCTACGCTCCTTGTATGTTAAGTTTTAAATATTCTGAAAGTGGGAGATCCTTCGAAAGCAAAAGTAGCAATGCGAAAAGAGAAAATTGCAAACTCGGTTTAATTGAGTCTGTTCCTGAATATCAATTAAAAGTGCAACACTACTCATGCCCCCTAGCACCGGCGTAAATGGTATTCAATTTTCAAAAAATAATAGCATCAAATCTAATCATCCCGAAGGATCAGAAAATATAACAACACTGAGAATGAAGTACGGGGCCACTTTTTACGGACGCCACACAAACACTTAACGCCTGCTGTTGTGAAGTACATATATTCTGTTACCTTACATGATCGTTTCAAATATGACATATGTGCAATGCTATAAAGAACAGAGCCGTCGTTCAAAAACCGATATCGGCCTTCGTCTTTTAATACGTACAGTATAAAGTTTAATATCAGTTAGATTTTTGCTATTTGTATCCCTTGGTAGTCGAAACTAGTTCAAATTATATATCTAGACTTGTGTATGTATCCAGTGAACACTTTCCTCAGTAAAGACATCTTCCTTTCAACTTTAATTTGCTAAGGGAATTCCAAGTTTTCTTCATACTGACAGCACGAGTATTACATGTAATTAGTTTTTAAAAGAAGAAATGAACAAAGGTACATGTAGTGTTTGCCAGGGCAGAAGATTTAGAACTAGATCAGCAAACAGAGCAGACACTGGTCAGACGGCTCCTAGAGGAGTATATGATATGGGTCTATTCTGCTTGCAAAAGCATTAACCCTTTCGGCGCCAAATTTCTAATTGTCGTCTGCAATGCAATTTTTGTTAAGACATTTGGTAAAATAAGGAAATGAGATAAATAAATGCAATTTTCAAAGGAATAAAGAACAGATATAGAAGTAGAATATGAGACAAAAAGTGAAGTCCCTGATCAGACGCCGCCTTGAAAAGGCGGCGTCTGATCTGGGACTGCACTATTTGTCATGGTGCATATATGCGACATCGACGGTGAAATGGTTAAAAGTCGTATTTATGGAGTAAAGGATTCATAAGATAATACATAGGCATAAACACGTTACTTTTGTTTGACTGTTGGCGTAGCTGTGATATTAGGATCTATGTGAGACACCTATATGTTTTGCATCTCTACACTCCTTCCTCGTTTACTTAACATTTCCCTGTCGGAATATTCGTGTAAGAAATAATGACATCATGAATAATTACTAAGTGTTGGCATTGATAGATATTGTAGAGTAAAGTAAAAAAAAAAAGTAAAGTACCTAGTTATAGTCTACTTTCAGTCCGAATGACCGCTCAGCCGACTGTACATTTACTCCCCTGGTCATTGAGTCATTGGCCTACAATATTGAGCACTGCTAACATATGGCGCAATCATGCAGCCGCAGTACCGGCGAGTGACCCTCACAGGTACCCATTTTAACCCCTGGGTGGAGAGTATGTGCGGGTGGGAGACACGGAAAAGCGTCTCTGAAATTTCCGGGTGGGACCGGGATTTGAACCCCGGACCTCCGGACTGATAGTCAAGCGCGTTACCACTAGACCACCGCCACCTACACCTAGAGTAAGATCTATTGTAATCTCACAAGCAAACAACATACCCTACTGAAGCCGTCTGACTTGGGTCCACTATGTTTGCAAAGGCCTGAACATGGGTTTGTATGGCGGGCAGGGTTAAGTACAGTAGTTATTAGCAGAAATCGTTAGGATGAGATGGGGGAACTGAAGTACATGTTCTGTACCTTTTCGTCCTATGAATGTTTCTGCAAACGTTCACACCTAATATTATGATGAACAATGCTTCGTATCAACCGTGACCAAACTTCAGATTCTGATAGTCGTTGATGCATGTTTTTTAACCCATTTGCGCCCAGTGGATTATTCCATGTTTATATATTGGATTTATTTGGATTAATTATATAAGGGGTGTTGGGCCTAATATTTCAATTTCGTTTTGTTTTATATTGAAATTCTTATCAGCAAACAGTGTAGACTCTGATCAGACGCCGCATTATGCGGCGTCTGATCAGAGTCTGCACTGTTTGCATATGGCCCAAATATGGGATCGTGGGAGCAAATGGGTTTCGCCTTTCCTGGCCTGACGCGTTTCATATTTATCTTTTCAGGGCGTTGTCTTCCTGCCACCTGAAGAACAACATAAGCGACTACTACACAAATGGATCGAGTGCATACACGAGATGAACCAAACAGTCTCAAACATGACAGGTAAAGAGAATGGTCCAGTTAATGTAGAATCTTTCAAAACCTTCTCTGTTGAATATTCATGTAAGAAATAATGACATCATGACTATTTATTGGGTTAAAATGGTTATAAACACGTGGCAGTTTAGTTTCGGCAAAAATATGTATTATCAGAACTATATTTTACCATAAGTAAACAGAGCAGACCCTGATCAAACGGCTTTAATGATCCTTTACATGTACCCATTTGCTCCCAGTGGATTCCTCCATGCTTATATATTGGATTAGTCTATCTTTTATCTAAGGGATGTCTGGTATAAATTTTCATTTTTATACGCCCGTTTGAAAAAAACGGGACGTATTATGGAATGGCACTGTCTGTCTGTCCGTCTGTCTGTCTGTTAGTCTGTCTGTAACATCTCTAACTCAAACTCTACTTGCTGAATCATTCTCAAATTTAACACAATGTTTATCTGGACGTGCTACAGTAGCATGGATGTGTCCCGGTATGTATATCCAAGTTCAAGGTCGCACAATTGGACTTAGAATTTGCGTTTAGCATTTGCGTTAAGCAAATATGTTAACCTCAATTTATGTTGAAAGTCCACTTATTTACATAATCCTTTGAGATAAAGCTTTGAAACTTGGAACACTTGTTCACCATCACAAGATTTACCTGTTCACAAGAGTACATAACTCTGTCAAGCATTTTGACAGAATTGTTTCTTTTTAACTTTGAATGTTTGGTTAAGGTTTTTGTTAGAGTCCACCTATTTTTACATAACCCTTTGAGATAAACCTTTGAAACTTCCAACACTTGTTCACCTCCACAGGCTTCACCTGTGGGCAAGCGAACATAAGTCTGTCAAGCATTTTGACAGACTATGACCCTTTTTAACTTGTATTTTTTGGTTACGGTTTGTGTTAAAGCCCACCTTTTTGAATAACCCATTGAGATAACGCTATAAAACTTGAAACACTTGTTTACCATCACAAGCGTCATCTGTAGGCAAGAGTACATAACTCTGACAATCAGAATTACGTACCTTTTTAGTTTAGAATTGTCGGTTTATCTTTTTGTTAAAGTCCAATTATTTACATTACCCTTTGAGATAAAACCTTGAAACTTGAAGAATGCATTATGCGGCGTCTGATCAGAGTCTATACTGTTTGCCTAAGTCCCATATATGGGATCATTGGAACAAATGGGTTAAGAAAAGGGTTACTCGATTTCGTTGTTATCATCCGACCTTTGTAAACCTTAACCCAGACGAGACACAGGGTATTCATATCTAAGTACTGTAGCATTGTGAGCATTCTATACTGAATGGACACGGTGGTTAAACACCGATGAATCGATCATTCCACAAGGTCACGAACATTCAGCTTTCATAGTTAACCCTTTACACCATGAATATCTATCTATATCTACCTAAGTAATAAAGACAACATCGATATTGTGTTAATTAAATTTTATTATAAACATATGAACACTGGACGTTTTGACCATAGTAGAAACTGTAGAATCATATATATTGTATATCATCAGCAAACAGAGCAGACCCTGATCAGACGGCTCCTACATGTATAGGAGCCGTCTGATCTGGGTCTGCTCTGTTTGCAAAGGCGTAGAACGGCGTTTTATGGAGTAAATGCAGATAACTCCAATGAAACTTGCTTAAACGCTAGAATTTGGATGGTCGCTTTAGAGAGATTTCTACCGTAACCACATTAACATAGAATGCTATTGTCATCAATAAAGGATAAGAATGAATCATATTTTCTTTTCAATTTTGTGATAAAGTTTCTATTAGTTTTTTCTTTTTCATTTCTACTGTTTTTAGTCTTTAACCCTTCTTTTTGACAGAATACACATATACTGTTGACAGAGAAACTTCGATATACACATTGAGGGACACTGCAAATTACAAATCACAAATTTAAGATACACATTACAACTTTTAGGGACAATCCAAATTACAAATAACAACTTTACAACTTTATAATACAAAGGACAACTTTGAGGGATAGTACAAATTACAACTTTGAGGGACAATGCAAATTACAAATTACAACTTTGAAAATATTAATTACAACTTTGAGGGGCAATACAAATTACAACTTAACAATTTATGATACAAATTACAACTTTGAGGGACAATACAAAATACAAATCAGAACTTTATAATTTTAAAATACGAATTACAACTTTGAGGGGCAATACGAATTACAACTTTAAAACGCAAATTACAACTTTGAGGGACACTACAAATTACAACTTTAAAACTTTAAAATACAAATGTACAGCTCTGGGGGACAATACAAATTACAACTTAAAAACTACAAATTTCAACTTTGAGGGACAATACAAATTACCACCTTCAGGGGCAATACATTTGCAACTTTTAGGGGCGATACAAATTACAACTTTGAAGGGCAATACAAATTACTTCGAGATAACGGGGATTAGAGTCAGCCTATTTCAGTCTTGGAAACTTTCTCGATCAAGCTGTCACTTGCCTAGCTGGATATGAGCAGTGGTGACATATGGAGCAGTTCTATATGTCAATATACGTTGTGACTGAGTCGTATTTTATAAGAAAATGGTGCTCTGTTGAATTAGCTCTTGTAATTAGAGAGACAATGGTTTTTCTGTCTATACTTGTCTAATATGCCCATCTCCGACTACTAGTCTCCTACCCTTTATGACACCTCTTACTGTCAGTCTTCTTATCGGTCTTCTATTATTCAAGAACAACAGTTCACTAAATTACCAGACCCGGGAGCCAGTCCCTGGGCATATCCGTCTACGTTAAGTAGGAGCGCATATTTCGGTTGACTATAGATCACATTTCCATGTTTAAAATATTAATAAACCTATTCCAACCCAGTCGTTCTTCGCTCATTATACCTGAACCGAAATGACTGCTATCTTTAGTTTTCGGCCTTTGTTGTTGCCAACTTTAACCCGTTCCTTCATATAAACGTGTGTTCACGCACTTGCAAACAGAGAAGACTCCTATAGGAGCCGTCTGATCAGGGTCTGCTCTGTTTGCTAATGGAATTGTAAAGGTATGTTTCTTTACTCTCTAAAATGGCTACAATGTTCCATCTGCCATATTTCATTATAACTATTTTGTCCACGAATATTCAATGTAAATTGAAATTTGGAATAAACATAGAACAGGGAAAAAAATGTTTAATCCCTTCAGTATCCTGAATACGGGTCTGTAATATCATATGCAAAGTGTGTTAATTAGTTGGTATTTAGGACAGGTGGCTGCTTAAAGCAAGGTGAAAGTAAAACAGAACGCTCCTACATGTATAAGAGCGTTCTGTTTTACTTTCACTTTGCTTTAAGCAGCCACCTGTCTTAAACACAAAATACTTGATGTAATTTAGTGGTCGTTATAGAGAGGTTTTACTGTACGTTATTTTCTGCGGCCCCCGCCACTGTATGATCTGGACGGGTTATCCTTATTTTCCTTTAATACGTTGGGAATAAATCAGCTAAAGACGATTGGTAATAGGCTTAAAATAAATATTTATTATGTTTTATTCTTTTTTTGTTGATTCCTTAATGCATTCCACAATATGAACACGTTCGGGGTATTCTTTTTAAGCCATTAGGCTAGATTCCAAATAATTATTTGTTCGAATGTTCAATCCTGTGTTTGAAACGATATTAAACGAAAATATCTGCTACGAACGTTAAATCGCTTTAATATAATTGCCCAACTGAGCTGATGAAAAGGCAAGGCAATAAATATTGATCCTTTGAAAGCGGGACACGAGTGTTCAAACATTAAAATATTGCAAGCAGTGTAGGACCAGTTCAGATGGCTCATAAAGAAGCTTCTGATTAATAGCAGCCATGTTGGTCCTTTAAAATTCTCTAACCCAATTACTTGTCTCATACTCAATGGACTCTGTAGTTACATGTAAAACCTCTCTATAATGGCCACTAAAATGTGTTAATTAGTTGGTATTTAGGGCAGGTGAATGTAAAATGGTGATTTACGTTCACCTTGTTTTAAGCAGCCACCTGCCTTTACATGTAACACAAAATACTTGATGTAATTTAGTGGCCGTTATAGAGAGGTTTTACAAGTAAGTTGAAGGAACCACCGATGAGTCTTTCCAATCTGAATATTCAGCTTTCAAGGGTTTTAATCCATTCTATTTTAGGCCCATTTTCTTTGAAAAGAACATTTATTATACAAAAAGACAGTTTTAGATTTTGTAGTTTTGAAACCATTGTGATAAATAGAGCATTTGCTCCTATGGAGCAAATGTTCTATTTATCACAATGGTTTCAAAAAGCGACTTCTACAAAGACATAAAAAGTCGTAAATATGAGGGGATAGGCTAAAAGTGAATGTAAAATAAATCAAGAAAATGTTGATATTCATAGTTCTTGATAAATACTCAAACTAATTAGCTTGAAACGCTTTCGCTGTCAAATATTGTCGTCTGCAAAGTTTGTCATCTGTTACACTTTTTGTTTGTTTAGTTTCTTCTCGTTCCTTTCTAAAATATTACCATAGTAACAAATAGTTTAGATCCTGATCAGACGCCGAGTTACTTGGCGTCTCATTTGGATCCAAATTATTTGCGTAAGTTCTGACAAATGTCACATTGGCAGCGAAAAAGTTAACCCTTTCGCTGCCAAACTCTGTCGTCTGCTAACTTTGTCGTCGCTACAAATTTTCATTCTTTTGATTTTCTTCATTTTTGTTTCAAAAACATAGTAACAGTAACAAACAGTTTGGACCCTGATGAGACGCCGAGTTACTCGGCGTCTCATCTGGATCCAAACTGTTTGCATAGGTAATCACAGATCCGGCATTGGCAGCGAAAAAGTTAAAAGTATTTGCTTATCTGTGAGAAGAGAGGGGATTGTTGTGCTTGTGCTATAAACAGTAGTTTAGGATATAAAACAGCAAGCCCGGTAGCGCGTGCATGGGAAAGATAATGTCAAAATCAGCTATACAACAATGATAACAATGAGATATGCATCATTACATAATACAGCCTGGTGGGTAAGATGCATTGTTTCAGTATCAATGATACAAATAATAACATTCTCACACTGAACACACAGTGTCTGCTCAATATCTCATTGTCTGAACCTTTTATTGACTTTCAATTCGTTCACGCATTTGAAAAACCACTGACGCCATTCCAAACAGCTTGGATCCTGATGAGACGCCGAGTTACTCGGCGTCTCATCTGGATCAAAGCTGATTGCAAATGCCGTTCGATTCCGACCAAGCATGCGAAAGAATACTGTCTGAATCGCAGCAGGTTTTGAAAGCTGTTTTCTGTAAGTTAAGTTACACCTATAGCGCAACGAATATAGTTTCGTATGTTTAAAAATGATTTTACATTATATTTCTATATAATTAAATGTGATGTCTAAATGTCAAACAGTTTGGATCTTGAAGAGGAGTTGATTTATTAGACATCATGATATAATACAAACTGTCTGTAGTCGTAATCACGGTATCACAACGTCACTGTTGTGAAAATATATGTTTGACAACATATATCATATAAACAGTAAAACCTTTCTATAACGGCCACTAAATTCCATCAAATATTTTGTGTGAAAGGCAGGTGGTTGCTTAAAGCAAGATGAAAATAAAACAGAACGCTCCTATAGGAGCGTTCTGTTTTACTTTCACCTTGCTTTAAGCAGCCACCTGCCCTAATATACCAAGTAATTAACACAATTAAGTGGCCGTTATAGAGAGGTTTTACCGTATATTTATTCTTTATTTAAGGCTCTTCATGGTAACAATCATACAGTCATCACTATGTCTATAAATTAACCATGCCATTCATATATGAATTACAAGAGAATATACATACATATGTATATCACATTATCATTATATACTGCATATGAATCTAGTGTCATTTAGAATAGTTCCGATTTTGTCATACGTTTGAGAAACTATTGATCACGTGGAATGGAAAAAAAACTTTTGAGAAACTATTTACTAAGTGCCATGACACAAACCTTTGAGAAACTATTGCCCAAGCGGCGGATAACTTGGATCCAAATGAGACGCCCAGTTCGAAAATGCGACTCTGGTCAAAGTGAGATATGGGTCAAATTAGGGCAAAGGTGACATTGTCATAGAACGTATGTGGTCAGTACAGAATTTGACAGAGACTTCGACTGAAATAGAATTAACCCATTACCTCAAAGGCTATTTTTAGATACAACCTCTTTGAATTAATCTACCGAAAAGGAGCATTAATTTGAGAAAAAGCATTTTGTAGACTTTTGTAGTTTGAAACCATTGTGATAAATAGAGCATTTGCTCCTATAGGAGCAAATGCTCTATTTATCACAATGGTTTCACAAAGTGACTTTTATAGTCGTCAATATGAGGGAATGGATTAAACCTCGAACATTTAGTAAAGAAGACGTGAGAACCTCTTAGGTAGGTGGTTGCTTAATGTATGGTTAAAGATATGACGAAAGTTCCTAGGGAACCTTTAAAAACGACTTTCAACATGTAGTAAGCTGTCACCTGTCTAAAGTGCCTTGTAATATTTGATTGAAAGTTCGAGCTATTGAGAGTTCACTGTATACAGTGAAAGTTCTCTGAACCGGAATTGTAGTAGAGAAGAATTTAGATACGTTTAGGCAGATGGTTGCTTAATGCAGGGTAAATGTCATGCAGTAAGGTCCTAGAAGAGCTTTCTGCATGACTTTCACCCTGCATTAAGCTGCAATCTGTCTCCAATATCGATATTTATATTACAATTAACATCCGGTTTATAGAGGTTTTACTGTTTATTGACAAAAATAAGGATTAAAAGGAGCAAGTATAATTTCTTCTCAAAGTTTTGGCATAAGAGTTAACAACATAGATAATTCGGTTTCCCTTACCAGTAACGAATGATAATTGCCAAATCAGTCTGATAAAGCTTTTTTGATACTGTATACTGTTTGATAATTTCCCTTCAAATGGGTAATTAACAAGGCAAAACACTAGTACAGTAAAACACCGCTAATGCGGCCACCTAAAAGAGGTATATTTTTTGGTGTTAAATGCAGGTGGTAGCTTAATGCAGGACGAAAGTTATGCAGAATGCTCCTATAGGAGCTTTCTGCATAACTTTCGTCCTGCATTAAGCCACCACCTGCTTATGAAGACAGCCATGTTTGTTCATTAATTGGTCGCATTAGAGGGGTTTTACTGTATTACATATTCAAAACCAACATTCTCCGATAAAGATATTGGAGTGTGTTTTAACCCATTCCTTCATACAAACGCCATTTCACGCAATTGCAAACATAGTAGACCCATATCAGTCGGGTCCTATTTGCTATGATATGATATAGATCTGATTCTACATTTTTGCCAAAATAAAGAAAAACATTGAAACGTTTACATTATAAAAAAAATCAGCTGATAAATAGCCATGGTATTATTATTTCTAACATAAATATTGAACATTGAAAAGGTCAAGTGTCATTTCAAGCTGCTTACGTATTTCCAAGTATTTAGATATTTGTAGCCTTTTCCTGACAGAGACAGATGCTCTACAAGTATATTCAGATTTGCACATCTGAAGCGGATATCCCATTTACCATGCGGCGATAAAAGTTGGATGTAGGCAAACGGTGTGGACTCGAATTAGAGTTTTCATGATGGAAAGTTTTGATCGAGGTCAGCACTGTTACATGTAGCTATGCCAAATCGTGTCAAAGGTATGCACCAGCATACATGTACATGTATATGTATATGTATCTAACAGGAACTCCTCCCCTGCCTTCAATGAAGTATAATTGCGCCCAAATCAGATGGATTGAACTTAAAAATACATCTTTGTACTATTCGCCTTACAAAATTTGTATTAACCCTTTCCCTGTTAAATATTCATACGACAAATAATGACATCATGCATATTCAATAGCTGATTTATATATACAAATGTTAATATGTTTTAGTATTGGTAGAACATTAAGACTCAGATATATACATTTGTATATGTTTATAAGCAAACAGAGCAGACCAATACGGCTCCTACACAAGCCATCTGATCTGAGTCTACTCTGTCTGCAACGGTGTGAAAAGGGGTTTATATGAAGGAAAGAATGTACATATTGAAACATTCTAGTCATCTTTACTTCTCCAAATGAAAAGCAAAACTGGTGGTAAATTGGTGTGCAGAGAGCTTTTAACATTTTACCTCATGACCATTTTGTGAGAATATTAAGATCAATACTATTAATTAGCAGAATGTAATGATGGTATCATGACGATTGGAGTATTCTATCATGGCAGAAACTGTTTTATTTCTATGCAAACAGATCAGACGACTCTTACAGGAGCCCTCTGATCTGGGCCTACACTATTTGCATATGTAATTTTAAGGTAATCGAGGAAAAACATGAGTAATTCATTCTGAGTAACTCGGCGTCTCATCATGATCCAAGCTATTTACAAATGCAGTAATGACCACGATTAGCGTGGTAAAGATTAAAACTAAAAAAGAATTGTTTTGAATGAATTTGCAATAGCGAGTGCCCTGCTCTGACAGTCCTGATCTAATAACGAACTCTCTGTCTTCTACTAAAGTTTGATTTGAACGGTTAATGCTGTTGCTTTCAAATTTATAAGGCTCATTAAAGTGCTTCAGCGGACTGCAAAGTGGCTTTCCATAAACAAAAAAAACATGGAAGTCGCCAGTCTCACACCAATAAAACAATTCATTTTCAGAAAAGAAATCCATCTCCGTTACAGTTTGACCACTAAAACCTGAAAGATACATAAATGATGGTCTTAATACCGTGTGTCAGTTTAATGCAGGACGAGTTTATGCAGACAGTATTACAGAAACTTTCTGCATTACTTTCGTTCTGTATTAAGTAACGACTGCCGATATTGACGCCCTTTTCACGCCTCTGTAAAATCCCGTCGTTTTGATACTATTGTGATGGACGTAGCCTTTTTTTCCCCATGGTTCTATTTATCACAATGGTTTCAAAGCTACCCACTTCTAAGATTTCCCTTTCAGCTAGTATAAGCTCCTTTTCAGTACATTTTATACAAAGGGTTTGAGTCCGAAAACAGCCTCATCGAGAATGTTTTTCCTTTATTCCCGGTTCATTAAAGTTTTCCAAAACCTACTGATCAAGATAGTATGCGTCTCGTGTGGATCCATGTCATTTTCAAATTACAGTCACGTGACATTTAGCATGACAAAGAGTACATCTAAACGTTCGTGTCGCGTGTCTCGCATCATTGGTATTACTGTGACATGTCGGAAATTATTTACAATATGTTTTGTATTTGACTTGACGTATTAATTTAACATGACGGTAATGTCGAATATGGTTTTCTGTTCTTGCAGGATTATACTGTGACCGAGTATGGGATGACATCATGTGTTGGTCTGACGCACAAGCTGGAACAATTGTAAACCGACCATGTCCCTCCTACATCAACAAATTTGACACAAACGGTAATCAGTTGTCTTATGATTTTGAATACTATCATGATAACCGATATATGTATAATGTTACTAAAAACGAACCACTGACCTACCGAAAGCCACCGGGATGTCTCCCTCGCTTGAACAATCCAAATGTCCAGAAAGGTATTCGGACCACAGCGGTTATTGTCCATCAGCTACCTGCAATAGAATCCATCCAGTTTAAAAGGATTAACCCCTTCCCTTATATTGACGGCCTTTGACGTCTCTGTAAAAGTCACTTTGTGAAACCATTGTGATAAATAGAGCATTTGCTCCTTTAGGAGCAAATGCTCTGTTTATCACAATGGTTTCAATACTACACAATTCTAAAGATTTCCTTTTTGCTAGTAAATGTTCCTTTTCGGTAGATTTATTTAAAGAGGTTATGTCTAAAAAATAGCCTATGCGGTAATGGGTTGAAGCTGCTAGAGGATTCTGAATGACAAACATTGCAGACTCTGATAGGAGTGCTTATAAAGGAGACATGCGATCTGAGTGTACAGTGTAATTGCTAATGCAGTGGAATTTGGCAAAAATATATGTCTTAGAGACATGTGACTGCTTAATCCATTGCCTCATAAGCTAATTTTATTTAGATACAACCTCTTTGAATAATTCTACCGAAAAAGGAGCATTAACAAGAGAAAGGGGAAAAAAATAGACTTTTGTAGTTTGAAACCATTGTGATAAATAGAGCATTTTCTCCTATAGGTTTACAGTTTAGCATTAAAACACTGTTTGGACAAGAGATGAGAAAGTTGTTATCAGATCACAGCAATAGTTGGTGTTGAACGGATGACTATCGAAATGTTTTAAGTGAGTGCAAAGTAAACCCTCTCTGAATAGGAATTCTAGTAGGGAAGAATTTAAATACGTTTAGGGAAGTGAATGCTTATTGCAGGGTGAAAGTCATATGTCAGTATTAACCCATTCCCTCAAATTGACGACTTTTGACGACTCTGTAAAAATCACTTTTTGAAACCATTGTGATAAATAGAGCATTTGCTCCTAAGGAGCAAATGCTCTATTTATCACAATGATTTCAGAACTATAAAATTATTTTGTTTTCTTTTCTCTAGTTCATGCTCCTTTTCGGTAGATTTATTCAAAGAGGTTGGGTCTAAACAATAACCCATGGGGGAATGGGTTAATGCAGGTCAAACGTTGTGCAGAAAGTTCTATATTAGCTTTCTGTATTACTTTTGCCCTGCATTAAGCACCTGCTTTTAAGACTCCTATGTTCAATAAATGAATGCCCGCTTAAGACATGTTCTCCTGTATGTGTATATTCATGCCCTAGTAATTCTGAAACACTTTTAACGAACTTTCAGTACCGAATATTGAATAACAAAGACACAAGTATGCCATTTTCTTTTTCAATCAAATGTCTGACACGTGTCCGACAAGGAGAGCACAAGCTTCGAGAATCTCTTGAACCATTAAATCAAAACTCGGAGAGTGAACCTAACGACAATCGTATGCAAAAGAGGCAACTGACTTGTATCTCAACTCTCTGGCATAAATACATTTTATTACAAGAAAGCAGATAACAAATAAAGGCAGAAATACACAGACACATTTTCCGCTTCAAAGGCCAGAATAGCGTATGTGTATGCTTGTTATGTTCTCGTAACTACAATTTAGCATGTACATCCAAACAGGGGGCACATACAGTAAACGCTCGATAAATCGAAATTGTAGCACAGAAGAATTTAGACCATTTCAGTCTGCTGAATGCTGAATGCAGAGTGAAAGGGATGCATACATTTCCCAGTGGAGTTTTCTGCATGCCTTTCACACTGCATTAAACCATTCCCTAAAATTAACGACTTTTGACGACTCTGTAGAAGCCACTTTGTGAAACCATTGTGATAAATAGAGCATTTGTTCCTATAGAAACAAATGCTCTATTTATCACAATGGTTTCAAACTACAAAATTCTGAAAAAAATCCTTTTCTCTAGTTAATGCTCCTTTTCGGTAGATTTATTCAAAGAGGAGGTACCTAAAATAACTTATCAGGTAATGGGTTAAACTGCCATATGTCGTTTTAATGTCTCTTCTAAATAGCTTTATTTAAACTTCTACTAATACACGGGGGTCATAAGTACTGGTATTGATCTGTATGATGGATGTATTTCTTTATAATATGTTAGCTCACGTGTTGTTACAATAATGTAAACTGTGACGTAATAAAGGTTATGTTCTGTTCTGTACAATCGGACAATGAATAGTAATCATCTGGAGGATGTACATCTAATAAACATATCCTTACGCTTATCCCGCATTTAAAAGTACAGTAATATCCCGCTAATGCGACCGCCTAAACGAGGTATAATTATTGGTACTAGATGCAGGTGGTAGCTTAATACAGGACAAAAGTAATGCAGAAAGCTCCTGGAGGAGCTTTCTGTATTTCTTTTGTCCTGCATTAAGCAACCACCTGCTTATAAAGACACCCGTGTTTATTCATTAAGTGGTCGTATTAGAGGGGTTCTACTGTCTACTTGGATCTATTTGGGTCTGGTGTAATTTTAGTTTATTTGATTCGATCAAGCTTTTGAGGAACTATTGGCCGGGAGTCAAACACCTCGGATCC
Organism: Azorinus chamasolen; assembly: GCA_963576725.1. NCBI lineage: Eukaryota > Metazoa > Mollusca > Bivalvia > Cardiida > Solecurtidae > Azorinus > Azorinus chamasolen. The sequence continues at coordinate 23,613,599 of OY755247.1, forward strand.
TGATAAAATACCGAATGGATGTACGTCTCATCCGGATCCAAACTCTTTGCAAATACGAGTCTAGTCGCGAAAGACTTGGATAAAGGTTAACCGTGTGACGTAATTAATCGTGTTACCGGATGCTGCCAAGACAATCTGCACGTAAATAAGTTGGTACAATTGGCAAGCTACTGAGCTCACTGATTGTGACATTCAAAAATAATAATAATAATGGCATTTTAGGAATAATGACGTTTCCTCTCTACCAGAGTCCTGAATTAAGACACACTGTGGCTCTATATTACGTAGAATCAGACTATAAACTGTATGTATTGATAGTAGTGATACAAACATTTTTCTGCTATTGAGTTTTGCAAGCAGCCCGTTGTACAGTAAAACCTCTCTATAACGGCCACTAAATTTCATCAAGTAGTTTGTGCTAAAGGCAGGTGGCTGCTTAAAGTAAGGTGAAAGTCAAACAGAACGCTCCTATTGGAGCGTTCTGTTTCACTTTCACCTTGCTTTAAGCAGCCACTTGTCGTAAATACCAACTAATTAACACAATTTTGTGGCCGTTATAGAGAGGTTTTACTGTATAATAAAATGCTTGTAGGTAGCTTTATCATCTGTACTGCCCTCACTGAAATCACTGAACAGAGATGAAACTTAACCCATTTATCAACAGGGTTCCTTAGGAAGGACATGATTGTGCAAACAGTGTAGGCCCAGATCAGAAGGCTCTTGGAAGACCCCTCTCATCAGGGTATGCACTGTTTGCTGAACATAGTTATGAAAATGGCTTATACCCGTACATGTACTAGTAAACAGTTTGTTTGCATTGCCCACACAGCATGAAAATCAAAGTACTGACAGTACTGAAGGTTTCGGGCCATATATGTCGATTGTGACTATACAATACGAAAAAGCTTGGTAGAGAAGGACTGGTACCATTGATACATAGTAAGATGACCTCTAAAGCATTATTTCCTGAACTAAATGGTGTTTAATGGAACTGTTTGTTAAAATTGACAGGTCATCTGAACATAATTGCTATGAACTTTTCTGAAAATCCTGTCAGTGTTTTAGATATTGTTTAAAGAAATAAATTGATGACTAGTAGCACACAGTGCAGTTCCAATAACTCAATTTGCCACTGAAGTTTACTTAAATTGTTAATTGAATGTAGTAAAGTGCCATTACTCTATTATTATTTGGCCGACGTTGGCGTCATATAATGTGCCTCATGCACCTATCCATGTAAATACCCCGTCAAATTTAAATAAAATCTGAGCAAGCTGTTCCAAGATATGACTTCTAACAGTCACATTTCCTATATGGCTATCTGAAAGCAACAAAGGGTCATATTTCTGCTACTAAATGGTGGATTGTAACAGTATTTGGCGTGCATCAATCACTTATCCATCTATACACTACAACCAAGTTTGGATAAATTATATATGCCATGTGAATCTAAATATCACACATTTAACAAGATCTAATTATAACAGAATATGTTGCAGAATGTCCCCTAAACGAAACTTACAACTGGTATTGGTGAGCAAAATATCTAAATTTCAACCAATAACAGGCCATTAGTGATCACTTGGTTACCATGGCAACCAAAACTTTTGAAACAACGGCATATATATCCCTACTGACCAATTTCCCGAAAAATCTAATATGTAAATTGTGACCCATTCAGAAGACACCACTCCATTACCATGGCAACCAAGTATTTCAAAACAACTTGACTGAGTTTGGGGTACCCAAATACCCCTAAATGCCAATTTTCAGCAAATTTGAATATCTAAAGTTTTGACCAATCAGATCCCACCATTCAGTTTCCATACCAACGAATCATTTCGAAAGACCTACCAATCAATTCGGAGTGTCAAAATATCCCGACATACCAGATATAAATTTTCGACCAATCAGAGCCACCATTCAGTTACCATGGCAACCAATTCTTTAAAAAGACCTACAAATTAGTCCTGAGTGCCAAAATATACTGTCATACCAATTTTTAGCACAATAAACCAATACATGTACTTTCTAAACCCATACCAATTGATTTGGAGTACTAAAATATCCCATGATACCAATTTTCAGCAAAAAATCGAATGATATATAACTTCGCCAAACAATATCTAAATTTCGACCAATATAGCCAACCATTTAGTTATGGTGATTTTCAAAAAATAAAAAGTGGGATGTACATCTACATGTATCAAGCAATATTCATATGAAGTTTCATTAGGATCGGACAATTACTTAGTCTTAGAGAAATGCGTTGGACAAGTTCACGACGGAAGAAGAATAATTGGAAGAATCAGAATCGGAAGAAATAATAATAAGAATAAGAAACGGAGCAAACACAATATGTCCCTCTACTTCATTTTTGGATATTATTAAATACCAGGGGGTGAAAATAACAGCATGCTTGTATGTTAACACAGATTAATGCTGGGGGGGGGGAGCTTAAACACACACTACAAACACAAATTTGTCAAGAATTATATACGTTCAGCATATGTTATAATTAACATTATGTAAAACATACAATAAAATAATTCCACTATATCTCTTTTATAACTACTAACTCTCTATAATTGGGCTAAGTATCCTTAAATGCTTACAACCTGGTACCAAGTCTCCTAAGACATTACACACCTTATAAACATGGATCTTAGAGAACTGAAAAGTCTATGATCAATGTTTACGATGCTTGTCACACATGATGTAAAAATATAATTATGATCTTCCAAATTCAACATAAATACTTCTGATGCATTCAGAATACAGATTGCTTTTGAGACTCAAGGTTATCCATATTTCTCCGGGGCGTTTCACTACGGTCCGTGCTCCTTCGTGCCGAAGGGTCGGTGCCGAATATTATGATTTTTTTTAGCTTTCTTCAACTTCAACTATTACTACTTATTATGCAGCAGCACTGAATATTAAATTTACGTATTTCAAATAATAAATATGGACAATATTAGCCAATAAGTTCGATAAAAGGTTTTTCTAATAAAAATAATGCTTAAATTGTGGCCGATTTTAGGCTGCGAAATTCATATCCGCGGATATGAGTCATACCCGTCATATCGGGTGTATAAATACTGTATCTTGCAATTTCCAGTCGTTATCTTCATTCCCATAGTTCGTGTGTAATGTGTAGAGATTGACGATGTTCCGACCATTATTCATTACCGTTTTCTCCGTAACGTTGTCTGTACCAATCCGACAAATTCAAGAAATGCTTGTAGATTTCAAAATATCCGCCCGACTTTCAGAAGTCGATTATATTACTTTCTGGGCCACTTTTACCGGCGCTCTGTGGTATATATTCGTACGCGACCAAATTTATCATATAACGTAGCATTTTACATGGCAAAATTATTGGTAATTGAAACAGTTTCATCCACATTTTAATAATTGACACAAATACCAAATGAAGAATTATCGATATCGCTTATCCAACGCATTGCAGTTGGAACTATCTTTTTGTCTAGGGGTGTAAACAAAATCACATTTTTGGCAAAATGAAAGTAAAAATACGGGTGAAATACACCCGTAGACAACTAAATCGTTTAATCGGCGCTACGTGATAAACATTCTGTCAACGTTAAACCATTCCAAATTTCTGCATTTGGGCTAATGAACGTATGCATTGTAAGCATAAATTGATATTTCGTAGTATAACAGTGGTCTGATTGCGCATTATGGGATATTAATTTCTTTATAAATTTGCTTGAGGCATGCCATGGGGATGCATTACTATTAGGTTTCGGGAAGTAGTCCGAAACCTAAAAATGGATATGTTAAAAAAAAAGATCTGGACGGATTTTCTTTAGGTAATATAAGATAAATACTCTATACTATTTGCAAAGAAAACCACATACGTATGGCGGCTCTGAAAAACTCAAGTACAGTAAAACCCCGCTAATGCGACCACTTTATAAACAGCCACTGGCGTCGTTTAAAGCAGGTGGTTGCTTAATGCAGGACGAAAGTTATATGTATATGTTATAACTTTCGCCCTGTATTAAGCTACCGCCTGCCTATGCCACCCAGAATTATGCCTATTTTGGTGGTCGCATTAGAGGGGGTTTACTGTATCATCAGAAAAGTACCGAAACTTGTCATCTCCCTTAATCCATTATCTCATAAATATCCATATATTTGTTTCTTTAGTATCTAGAACAGCTAAAGTGTTCCACCATCAACATTCCATTACAACTATTTAGTTCATGAATATTCAGTAGGTATTGACATTTGGAGTATATACAATAAAACCCCGCTAATGCGACAACCTAAAAGAGGTGTAATTATGGGTGCTATATGCAGGTGGTAGCTTAATGCAGGACAAAATTAATGCAAAAAACTCCTATAGGAGCTTTCTGCATTATTTCAACTCTGCATTAAGCAACCACCTGCTTTAAAAGACATGTTTATTCATTAAATTGTCGCATTAGAGGGGTTCTACTGTATATAGAACAGGGAAGGGGTTAACCAAATATAGTTTACTGCGATTTTAAGGAAACATCTCGTGTATCGCCATAGTCCATATATCGAAGTTATAAATGCATTAAAGTACAAACCCCAAATCTCATCTATCTTGTCATTTCTGGCAATGATTGTGTTTTGTGAAATGACGAGTACACTTGAGACAACAATAACATGGAGAGAAATTGGCTTCATTTCTTTTTCCAATCTGAATTTCAAGTTGGATTTTCCTGAAAGGAAATTTCCGATCGGAAGCCTCGTTTCATGATTTCAGAGGAAGTTCCGATCGGAAAGAAATTGACGGTTATACATAGAGGATCTTACATGAGTGTTCATTACAAACTGTATTTATGACACAAGTTTAGGAGCTTTAGCGAGTGTAACATTCATAATAGTAAACGGGTTTCGTGAAAAATATATGTACTGAATATGAATGTAAGACTCTTGTTTTCACAGAACCCTTTAAAAGCGCCATTGAAAATCAAACAAACTATATCTGACGGCTGTTTCGGCCATTGTTTACAGCGTAATACAACCGTATTCCATCTGCCCATTTACGCAATTTACGGCACTGTGTTTCGGCACTCCCACACGACCGGTTATGTGATAATACAATAATGATCTTGCTAGTGAACCGGTAGACATGAACGAATATGATATTTGTATTATTTATAACCGCCCCTAGAAACAAAAAAAACATGTTCAAGCTAAATGCAAACAATTTAAAATGTCAAGTTAGAAATTTAAGATGCATTAAATACTTGATATTATGTAGTTCGAATTTTTAGCAATGAAGATGTGATGCCTTTTTATGTATGTGACCTCCTAATGCAAGGTGAAAGTCATGCAGAAATTTCCTATTGGAGCTTTCTGCATTGTATTCACCCTGCAGTTTAAGCTGTCACCTGTCTTTAAAACATTTACCTATTCAGTGTTCATGAAAGAAAATAATGACATAATTAATAGTAATTTACCCATGACTTTCACCCAGACAGAAACAGTAGAATCAGATCTATATTATTCTCTAAAAACACAGAGCAGACCCTGATCAGGCGGCTCCTAGAGGACCTGGGTCTATTCTGTATGCATATGCATAGAAATGCGTTTATATGAAGGAATGGGTTAAAGACCAATAATGATACTTGTTTTCGAAGTATCTCGGTTTTGCTGTACGGTCGTAAAGACGGGATCACTTCTGTTGTTTGGCCAACCTCAACGTGTAGGTACTGTACATTAACACCGAATACTACTTCAAGATAGCACCTCGTTGACCTTTGCCACGAACAAGTCAAATTCGATATTTAGTAGGCAATGAATGTCGCCGCTAATTTAATTGAAACGTAAACCCTTCAGCACTATACTATTTCTACAAACATGTGTGCTTCTCTTGTATGGTTCAAGGCGTTTTAGTCATGTAACATGTACAGTAAACCCCATTCTAAACCTGGATCTTAACCCTTCGCTTGCTGGATTTTAAAATACATTTCTCCTTCTTTACCCATGTCCTGCTGTATAATTACATATATCTTCACTGTGTACAGGTAGTTCGCTGTGCAATCACTGCTATAGAGTGCACTGGTTGCACAATCAACTTGTAAATAGTGCAGACCCTGATGAGACATCTCCTGCAGGAGCTGTCTCATCTGGGTCTTCACTATTTACAGGTACATGTAGGTATATTGACGTGATTAGCAAGCGAATGGTTAATAAAGACGACTTTAGACAGATGTTTACTAAATGCATGACGAAAGTCAAGCTAAATGCTCCTTTGGGTGTTGTCTGCATGCCTTTCACCCTGATTTAAACTGCCACCTGTCTAACATACCGACATTGATTTGTATGTCCGGTTTAGAGGGGGTTTATTGTAGAGTATAACATCCCTAAAACATCTAATCACGTGTGTCTGAGAACTCGGTACAAAACGACATATATGCATAAATCTTTCGGTAAAACGTTCGGTAAAACTTGCGCCTGCTTTAAGTTTCCGCTAGCCTCATATTATTAGACTTCTATTGTGTGGTCATTTTCTTTTCGCTACAATATGCTACAAAATACAGATAAGTAGGGGGTCTAGGGACACATGCTATTTTCAAACTTTGCAAAAATATAAGTAAACCAAAGTACAGAAACAGCTCCCTTAGGCGACAACCAAAAAACAATGTATAAATCTAGTTGTTAAAGGCGTGTTGCTTACTGCGGTACGAAAGTTAGTTTCCCATATAAACTCCCATATGTTTGCATTACCTTCGTCCAACTTTAACCCTTCGCTTGCTATTTATGTCAATATACCTACCTGTAAATAGTGAAGACCCAGATGAGACAGCTCCTGCAGGAGCTGTCTCATCAGGGTCTGCACTATTTACAAGTTGATTGTGCAACCAATGCACTCCACAGCAGTGATTGCACAGCGAAATACTTGTACACAGTGAAGATATATGTAATTATACAACAGGACATGGGTAAAGAAGGAGAAATGTATTTTAAAATTCAGCAAGAGAAGAGTTATGCCAACACCTGCGTTTACAATCACCCATGTGTATTATCAAAGTGATTGGATTGGAGGGATTCTACTGTTTATGAATCTACCTGTTTCGTTTCACCTTTTTTATAAGTCAGTTGACAAGCTGCAACATGTGTGTTTCATTTAATTCTATGAAAATAAACTACAGTTAAGCTCCTGTAAACATGACTTATAGTAGAAAAGAATTTAGATAGTTTTAGGCAGGCGGTAGCTTAATTCAGGACAAAAGTCGTACAGAAAGCTCCTAGCCTTCTGCATGACTTTCACCCTGCATTATTCTTCCACCTGGCTCCAAGACCGATAAAAATACTAAATATAACGTCCAATTTAGAGGGGGTTTAGTGTACATTTTTCAAATTCGATAATTTTAACGCCAGGTTAACTCTTTTGGCGCCAAATTTAAATGTGTCGTCTGCACTAATAATTTCCTATTAAATATAATTTTAAACTAAATAATAAATATATATTAGTAAAACATTTGTTTTTAAAAACCAGTATGCATGGGCTAAAATAAAAGGCGGCATCTGACCTTGGACTGCACTGTTTTCAATGGTGCCAACAGGCGACATTGGCGCCTAAAGAGTTAATTGTATCCTAATAAGAAATGCTTGTCAACCATCGTGCATGTATCTGTATCCAAACTAATTATTATAGACTATTATTAATTAGGATTTGCTTAATAGATTTCGAAATAGACAGTTACAACTGTTAATGAAAATTATCATGCACCATCATGCAATATTTTAACTTGATATATTAATTAATTAATAATTATATAATATTACATATAAGCAAACTACAGAACTGCATACATTATACCAGTAATGCCCACAGCTATTCGGTGACACACAGTTCAAAAGTCTTGAATAAATTGACAGGGTGTGTCGCGGTATGTGTGATACGGAATTCGAATTGGATGAAATTTGACCTCCAGGAAAGGTCAGACGTTCACAATTTCTATTTTCAATGTTCAACGATACCGTCTGCACCTATTAATCACTTATTGTGTTAACATTTACGCGGACTACGCCAGACGTCAAAAGCGATATAATATTGTTTGTTATTACATATTAATATATAGCATAGACAACAAGAGAAGAAATTTGATAGCGTTGCCTTCATCGAGTTGTCACGTATTTATTGCCGTCATTAGACATGCTAATGACGAAGATAACAATGTTTCCCTCTTGTATATAGGCAGTTGTATTGAATTACATCGTCAAAAATTTATATTGTCCACGAATAGTGTGGTCTGCTTTAAGTCTTAAGTTTCTTCCTTTTTCCTGATGTCTCTTAAGACAGGTTGCTGCTTAATGAAGGCTGAACGCCATGCAGAACGCTTCTAACGGAAGGACTTTCACCATGCATTAAGCTGCCACCTGTGTTAAAGATCAATAATGTTACGTATTTGAGTGTTCGTAGTATCGAGTTTTATCTATATATATATAGGTTTAGTTTAAACATATTCTATTTCATGATAAACAGAAACAGTAGATTGACCAGTGTCAGTGAAGAGTTTAGCATGATCATAGTGAAGCATGATGAAAGTGTCAGTTTGAATCCAGATCCTCTGCAGTTATGATCTCGACACTTTTCTCTTAGTGAGCAGTATGATCTGAGTCTATTCTGTCTGCAAAAGCGTGAAAATGCGTTTATATGAATGAAAGGGTTAAATCAACTAACACTAAATGTTCACTCATTCATATTATATTGAAATAGCATTGCCCTTTCCTTTATATAGACGCGTTTTCACGTGTTTACAAACAGAGAAGACCCAGGTCATACGGCTCCTCTAGGAACCGTCTGATCAGGGTCTTCTCTGTTTGCAAATGGTCTTTAAAAAATATCTGTTTCTTTACTTTCTTTAATTTCTAAAATGGCTATAATGTTCTACCTTCCATATTTCCTTGTAACTACTTTGGCCCATGTTTAACCCTTTCGCTGCCAATGCCGGATCTGTGATTACCTATGCAAACAGTTTGGATCCAGATGAGACGCCGAGTAACTCGGCGTCTCATCAGGATCCAAACTGTTTGTTACTGTTACTATGTTTTTGAAACAAAAATGAAGAAAATCAAAAGAATGAAAATTTGTAGCAGACGACAAAGTTAGCAGACGACAGAGTTTGGCAGCGAAAGGGTTAATCCTTATCCCTTTACTACCTCATAGATATTCATGTAGTATAGTAAAAACCCTCTAATGCGACCACTTAATGAATTAACATGGTTGTATTTATAAGCAGGCGGTTGCTTAATGCAGGACGAAAGTTATTCAGAAAGCTCTCTGCATAACTTTCGTCCTGCATTAAGCTACCACCTGCCTTTGCCACTGTGAATTATGCCCCTTTTTGCTGGTCGCATTAGAGGGGTTTTACTGTATATAACGCCATCATGTTTTTATTTATTAGCTGAATGTTACAATAGCAAAATAACACAGAAATGTTTGACTTTGGAAGCAAGTGTAGACTTAGAACTGTATAATTCATTAAAGAAACACAGGATACCCTGATCAGCCGAATATATAGAAATACTGATCTCTGTCTACTCTGTTTGCAAATGCGTGAAAAGACATCTTTATGGGGGTACAAATGTAAAAGTGATGTCTTTACACAGGTTGTACTGATTGTTAACTTCAGAGTTTGCAAGACGAGAGTGCCTTCCAAACGGAACGTGGTACAGTCCTTTCTTCAATGCATCTTAATGGGGTTAAACGTGATGTCTATACACAGGTTGTACTGATTGTTAACTTCAGAGTTTGCAAGACGAGAGTGCCATCCAAAAGGAACGTGGTACAGTCCTTTCTTCAATGCATCTTAATGGGGTTAAACGTGATGTCTATACACAGGTTGTACTGATTGTTAACTTCAGAGTTTGCAAGACGAGAGTGCCTTCCAAACGGAACGTGGTACAGTCCTTTCTTCAATGCATCTTAATGGGGTTAAACGTGATGTCTATACACAGGTTGTACTGATTGTTAACTTCAGAGTTTGCAAGACGAGAGTGCCTTCCAAACGGAACGTGGTACAGTCCTTTCTTCAATGCAGATGGCAAAGGGTGGACGAACTTCTCAGCATGCCCGAGCTCAGAGGAGCCCAAACCTCGCGAAAAGCCCAATGGGTCTGGAGTGGCATATATCATGATGGTGAGTTAAAAGATGGTAAATGCCTTTTTTAAATTTTGTAATTAAACGCCATTGCAATCGACTGAACTGCGACACTGTAAGGTTGTAATACAATAGAACCCGTCTTAATCGACCATCAGAAAAGAGGTCTACTTATGCGTCTGTAGGGCAGGTGGTAGCTTAATGCAGGTCAAAAGTAATGCACACAGCTCCTATAGGAGTTTTCTGCATTACTTTTGCCCTACATTAAGCAACCACCTGCTTTTTATGATTTCTGCGTTCTCAATCTTAATCAATTCAAAGTCGCTTAAGACAAGTTTAACTGTATCTTATTATAAATTATATTTTTTCCAATAGATACTTTTTAACAGCTTTATTAAATGTGCTTGCAATCAATTAGAAGAGAGGCTAGCGGTGTCGGCTGTCACCGCGGGAGCATATTAAGTTATTATACACCTCGGTTAATTCGACTCCTGGTGCAGACTGCGCAATGATAGTTTCATTATATCGCTCACAAAATCGTTAAATCATATAGCATCTGCAGTTTTTAATCCAGATGAGAAGCCGCGCATCTTGGTATGTCACCTGGATCTAAACTATTTGATACTCTGACAGTTTGTTTGAAGAGAATTTGAAGAAAAATTACATTTAGAACTATAAACAAACAAAAATCTTTCTAAAAGATGAAAACATATTTAGCGTGTAAAGGGTTATCTTCGTTTGCTATTCACCTTTAGGTGAATAGGCATCCGGGTGTCGTTTTTGCTCTAACCTTTAGCCTGCTATGGGTGAAAGAATGAATACCTATGCAAACCGTTTTTATCCAGATGGGACGCCGAGTAACTCGGCGTCTCATCAGGATCCAAACTGTTTAACACCCTGATTGAATTTTGATAGACAGATTGATTATAGCTTGACATTTGAAAAGGTAGCAGGTGAAAAATTATGTAAAAAATAATTTGCTCAGCAGGCTAAATATTAACAATTTTAGCGCCAAATAATTTCCATCTACTAAGATTATCGTCTGATCCAGGGTCCATGCTTATAAAGCTTTTTAGTTGAGTCTGAGTTTGTTCTCAAAGGCTCAAATCTGACCCATCACAAACTTGAGAATGAACTCAGACTCAACTAAAAAGTTTTATAAGCATGGATACTGGTTTCAAAGTGGCGTTTTGTTAATTGTTATACAAAGCTATAATCAGTGTCAACCAGTTTGATCCCGAGGAGAGGCTGAGCCACTCGGCATTTCATCTGGATCCAAACTGTTCATAAAGGTTACCAAGGATACGAGTATGGCTACGCAGAAGTAAACGCGTTCCAGGGTAAAACGTTCTTCATAGCTACATTCAACAGAGTCAAGTAAAACCTTTCAAACTTATTGTAAGTATTGGTCATTAGCCCCTCCTTCACCCGATGAATATTCATTGCAGGATATGCCCATAATGAATATTAATTAACAAAGTTTCGTATATTGTTATACAAATCATTTGAATACATTGCTATGATACATATAGAATCAGATCTAAGATAGGTTATAAGCAAACTGATCTGGGATGTGTTTTATTATCCCAAATCTGAATCAGGATTACAGATCATGATTGTGATTCGGTCGTTCTTTTTATCGAATCACGAACATGTTCTCTAATTAGACGAATCAAGCTCTGACCTCGATTAAAATCTAATCATAATCAAATGGAGGAAGCATACTTTCAAACCATTCTAGAAATGGTTATCGGAGGTAACATATGAAGTAACTGTTACATTTCTATTTGCTCTCAAAGTAAAATATGATCTTAGCATATTTTTATTTTATTAGATCTATTTATTATTATTTTATCTTTTAATATCTTTGTTTATATTTTTAGTTTTAGTTTTTGTTAGTGTCGCTATCTAATTATTCGACAAACATATTAGCTGATCGACTCTGGAACTCGAAGAATTGCCAGGCACACCCAATGAGTATTTTCTTTTGTGAGATGAACGTTTCAGCGGCCATGTTTAATACAACATGTCATATCAAATTGTTTTAATACCATAGCAATCATGATTAAGATTGTGTGTATAATCAAAATCATGATTTAGGAAATAAAACACACCCCTGGCCATACCGTAGACACTCTTAAGCTACCATTCATTTATTAAACATAGGAGTTTAAAAAACTTAAACATAGGAGTCTTAAAAACTGGTGGTTGCTTAATGCAGATCAAAAATAATGCACAAAGCTCCTAAAGGACCTTTCTGCATTATTTTTGACTTGCATAAATCTACCACCTGCCTCTCCTGTACTCTATTCACAGGGGCACCACAATCGCGTGCATGAATTGATCATTTCATGAATATTCATTAACGCAAGTGCTATACTGTAAATGCTTCAAGTGAATTTTAGGCTTATACAAAACATGTAGGACCAGACTCATAAGCAAACAGATCAGACCATGACCAGACTGTTGCTGCATTAGTCGTCTGATTTGTCCTTATTCTGTTTGCAAAGGTTTGATAATGGTTTATACTGTTTGACACTATGGGAACATTTATTGCCCGATCTAGTTTATTATTAAAACTTCCCCTGACGCCATTCCTTATCGGTTTGGTTTGCAGACATTCAAATACAGTAGAACCTCTCTAAACCGGACGTTAAATTTAGTATAAATATCGGTCTTGGAGACAGGTGGCCGCTTAATGCAGGATGAAAGGCATGCAGAAAGCTCCTCTAGGAACTTTAAGCATGGTTTGGCCCTGCATTAAGCAGCCATCTGCATAAAATTATCCAAATTCTTCTCTACTATAATTCCAGTGTAGAGTGGGGTTACTGTAATACATATTGTCCTGAAGTAATACGAGAAAACCTCTGACGTTGAGTCTGATTTCATTATCGGGTATCTGATCGGTCAGACTCAAGCTGGTAGTATTACCTAAGGCGTTAGCGGTTATTGTATATCATATGGGTATACATGTACATGTAAGAGGTTTTCCATATACTTTATTGGTAACATTTTCTGTTTTTCAGCGGCACATCGTTGCTTACAGACTGATGTACAATATTGGCTACGGCATTTCCTTGGTTTCACTCTCACTAGCTGTAATTATCATGGTGGTTTTTAGGTAAGTGTGAATAGAATCACAGTATTCGCCAACCACCTTCCTCAAAGATAATTGTCGGAACCACTTACTGAAAGTATAGTCGAAACTGTGATCCAAGGTGTTGGCGAAACCTTGATCCAAATCCAAAGTTTTGTAGAAAGTACAAGAATGATTCATGCAGGAAACACCACATACAGAACAAACAGCCGCCCGAACAGCAACACAAGGAAACAGCAAATGTACATAACTAAAAAACATAAAGAGACGCACAAAGACAATACAAACATACAATAGGGGGAAGATGGAAGTACCGCCTTGGAACGGTCAGTGGCAAAAGTAACTGGGGGGTTAAACCGGTTTGGGGGCGCCCAACCTCACACCTATTCCATCCCCACCCTAAAAGACAAACAGTGTAAATAAACGTATCCCCTCTCCGACTTATCTACAACAACCGCGATGGCAAATACAGTGGTAAAGTGCATGTATAACGAAAACATTTAAGTGAACAAACTGTATCCACCTATCGTTAGTGTACTCAATGATTGAGCTGCAAACAGAGTAACTGTAGAAAAGTAATAAAGGGTACGACAAAAACGAAATATGTAGAAAACCCTGATCGAAAGGGCTGTCCATATGTGTGGTCTAAAGTGCTGTCGAGAAATTCTGAAAGCTCCTACGGGAGTTTTCAGTATTACTTTAGACCTGCATTAAGCTGTGAAATTGTCCAGACCAGATATCGGATGACTCGAACTTGTTATCTCGTACTAATTTGTATGGTCCATTGAAGTTTGAGATATCGAAGTTCAAGTGTGTTTTAATCTTCTGCATGGGACGTAGGCAAACAGTGTAGACTCTGATCAGACGCCGCATAATGCGGCGTCTGATCAGAGTCTACACTGTTTGCTGATAGGAAATTCAATATAAAACAAAATGCAAATGAAAATTTAGACCAGACACCCCTTAGATAAAAGACGGGCTAATACAATGTATAAGCATGGAAGAATCCACTGGGAGCAAATGGGTTAATCTTCTGCACCCTACAAGCGAATATGTGATTTATGCGAACAGTTTTGATCTTGAGTTGACACCTATTGGCGCCTCTTCAGGGTAAAAACTGTTTTACACTTGGAATTTTCAATCTGATTTCTTCGGTGAATTCGTCAAAATACATTTTTAGTTAATCTAATTTTATTTCGAGGGGAATTCCTTGTCTTAAAAATCAAGAATTATATTTATTGTGGGTGTTTATTGTAGACAGATATAACAGTATACACATACCGCGACTTTAAATTTGTTGGCATAACCAGGTCAATCCCTAAAGTCAGAATCACATTCTCAGTAGAAAATGGGAATCAAACAAACACAGTTTCCAGAACATGAACATTAATTAGATAATTTTATAATGACACATGAGCACATGAATTTTGGCCATGGCGGAAAACATAGAATCAAATATATATTATATTATAAACAAACAGAACAGACTCTCCTCAGACGCCTCTTATAGAAGCCGTCTGATCTGGGTCTTCTCTGTTTGCAAAGGCGTAGACAGGCGTACAGCAAAACCTCTCTAAAACGGCCGCTAAATTACATTCAGTATTTTGTGTTAAATATAGGTGGCTGCTGAAAGCAAGGTGAAAATAAAACTTTTACTTTCACCTTGCTTTCAGCAGCCATCTGCCCTAAATACCAAATAATTAAAAATTTAATGGCCGTTATAGAGAGGTTTACTGTATTTATGGAGTAAAGTGTTAAATGTTGTAACCAGAGTCTACAAAGAAACTTTGCAGTAACATTTCCAAACATTTTGGATCCAATGGAGACGCTGAGTACCTTGGTGTCGTACCAGAATCCACATTATCTGACGGGGTTTTCAATGAAACTGAATCAAAATTCAATTGCCACATTCAGGGAAATGAACTGAGTACCTAATGCTTATAGATGTTGCATAATTCTATTACAGCAGTTTTGCATCGAACCCTTGGGAATGATTGTCAAGTTTGAATGTGATAGTATGTTATGCTAAACCCTTTGAATGCAGGAAACATGTGTACTGAGGTTTGTAAACAGTGTAGACTCAGATCGCATGACTACTACAGAAACCCTGTGGTCGATCAGGCAACTCATTGTCATTCAATAGCATATGCCTAGCAAGCTTAAGCGTTTCATTCTCTACGAAGGCGACAATTAAACACTGGCGAGACATTAGACTATGAAGCATTTATACAGTTCATCATTTAAACCCATATAAACCGGGCATTAAATTTTAGTTTAAATATCGGTCTTGGAGACAACCGACAGCTTAATGCATGGTGAAAGTCACACAGAAAGCTACTCTAGGAGCTTTCGGTATGACTTTCACCCTGCATTAAGCAGCCATCTGCCTAAATGTATCTAATTTCGTCTCTACTAGAAGTTCGGTTGAGGGGACTTTTACTGTACAAACTGTGGAAAATTTGCCCTCGTGTTTCTTAACAATAAATCGTTATGTATCAATTTATATTCATGACTTGTATATTATTCAAGGATACATGTATATACTTACATGTGCATACAGTATTGTGTTATACTGTAACACCTGTCTTAACCCTTTTGCGCCCAGTGAATTCTTCCATGTTTATATATTGGATTAGTCCATTTATAATTTAAGGGGTGCCTGGCCTAAGTTTTCAATTTCGTTTTGTTTTATATTGAAATTCCTATCAGCAAACAGTGTAGACTCTGATTAGACGCCACATAATGCGACGTCTGATCAGATTCTACACTGTTTGCCTACGTCCCATATATGGGATCGTGGGAGCAAATGTGTTAAGAAACCATTCATTTATTGAATATGGTTGTCTTAAAAACGTGTGGTTCCTTAATGCAAGGCAAAAGCAATACAGAAAGCTATAAGCGCTTTCTGCATTACTTTTGCCCTGTATTATACTACCACCTGCATTAAAAAGCAGTAGTAATAATTCTTCGTTGATGACCGCTTAAGACAGGTTCTATTGTATTATGACCATGCATGTGTACCGAATTAAATGAAATTACTTGTATATTCGATTCGGCAGACATTTTATTAAAATAATTAGAAATACATGTACGTAAGCTCTTATGCACACGAAAAGTTAGGGTTTTTAGGCTGTCGAAGGCAGCCTATACTTATACGCCTTAGAAAAAGGTGCATGGTTAACCGCGGTCCTGTGTTTCTATAACTACCGACTGCTACGGATTTTTTTTTGTTATCTCGTCTTTTCTAAAATTCATGAAAATTATGTTGTTGTTTTCTAAAAATTTATGACGTACCCATTTATTATTGTTTAATCTCCGCAATTTTTTTCTTTTTATTTCTTATTTCGACATTAACGTGCTTTTGTTTTAAATCCATATAATATTAACACCATTAAATATCAACACATCGTCCCGTATGTAGAACCTAGTCCACACTTACACAAATGACACCTTAACTCTGATTTGCTGTTGAAATGACGTCAACAAGTTAACAAGTGAATAACTGATTAACTGTCAGTTGAATTTGGTAACTATTTAAATACAAACTTTTTATTTCAAAGTTTCTTTGCATAATAAAAATGCAAACACAACCAAACCTCTCAAACACGACGGGTTAATAAGTGTTAAATACACAAGTACAATATATGCAAGTACAATATATAACCCGCTTCTTATTTTATTTATTTATTGACATTTAAGGTCTTGGTTTACACAGCTGATCTTGCCACCTGATACATGTTAGGCAGCCATTTTACGCTTGCGTAAAACCTCGCTTGTTATCTTCTAGGAAGCTTCATTGTCCACGGAACTATATACACATCAACCTGTTCGTTTCCTTCCTTCTCCGGGCCTTGATGAACACGGTGCGAGAGAACTGTTTTGTAAAGGGCCTCGGATTTCCCTTTGACGTAGAGGAGAACTCAAATGGAACCGTAATTTTCAAAGACGGGCCGGTAAGTTAATTACAAACATAAACAACAACAACAACACCTCTCTAATACGACCACTTTATGAACAAACAAAGTGTCTTTAAAACGTGTGATTGCTTAACCCTTTCGGCGACAAATTTCTAATTGTCGTCTGCAGTTCAAATTTGTTAAATTATTCAGTAAAATAAGGAAATGAGGTAAATAAATGCAAATTTCAAAGGAATAAAGCACATATATAGAAATAGAGATTGAGACAAATAGTGAAGTCCCAGATCAGACGTCGCCTTGAAAAGGCGGCGTCTGGTCTGGGACTGCACTATTTGTCGTAGTGCATTTGCATTTATGCGACTGCGGTAGTGAAAGGGTTAAATCTTCACATAATTGCGCATTTGCACACAATGTAGACCCATATCAGACAGGACATGAGCAAAAGATGTAGATTAAGATCAGACAGCTCCTGAAGGAGCCCTCTAATCAAAATATGCACTGTTTGCTGAACACATGAATGGCAATGGATTATACCGGCAAATGTTTTGTTTGCTCTGTCCCCTCAACGGGTTTCTCTCAAATAATATGCGAATAAATGGGTATATAGGTTTCTGTAGAGATGCCGATTTGCCGTCTTATGTACTGTGACTCAAAGTACAGTAAACCCCTCTAACTTCTAGTAGACAATGATTTAAATACTTTTAATCAGGTACATGCTGGGTGAAAGTCATGCAGAATGCTCTTAGAGGAGCTTTCTGCATGGCTTTCACCCTGCATTAAGCTGTCACATGTCTCCAAGATCGATATTTATAATAAATCGAACGTCCGGTTTAGAGAGGTTTTACTATACAGTAAAACTTCTCTATAACGGACACCAAATTAAATCAAATATTTTGTGTTAAAGGCAGGTGGCTGCTTAAAGCAATGTGAAAGTAAACCAGAACGCTCCTATAGGAGCGTTCTGTTTTACTTTCACTTTGCTTTAAGCAGCCACCTGCCCTAAATACCAACTACATGTAATTAACACAATTTAGTAGCCGTTATAGAGAGGTTTTACTGTACAGTCAATTGTAACCATCAATTCGTTCGAACCATGCTTTATGTCAGGTAATTGTATGTTTACTAATCACCCATACAGTGGTTTACTTTTACCATAAAAAGCACCTGGGTGTTATAAAAAACGGATAAAACAAATCGTTATCGTGACATGTGTAGGAAGTATAAATAACACCATTCTAAATACGGCCCATCGGGCCCATTTACCAACCATGCACACCAACTATATTGAACAGGTTTATCACAGGAACAACAGCAGCACAGAAACGGAATTCCCGAGATTGTACTAATATTGATTGTTATAATAAGAGTCGAACATGTTTTATCTATAGCCTTTATCCTATAGATGCGCAGTGTACATGTAACACTATTGCCAATAGCGTCACGCAGAGGTCCAGATAAGATGTGTAAATTTAAACATTTTCGAGAGTAACTCATTTGTTTCTCCACCAAACCCTATACTGTGACTATTCTTTAGAATCGTCTCGAAGAGACGATTCTAAAGAGTAGTCACAGTGTAGGATTTGGTGGATAAATGATTATTTTAAGGTATTTCCAGCAATGACCGTTTACTTCCTTTCAATTTGACATTCATATTAAAATTTTATTAAATCTATATTTTTAACAATTTTTCAGCAGTTATTTTAATACAGTTATTCAGTAAATGTCCTAGTGTAGTTCATAAATGTTAACCAACGCTTTTCAAAAGTTAAATAAACACTTTAATTTTTACCTGAAAATATGCATAAAAGAGGTGTCATAAAACTCACTTTTCCATATTAAACCCTATACGGTGACTATGACCTTTACTTAATAACTGTATTAAAATAATTGCTGAAAAATTGAAAGGAAGTAAACAAACGGCAATTACCTTAATATTGGGGTACGCACCTTTATCTGTAGTTTCAGATTCAACAATTTCTATCATGACATACTATTCCGGCGTCTCTTATAATTATAAAATAATTCGCCAGAGTATTGAATAAACATTAATGATTTTGAAAGCAGATGCTTGCTTAAAACAGACCATAAATAAAACAGAAAACTGCATACTGAACCCCCCCCCCCCACACACACACACACACACACACACACACACACTCACACATTAGGCTGCCACCTACCTTAGACAGCTAACATAAGACTTGTTTAAAACTTTAAGGTGGTCGTTATAGAGATGTATGACTATTACGAACAGATCACCGACCCGATATAATATCACAGTTTGTACATGTATTACAGTAAAACCTCTCTATAACGGCCACTGAGTTACATCAAGTATTTTGTGTTAAAGGCAGGTGGCTGCTTAAAGCAGGGTGAAAGTAAAACAGAACGCTCCTATAGGAGCGTTCTGTTTTACTTTCACCTTGCTTTAAGCAACCACCTGCCCTAAATACCAAATAATTAACACAATTTAGTGGCCGTTATAGAGATGTTTTACTGTATGTACTTTGTTTGGAATAGTTTTACTCTTGTAACCTTTCTTCAGCCGGCCTGGTTTGAATATTAGTATTCATTTTATTCATTCATTTGCATTTATTGTTCTACTTGTTTGAGTTTGACGCTTGATTCCGTAAGATGGAACTCTGCTAATCTCCTGACAAGATTTTTCTGGAATAAGAATAAACTAATTTTTTGGTCGAATGGGCAGTACTTTGCTCTCAAAGTGACTGTCTATTTCTTTTCAAAGTACAGTAGAACCTGTCTTAAGAGACCATCGTAAATATTCTAATTATGGGTCTTTAATGCAGGTGGTAGCTTAATGCAGGTCAAAAGTAATACAGACAGCTCATGTAGGAGCTTTCTGCATTACTTTTCCCCTGCATTAAGCAACCGCCTGCCTTTCAAAGACCCCTACGTTCAACAAATGAATGAGAACCTATAACAGGCTCTACTGTACTTCTTGGGTATGTGATATGTTACAGTATTTTAGTTTCATATGCCGTCCCTCAAACTAACTATGGCAAAGTGGCAAAAATAGCATGCATCTGAGATTAATAATATGCCTTTTTTCTCGGTGGTAAGAATAATGATCTAATATTTAACAATAGAGATATGGTAATGTTCTAGATGAGCAATGTTCTATTTGCATAGCCACAAGAGGTCATTGATGGTTCATGCTGCGATCCTTTTAATGAAATACTACTTAATCCATTCCCTCATGTATTTTCATAATATAATTGTTTAACCCTTTCGCCGCCGAAGTCGCAAAATGCGCCACGACAAATAGTGCAGTCCCAGATCAGACGTCGCATTTTCAAGGCGGCGTCTGATCAGGGACTTCACTGTTTGTCTCAATCTCTATTTCTATATTTGTGCTTTATTCCTTTGAAATTTGCATTTATTTATCTCATTTCCTTACTTTGCCGAATGATTTAACACAATTGGTTGCAGACGAAAATTAGAAATTTGGCGCCGAAAGGGTTAATGTATGAATATTAATTGACTGAATTTTACAATGAATGTAAATACAGTAGAACACTTCTAAAGTAACTCATTTATACTAAGTAAGTGGTGCCATTAAGAGCAGGTGGTTGCTTAAGGCAGAAGGAAAGTAGTATTAAAGTGTTCTGCAATAGTTTTCTACATACACTTCGCCTTGCAGTAAGCTGCCACTTTACTTTAAAACCCAGAAGTATGAATCCTGTACCCTTTCCCTGTTCTATGTTTATTCCAAATGTCAATACCTTCTTAATATACATGGACAAATCATTTATAATGAAATATGGAAGCCATTTTGAAAACTAAAGAAACTATCTGGAAACTAAAGAAACAGATTGTGACCCGACCCAATTTCCTCTAATATGGAAATAAAATATGTTTAAACTAAAGAAACAGATCTATCAAATAATATTAGCAGACAGAGCAGATTCTGATCAGACGGTTCCTAAAGGAGTCGAATGATCTGGGTCTACTCTGTGTGCGATGCGTAAAATGCGTCTATATTAAGCCATTTTCTCCAACGATCCCATATATGGGATGTAGGTAAACAGTGTAGACTCTGATCAGACGCCGCATAATGCGGCGTCTGATCAGAGTCTACACTGTTTGCTGATAGGAAATTCAATATAAAACAAAACAAAAATGAAAATTAAACCAGACATCCCCTGGATAAAAAATGGACTAATCGAATATATATATGCATTGAAGAATCCACTGGGAGCAAATGGGTTAAGGAAATGGTTAAGATGACCACTTTAGATACATTTTAATGTATGTTATTATCACCCATACATACATGTATCAATATGTTCCATTGCTGACAAATGGAGCACCATTGCTTAAGACAATGATCAACGTTGTACCAGTATGCAAAGACCTATCATAGGTCTTTGCATACTGGTACAACGTTGATCATTGTATACCCAGTATGCTAGGTAAGATTTCGTGATAATCTTAACCCTTTCACCGCCAAAGTCGCATAAATGCACCACGACAAATGGTAAGCCCCAGAACAGACGCCGCCTTGAAAAGGCGCCGTCTGATCAGGGACTTCACTTTTTGTCTTAATTTCTATGTCTATATCTAAGCTTTATTCCTTTAAAATTTGCATTTATCTATCTCAGTTCCTTATTGTACCGAATGATTTAACAAATTTGAATAGCAGACGACAATTAGAAATTTGGCGCCGAAAAGGTTAAAATCCGCTGGAGCAATATGAGACACCAAATAACTGGTCTGATTTTGATATCCCTTAGGGTCTCATTGCATTACTGCAATTGAGTATTATTCTGGAAATCCCAGAATGCTTATCATTTAAGTCTTTCCGCGCCGATGTTTAACCCTTTCCCTGTTCTATGTGTATTTCAGTTTTCAGTACCTACTGCATATTCCTGGCAAAAATAGTTATACTGAAATATGGAAAGTGGAACATTGTAGCCAGTGTAGAGAGTAAAGTAACAGATCTTTCAAATTCTATTAGCAAACAGAGTAGACCTTGATCAGACGGCTCCTCTAGGAGCCGTCTGATCTGGGTCTACCCTGTTTACAAATGCGTGAAAACACGTTTATATTAGGGAAAGGGTTAATAGTCTATGCAAACCGTTTGGATCCAGATGAGACTTCGAGTCACTCGGCGTTTCATCAAGATCCACACGGCTTGATATTTGTGATAATATGTTGTAAATAAAAAGGAAGAAAACTAAAAAATAACAACTGAAGCAGACGACAATAACTACAGTAAAACCTCTCTATAACGGCCACTAAATTGTGTTAATTGGTTGGTATTCAGGGAAGGTGGCTGCTTAAAACAACGTGAAAGTAAAACAGAACGCTCTTATAGGAGCGTTCTGTTTTACTTTGACCTTGCTTTAAGCTGCCACCTGCCTTTAACACAAACTACTTGATGTAATTTAGTGACCGTTTTAGAGAGGTTTTACTGCAGTAGCGAACGAACGTTGTTCAGAACGTATTGAAGCACTCGTGTGTAATTATCTGTACAGTACTATGAATGCATCTACACTGTGCACCGGTATATACAATGAAACCCCTCTAAACCGGAATTCTATCAAAGAAGACTTTAGATACTTTTAGGCAAGCGGCTGTTTAATGAAGGGTGAAAGTCATGCAGCAAGTCCCTAACAGAGCGTTCTGCATGCCTTTCAACCTGCATTAAGCTGCCACCTATTTCCAAGACCAATATGTATACTAAATCGAATGTCCGCGTTAGAATGGTTTTAAAGTATTAATCACGAGCTACATGTGGACTTGATTATTTTTTTATGTTTCCATGTACAGTAAAACCTCTCTAAACCGGAATTATAGTAGAGAAGAAATAATATATTTTTAGGCAGGTGGCTGCTTAACCCTTACGCTGCCAAACTCTATCCTCTGCTAACTTTGTCGTTTGCTACAAATTTTCATTCTTTTGATTTTCTTCATTTTTGTTTCAAAAACATAGTAACAGTAACAAACAGTTTGGATCCTGATGAGGCACCGAGTTACTCGGCGTCTCATTTGGATCCAAACTGTTTGCATAGGTAATCACAGATCCGGCATTGGCAGCGAAAGGGTTAATGCAGGGTAAAAGACATACAGAAAGCTCACCGAGGAGCTTTCTGTATGACTTCACCCTGCATTAAGCTGCCACCTGTCACCAAGGCCGATATTTATGCCATCTTTTTTATCCGGTTTAGAGAGGTTTTACTGTAATTGTTACATTTTACAGCACTGGGAATGCCGCTTGTTCTACACTGTGTACCAGTATGTACTAATGGCGAGCTACATGTGGATTTTTGTTGAAGCCATCTACCTACACATGCTCATATTTGTCTCTGTATTCACCGAGAAAACCAGAACGATATGGTACATGCTGTTTGGATGGTGTAAGTATGTCTTATTAATCTTACAGAAAATCTCGCCCAGCTTTCATTTTAGCTTTTCTGCATCCCGAAATGAAATATTTGAGTTTGGTGTTAATCGAAATGCGGTGTATTTCTACCTTGTATTATGTGTAAGTACATCGTGATAGAAAACTATAGACACTACTGCTACAGCATAAATACACTTGTGACATACATGTACAGCCTAACTGACTTGTTTAAAAAAGGCTAAATTACTGTCCTTTAATATAATACAACGGAATTGAAAATATCCGGATATGAAAAAATATAATGATTCATTTATGATTTCTTTAATCACTGACTCGTGTGATCAGTTGTATCTGTTGAATTATGTCTTGGTATAAATGAGAAGTGTCGACCACAATTTATTGTGTAACATTTTATAAATTTCACCAGTTTCTATATACAGCTAAACCTCTCATTAACGACAAATTTACCACTGACCTTATAGGGACACCATTTGCCGCCTTCCAAACAGAGTAGAACCAGATCGGACATCCCCCATAGAATCTGTCTGATGAGGGTCTGCTCTGTTCGCCTATGAATATATAAATCTGAATAAAGTAAAACCACTCTAATCCGGGCATTCAATTTAGTGTGAATATCTGTCTTGAAGACAGGTGGTAACTTAATTCAGTGTGAATATCATGTAGAAAGCTCATCTAGGGACTTTCTGCATGACAATTTTAACAGTCGAAATCTCATTTTAACTGAAAAGTTGCTTAAGCAAGGATATAGATATATTCTGAAAATGGGTGATCCTTCGAAAGCAAAAGTAGCAATGCAAAAAGAGAAAATTGAAGACCCGGTTTTATTGAGTCTGTTAAACTAAGAAAAACGTTCTATAATTTCTATTATCGATATCTCTCACTTATATTGGCAAGTACAAATGTAATCTCAAGGCGCTCCTGCGACACAGTATTTCACATCCTGAATATTTTAGTGATGTGATTTACAAACTTCATAAGATTGTTGGACATATCCATTTTCTAACTTTGTTCATCAAATATGTTAAAAACATAATTAAAAAGGGATGTGACCATATAGTACTGCAACAAATTGCATGTCTGTTTGTCAACCCTTTTACATTTGGCAATCACGCTGGCCTATTTGCATGTACGCCAACAAGAAAGGTTTAGTTGTCTATGAAAACGACATCTTAAATCCAGATGGTTATATAGCATACTATAATATTAACCCTTTACTTCATAAATACGCCTTTCTAGGACTATGCATACAGAGAAGACCCAGATCAGATGGCTCCTATAGGAGCCGTCTGATCAGGGTCTCCTCTGTTTGTAGGTATGCTTCTACAGTTTCTACTAGGGCCAAACAAAAATGAGTCCATGTGCCATTTTTAAAGAATAATCTAATTAATATTCATTATGTCTTCATTCCTACATGAATATTCATGAAGTAAAGGGATACGAAGTCTGGCCTAATATGATTTGGATGTGCTCAGTATAATTCTACCGTTTTCTTACAGCTTTGCCGCTACCGTTTGCTATTTCTTGGGCCATTGCCAGGGCGTTTGTTGACAACACATTGTAAGTACCCGTTATATAAGTATGCATTCGAGCGAATCCCTACAGAATGTTGGGATATAGCGACCATCATAAATCAAGACTAGCCATTACGTCATATACAGTACAACCTCTCAATAACGACCACTTAATTACACCAATTATTTTGTGTTAAAGGCAGGTGGCTGCTTAAAGCAAGGTGAAAGTAAAACAGAACGCTCCTATCATCTTGCTTTAAACAGTCACCTGCCCTACATACCAACTAATTAACACAAATTAGTGGCCGTTATAGAGAGGTTTTACTGTACCTTATTGGATGATTTGGGTGGGTTTTTACTGTTTGACAGGCTTCAGTATATGAACTTGTACTATTGTGACATTATTAGTTATACGGTAATTTGGCAGGGTGTACGAGCTGGTATGACCGGGTTAGACCACGTATTTCCTTCGGCGTTGTACTGATAAGTTGATAGTGTTAAATTGAGGAACGTACGAGGTACAGTTTTTTACGTTTATTATCGATTATTTGGTCGTACATGTAATCCATCCAGAATTATTGGAGTAAGGACGATATGAAATTTCGAATCGACGCCAAAAATAAAAACAAAACGAATGACGCCACGCGTCAAATTTGAATAATTCTGTATTCTCCGTGGAAGCCGCTGAATACGGTACTGTACACCCGGCAGTTATTGGCAAACTGACCAATCAAATTCCAAGGATTTACTCTGACTGGTAATAATAAATTAACAAACTGTATGTAAGGCGTCGACTGATTGAAGAATAATGACTCCCTAATACAATAGTGACCCGCTCATAGAATAGAGACCCTCTCTTAAGAGTGATATTACCGGGTCGATACACTACATAGAAATTTGACCCGGATATAAATCTAGAAGGAATATTAGCCCCCTCTGTATCAGCATTCTAGTTTTCCCTAGCTCAAATTTTGATGTAGACCCGAGCCGTCATTTTAATAAGGTCCTTTCTCTTCGTTACACCGGTTTCCTGATGTTTATAATTTTAAAACACACTAATACTCTAGTAAATCAATCGTCAATGACAAACGCTGTGCCTCAATTATGTTTAACCTATTTCCTCATTTTGAAGCCTCTGTAAAAGTCATTTTGTGAAACCATTTTGATAAATAGAGCATTAGCACTGGTTTAAAAACTATACAGTTTTAAACATTTCCATTTTCTTGCTCGTTTTCAGTAGATTTACGAGTTTAACCACGTCATGGTTTAAGTACATTTTACTTTAATCAAATGTGTCCTTAAAATTTCAAGCATTTTCCAAAAACATGACTAACTAACTACATGTACAAATCAGTGACGCTAAAATATCTGTCAAATATTTCATAAACATGCATTGTTAATGTAAATGGCCGATTTATAAGCAGTGTGTCATGATCCGTTAGCATAGATAGTTCCTGTTGGTGTAATTCGATCACAAACTTGAGCAGTTACGAGACCAACAGCAAACAAAATTGGAAACCATTCACAACTCATTTCATACCAAATTGCGATTTCAATTAATTAGTGATAAGCGATTACTCGGCTAATAGGGCGAGATAAACCGGAGATATGTGGAGCCAAGTATGGGTACATTATTATTCGAAACTCAGTAGAATCTGTAATTTTTAATTTGGTTAAATAAAGTATAACCTGATTCAACCGGCCATTTATTTACTGAACATATGAGTCTTAAAAAGCAGTTTTGTTTAACCCATTACCTCATAGGCTAGATTTAGATTCAACCTCTTAGAATAAGAGAAAAGGAAATTTTTAGAATTTTGTAGTTTGAAACCATTGTGATAAATAGAGCATTTGCCCCTATAGGAGCAAATGCTCTATTTATCACAATGGTTTCACAAAGTGACTTTTACAGAGTCGTCAATATGAGGGAATGGGTTATTGCAGAGCAAAAGTAATGAAGAAAGCTCATATAGGTTATAGGAGCTTTCTGCATTACTTTAGACATGCATTAAACTACAATCTGCCTTACAGACCCTTAATTAGACCACTTTTTAATGATCGCTTAAGAAACGTTCTACCGTTGTACCCCGCTCGCTTCGATTTATGAAATTTCAATGAGCTTATCATGTTCCGTAATTTGACTCTATATAACAAACCGGGTTTGTTCTGATTAGAGTATCAACATTTTAATTACATTGGATTATTTTTATAGGGTTGTATATAGGGTTCGTACTGAACTATCAATATCTCTCATTTCTCAGCCAGACCCTATCTCACTGTACATGTACTACAGTAAAACCTCTCTATAACAACCACTAAATTACATCAAATATTTTGTGTTAAAGGCAGGTGGTTGTTAAATCAAGGTGAAAGTAAAACAGAAGGCTCCTATAGGATTTTTTCTTTTTACTTTCACCTTGCTTTAAGCAGTCACCTGCCGTAAGAACCAACTAATTAACACAATTCAGTGGTCGTTATAGAGAGGTGTTACTGTACTTATTTGAATATCATCCGAGTAGCGGCCGCTTTAGACAGGTTTTACTGTATATATATATATATATTATTATCTATATAGAACACTTATGACTTCTTACCAATTAGTCAAAACTATCAAACGTAATGCCAGGAGGCATTGACTCTGCGAAACTGTCAATTATTGAACAGTTTTATACATAAACGGCGGATTTCCTTCCAGCCCTGTCTGTATACATTGTGATATTTTAGTGATAGTTAACATCCCAATAATGGCATTTTCTGTCATTTTTACATATAAAATACATACAATCTTTGTAGAAAAGCCCCGAATTTCTAGGCTGATAATTTGGTTTGAAAGAAATAAGTGGTTGTTATGGGATATTCTATGCATATCAAATATGTTTTTCTTGATAAGATATCATTTTGATATAATTGAGGTCACCATAATCACGATGTATACAGTAAAATCCCTCTAAACCGGAATTCTATTAGAGAATATTTCAGGTGGATGCTTAACACAGGGTGAATTTTATGCAGAAATATCCTGGAGGAGCATGACTTTTCCCCTTGCATTAAGTTGCAAACCGTTTCAAAGACCGATATACAGTTGAACTTCGATAACTCGAACTTCAAAGAACCGTACAAATTAGTTCGAGATAACAGGAGTTCGACGCATCCGATTTCTAATCTGAATAATTTTTCAATGCCACAGCTTAATACAGGTCTAAAGTAATGCTGAACGCTCCTTTACTTTCACCTTGCTTTAAGCAGCCACCTGCATTTAACATAAGATACTTAATGTAATTTAGTGGCCATTATAGAGAGGTTTTATTGCATTATTTTGAATGACAAACAGTGGAAACCACCGATCAGAAGGCTCCTCTAGGAGTTCTCTAATTTGTTTATACACTGTTTTAATATACTAGTACACAAGTTGCCTTCACTATAAGGATTGACCAAATTTCCATTTCCTTGACGCTATCCTAACTGCGCAGTCGGCGCTATACATATGTACTTAAGAGGCTTCTCCAATCAGAAACCATTAGTTTGTATTACTATTAAATTACACGGTAATTAACCGTGAGGGTATCATATGTAGTGGGCGTTTTCTATCATTAAACCGTTTCAACGCTGAATTTACAGTGCAGGGTTGCCACGCGTCAGGGAAAAGTCAGGGAAATTTAATTTTTCAAGGTCAGGGAATTGTCAGGGAATTTTGAGAACTGTCAGGGAATTTTGAAAAAATAGGCAAATGTCAGGGAATTGTCAAGGAATTTTGAAAACATGAGAAGGAATGTTATATATTTGAAAAAACCCATTATGTATTACAGAAATTATGACAGAAAGATCAAATTTCGCGATTAAATGTGTCAGGGAAATTTGAAATTATGTCAGGGAAATATTAGGGAATTGTCAGGGAATTTTGTTTCCTCTGGTTTGTGGCAACCCTACCTGTGGAATAACCTATCAGTGTTTAACTATAGGATACACCCAGTAGGAAGGCTTAAACTAACTAGAGGAATTGGAATGACAAATAGTGACGATCCTTATCACAGACCTCCTCTAGGCTATTTTTAGATCCAACCTCTTTGAATAAATCTACCGAAAAGGAGCATTAACTAGAGTAAATGAAAGTTTTAGATTTTTTTAGTTTGAAACCATTGTGATAAATAGAGCATTTACTCCCACGGAGCAAATGCTCTATTTATCACAACGGTTTCACAAAATTCAAAAAATGATTTCACAAAATGACTTTACAGAGTCGTCAAAAGTGGTCAATATGAGGGAGTGGGTTAAGATTTTCCCGTTAAGAAAATGTTTAACGTGATTCGATTTTTACCGCACCAGATCACAAAGTGCTCAGAGTGAGCTTTTGTGAACGCCTGCTGTCCGTCGTTCGTTGGCGTTTGTCGTGTGTCGTCAGCAATTTGAACATTTAAAAAACTTCTCCTCTGAATCTACAGGGTTCCCAGCTTTCAGCTTTGGCACATAGCATCACCTATAGGTCTTCTACAAAAGTTATATAAATTATGCCCCTGGAGTCAAAATTGGCTCCGCCCCAGAGGTGTCAAGTTTTCAGTGGAAACATACAGTGAAAATTGTAATGTTCTCAGCTTTCAGCATCTCAGCATCATGTTCAGGTCCTCTATAAAAGTTATATAAGTTATGCCCCTGGGTCAAAACTGGCCCGCCCCAGGGGTGGCCAATTTTCTCTAGCAGACTGTTGTTCAGTTTTCTGTACTTGTAGCAGAGTGCTGGGTTCATTAGTTAGGCATAGGGAAAACTTTAAAAATCTTCTTGTCAAAAACTACATGTCCCAGAGCTTAGATATTTGGTGTATAGATTTACTTAGTATACCTTTATGAGTTTTGTTAATATTATAGTTCTGAGGTTAAAATTGGCCCTGCCCTGTGGGTTATACTCTAAAATAGACTTCTACGGTATAAGGGTGTCCCCTTAGCTAGAAGGATTCCAGATAGCCAGTTCGTGTTATGTAATTATTGAAGAGGTCAAGTTATTGTTCTAAACTCTAGCAGTACTGTAATGTTGTCTGCTTCAGAATTATTGTCTGTTTGTTCACACTGTTTTAATGCATATCAGTCTTACAATTGTAACTCATTTTCAAACCACAAATGAAGTTACATATGCATCAGATCAGAATCCAAACGGTGTGCTAATTTCAGTCAAGTCATGTTCAGCAGTGACAGGGTTGTCATCTGTTAGAAATGTTGTCTACTGAGAAAATTAAAACGTTCAATGGCCCTCTTGTTTTATATAGAAACATATTGTGAAACCTTTAGAAATATTTCCCCCTAAAACTGGAAGTTTCTCAGCTTTCATAGTTTGCACATAGTATCATCTTGAAGTCCTCTACAAAGCATATATGAACTATGCCCCTGGGTTCAAATGAATGAAGCCCCGCCCCAGGGATGGCCAGTTTTCTATAGAAACATAGTGAAAACTTTGAACATGTTCTCCTCTGGTTGTCTGGTGAGCGATATCAGGGCCATCATAGCCCTCTTGTTTTTCATTTCTCGTTACGATGTCCCAAATTCTTAACGGAATTGCATGCAGCATGAAAGTCATATAGAAGGTTACTCTAGGACGTTTGTTTGTGACTTTCACCTTGCATTAAGCCACTATCAGTCGTACAAATCGATAATTATACTTATTGGTGTTTATTGTATGACCATAGCTTATGGTGTTTATTGTATGACTATACTTTTTGGTGTTTATTGTATGTCTATATTTATTGGTGTGTATTGTATATCAATACTTACTGGTGATTTTGTTTGTTCTTTTCAACATGCGGGTACGGTAAACATAGTTTAAGCTACCTGACAGAGATCCAGACAAGATGCATAAATTTCAATATGTTCTTTTCAATAGTTCTTTTATTTCTCGACCTAACCCTATACTGTGACCACTCTTTAAAATCGTGTCGATGAGACGATTCTAAAGAGTGGTAACAGTAGAGGATTTGGTAGAGAAATGACGATTTTGTACATGTATTTGGGTACGCACGTTTATCTATAGTACTACATGTACACTACCTACTATATAAGCGAAGGAGTTAAACATTCTAAATTAGCTATAATGCAGAACGGTCCTTTTCTGTCCAGGGTTAAGCTACCTCCTTTTTTAATTTTAAAGTTTAAGGCACACAGACTGCTCTCAGATATTATACTGAATTCATCACGCAACGGTATCAATTACTTGCATTGTAGTAGTCTAGACAAGGAATACATTCTATATATGTCAGCAATAAAATAACTTATGTAGCACACGATCGTTTCAAATATCCAATTTGGAATAACCAGACAAAACTTTACCATGTCAATTTATATTTTTTACTGCTTTTTGTGTATGCAATGAAAGTAAAACTTATTCATTATTTAAGTAAAGTATAATTGAGATGACTTATTTATTCACGGTGAGTCTTGAAGAAAGATCAAAAAGCTCCTACAAGAGCTTTCTGCAAGACGCTCATCCTTCAGTAAACTGCCGCCTGCCTTAACCATTTCCCTCATATATAAACCCCTTTTCACGCACAGTAAAACCTCTCTATAACGGCCAATAATTGTATTAATTGGTTGGTAGTTAGGGAAGGTGGCTGCTTAAAACAAGGTGAACGTAAAACAGAACGATCTTGTAGGAGCGTTCTGTTTTACATCCACCTTGTTTTAAGCTGCCACCAGCTTTTAACACAAACTACTTGATGTAATTTAGTGGCCGTTGTATAGAGGTTTTACTGCATTTACAGACAGTGTAGACCCAAATAAGACGGCTCCTGCAGGATTTTTCTGATCAGGGTTTGCTCTGTTTGCCTACGGACTTATACATACAGTTGAACTTCGATATCTCGAACTCGGATAACTCGAACGTCGGGATAACTCGAACAAAAAGTCCAGTCCTTCCAAAACTAACACTACAGAATTGCTTTAATATGTATCGCTACAGATATCTAGAAACACATGTGGCAGCTTAATACAGTCTTAAAGTAATGCTAAAAGCTCATAAGGAGCTTCCAGCATTACTTTAGACCTGTATTAAGCTATGGTCTTGACAAATCGTTCAGATGAGAAATCGGATGACTCGAACATCTGTTATCTCGAACTAATTTGTACGGTCCCTTGAATTTCGAATTATCGAAGTTCAACTGTATATGATTTTAGACTTTCTGCCAAGGTAAAAACATCACATTTTCATGTACCGTCATAAGGATTCAGCTAATAGATATTCGTGACGTCATTATTCGTGACATGAATATTGAACGGGGAAATGGTTATGGACCGATTTTGATACTTATCTGGGAGTTGGGATAAGCAAACCTTTACTGTTTAATTAGATTATGTTGTCACGCCCATAGTCTGGAGTTCTTATTACTACTATTTGTGTGTTGGTGGAAATATGAGAGAGAAGTGTACACACTTCGATTTGTAAACCATTGAAATCACACTTTCATTTTATTTCTGTTGTTTTAGTTTATTATCAAACGTGTTATGTGTTTATTGGGTTTGTGGGAAATGTCAAATTGAGACAAAAACTCGCGTTTATCAATAAGAACTATATTAACACTGTCCCTGTTGAATATTCCTGTAAATAAAACTGATGTTTTGAATATTTATTGGATTAAGTTTTACAGTGGCGTATGAATACAGGCCATTTTGACACACGCATAAGCTGAAGACTTAGATCAATACAGTTTACCACAAGTAAACCTAGTAGACCCTGATCAGACTGCTTCTATATGAACCATCTGATATAGGTCTACTTAGCAAAGTCGTAAACAGCGTTTATATAAATTAACCCTTTCACCGCCGCAGTCGCATAAATGCACCACGACAAATAGTGCAGTCCCAGATCAGATGCCGCCTTTTCAAGGTGGCGTTTGATCAGAGACTTCACTATTTGTCTCAATCTCTATTTCTATATATGTGCTGTATTCCTTTGAAATTTGCATTTATTTATCTCATTTCCTTATTTTACTGGATGTTTTAACAAACTTGGATTGCAGACGACAATTAGAAATTTGCCGCCGAAAGGGTTAAATGGTATATGTTTTTTCAATTAACACATAACTCTCTGCACGCCAATATTTTTTCCGTCTGCAACAGCTGTAGTCTTTTTCAATTCTAAAAACTTTTTTTCTCTCATTTCTTTGCCAAAAAATGGCCAGTGAAGGTAAAGGAGTTATTCTTGAAAGTGTTCTAATGTACGCATCTTAGCTGGACTTATTAACC
The DNA here is from genome assembly GCA_963576725.1 of Azorinus chamasolen. Lineage (NCBI taxonomy): Eukaryota > Metazoa > Mollusca > Bivalvia > Cardiida > Solecurtidae > Azorinus > Azorinus chamasolen. The sequence goes on from OY755247.1 coordinate 23,646,839, forward strand.
CATTCCCTCATATTGACGACTTTTGACGACTCTGTAAAAGTCACTTTGTGAAACCATTGTGATAAATAGAGCATTTGCTCCTATAGGAGCAAATGCTCTATTTATCACAATGGTTTCAAACTACAAAATTCAAAATTTTTCCTTTTCGCTTATTAATGCTCCTTTTCGGTAGATTAATTCAAAGAGGTTGTATCTAAAAATGGCCTATGAGGTAATGGGTTAATAGCAACCCATTTTGATGCCATACTAACATCACTTAATCGTGACGTTATCTTAACCTTTAACCTCATACCACCATTGTTGTATATATCGGGGGGGATGTCATGGCGACTAAGGACGACATAGAGCTAATAGAAGAACATTACGATCAATTTGTGGCCACAGTGAAAGCAAGCAATCCAAATATCCGAATTATTCCGTCAACCATTGCACCCAGAGGAGACGTAGACGTGACATCACTCAACACCATCGTAGACAGGTTATGTGCCCATCATGAGATGGAAAGTGTTGACATTCACGCAGCTTTTCATGGCAACATGACAAAAAAGTGATACTTTACTAGATACTTTAGGCAACATGGCACTATACACCTATCACTATCCGGTCTCATGCGATTACTTTGCACGGTAAATCAAATGACTGAAGTTGTACATAGTTAGTTTTTAGACTGGCGGAATCCAGTCTTAAGTACCGCAAATCGGATTCAACTATCGGACCAGTGCCACGTCCGATTTAAATTGTTTGTGTATTAATGCACCATAGGCGGACCCATATGTCTAATCGCATATTTTCAATACAGCAAAATACCACTTAACTACTATTTGAACCAGTACTGTCGATCCGCCCCTGCACTGCGATGTGCCTGTGGTTCTAGATCAAATACTGATGAGGAGTTAAGCGGTTAAGAAATAGCGCCCCTTTAAATCTCACTCTTATTATAATGATAGTGATCCGAAGCATTCCTGTATATTTTGGGAACATAAAGAAAAACTTAGTAAATCTTCTCCAAACCCAGGGGTCAGATCTGAATGATACTTGACAGAAGTAGTCCTCTGATAAACATGTGCCAAATTTTCTAAAATGATGTTGATATCTGAAAAACATGACTGCCAGGTGCGGTGTTACTTTTCCGCCATTCTTTCAACGATTTCGGCGCTTTGATTTACTTACGGAAGAGTAAGAGGAATCAAAATGAATCGAAATAAAAACATCTTTAATGTATCTAGACAGTCAACAAAATGCCTAAAATATGGTGAATCAAATCACAAAACATTGCTATGCAACCTGTGCAAACTTGTTGGTTTTGGTTAGGACCTCTTCTATTTCCCTTGTTCAATGACCTTTCTCTTGTTCTTTCAGATGTTAGTAGTAGTACTGATATATATACTGATGACACTACCATATGCTCTATACATCATCAAAATATTATTGAAAAAATATACAGTCTTCTCTAGATATATTGAACTAAGGTGTCAAAATAATGGCATGATTTGAAATACAAACAAAAGTATTGTACAACTCCACATAAGAGCGCTACAATTCCTGGAAATGCTTTTAATCTCATGTTTAAAAAAATATTGAATTAAGAGAATCGAAGGTGAAACATTACTTGGTGTCATGATTATTGAAACTCTTCAATGGGATGACCATGTTAACAAATTGAAAAAGAAAATCTCAACAAACCTTTGACTGTTATCTCACATCAAAACGCTCGTTCCACTTAAGTGCGAGATTTTTGTTCTTCAAAACATATCCAGCCACAATTAGAGTTCTGCAATATCGAATGGAATGTCACTACGTCAACAAATCTTCAGAAGTTACATATCTTACAGAAAAGAACTTCTAAAATCAGTTTTGAAATTGAATATACAATTGTTTCTAAAGCACTGAAACAAATGAACTGTCTCAGTATTCATGAAATAATGTTACCACACAAAGCCAAATTCGTGTACATAGTTTTTAAAGGGCGTGTCCCTCATCATATCTGTAATACATGTATGTTTCAAAGTGATACAAGAAAATTAACGAACATAGTAATACAAATTATGCCGTACCTAGACCTAGGTTAGAACAATACATTATAAAGAAAGTATTTCATATTCAGGAGCATCTCTATGGAATGTTATACCTTAAGTCAAGTCAAGTCAAGTCAATTTTATTTACATTGTAGGATGAACATAACAAATACCATAAACTCTAATGAGCTTTTTACACCGACTTAAGTTATACATCACATACATATAAACATAGATATATAAGAAAGAAGAAAACATAAGAAAAAGCTAAGAATTTCAGTAACAGTTAAGGAGTTGTTTTATAGTAATTGTTTGAAAAAATATGCAGAGTCTGATTATAACCTGCACATTATTTAAAAGAAGGAATACATGTACCACGTACCTGGTTAAATTAGAGAAGCGGGCTGTATATCTACTCGACGTTAGAGTATAATAAAAGACAGTAAAATCGTGATCTTTTTTGTCCTTATTATATAAAATTCAAAGGTCAATGCTTGTTTTACTTGAGCGTCCTTTAGCACATCCTTTTTAAGTTTAATAGTTACTTATCCATGTATGTCTAATTCAAATAATGCAAATAATAAAAGATGGTGTGGTGCATAGTAGACGCAGATAAAGTATTTTGTCCGAATCTAGGGGACGTATGTAGGTTTGGAACTTACATACACAATGTTTAAACTGTTGTTTGATTTTAAACCAGTTCAGTGACAAAACAAATGGAAAAGAGATCACATTAGATTATTTACTCAATCGCTCTCTATGCCTGAAAATTATTGTCTGCCGAGAGATTTTGGTCTGTGTTCATTCTGTTTAGAGGTCCTATTGTTACTCATGGGAATTATCTACATGTAGATTACTTAAGAATAGGGTTATCACTTCATATCTTCAAGTGTAAACTTGGTATTTAAATTATGCATGTATAATAATTAACTTTCTTCTATTCGGAATTAAACAGTGTGGACACAGCTTTGAATTTGCATCCTGGCCTGAGCCTACACTGTTTGGGGAAATAAAGTGATAGATCCTCCGCTTGTTACAAACGTTTCTCATTCGACTGCTTAAACTGATTTGGGAAATTATGTACATAATTTGATATGTTAATCCTCTTTTGCATAAATGACTGAAACTGTACAAATTTCCAAAATTAACATATTAATAACAAAATATGTGATTACTATTGACAATAACTACATAAATACAAAAAGTGTAAGGTACATGGATATAGTCACAGAGAGCAAATTGAACGGACCCTTGTCGGAAATTTCCATCAAAAGTTTCTGGCTTGGTTCAGTTCTATTTGTTCATGCAGTTTATATAATTATTATGCTGATTTGTTTTTGCAGATTCGTACTACATGACTGCTGTCACTCTGCATTAAACAGCAACCGGCCTAAACTTATCTAATTCGTCTCTACTAGAATTCCGGTTTAGAGGGATTTAACTGTATATAAGAGTCAAATCATCTTTAGCTGGTACACGTGTCTCGAACTACTTTTTCAGGTGTTGGAATACGTCAGTAAACAGTCCTGGTCTTACCTGGATAAACAAGGTACCTGTGATGATATCGGTCATTGTAAGTATCCTTTGTTATAGTATACATATAATATGTCATCAGCTTCTGGCATATCATTACTGCTTTTGTAGCAATATAGTGAAATCAGTGCTAAAGATAAATGTGCGTTCTCAGATTCTAAAATCGTCATATCTCCACTAAACCCTATGTTATGACCACTCTATAGAATCGTCTCTACGATAGTCACACTATATGGTTTGGTGTAGAAATGAAGGAGTTTTCTTGAAAATATTCTTATTTATGCATCTCCTCTTGACCTCTGTGAAATACAGTAAAAACTCGCTATTCCGAATACAATGTACTCAAATAAGTTTCATAATCGTCCATTAATGACTGCTTGATGCAGGCTGACAGTCTTGCTGAACACTCACCCGGGAGTTTTCTGAATGACTCTCATCCATCCTGCATTTAAGCACCAACCTGTCAAAAAACTCTCATTTGTTTTTTATTTGCTAAATTCCGAATTAGTGAAATCCGAATAAACGAGATTCGAATAAACGAGATTCGGATTACCGAGGTTTCACTATATGCTTATATCGGATCCCGAGACTACCATTATTTTCTTTTGTTTCTATTTCTAAACCTCATTATAGCCAAATGAATTTAATTCTCACTGCCATTGTCGAATCTGCCATAACGTAAGTGTGCTTGGATTGTGTTCTTTGAAATAAAACAAAAAATATTAAAACTCAAATTGAAGCAGACGACCCATTTGTGGGCGATAGTACTTGAATAAAACTGAGGAACGTGTAATCGCTTAACCAGATTTCGCTCGCTCTTAGCGTACACTAGACTTAGTGTTTTGTGTACATTGGAAATTGTAATTATGTCTAATCTTACATACACTTTATGTATACAATGGTTGTTAATAGTCGTTGCAATTGCGAATGTCCAATCAATATTTAACCCTTTACTCCGTGAATATTCATGTCAGGAATAATGACATCATGAATATTAATTATTTATTTTATTCAGCATGCAAATGTAGCATACCCTAATCTGACGGTTCCTACAGGAGTTGAGGGTCTATTTTGTTTGCAAAGGCATACAAAGGCGTATACATGTAATGGCGTAAAGGGTTGAAAGGCAAAATCATTTCAGTATGAAAGACGTAATTTTAACAGATAGTCTTGAATTACAGACAATGCAAACCCCGGTCAAAGGGTTCTTCTAGGAACCATCTTATCGTGGTCGTCACTGTTAGCAAATGCCAAATACACTCGTTTTCTACATTCTTAAACTTCTGGTATCAGTTAACCCATTACCTCATAGGCTAGTTTTAGATACAACGTCTTTGAATGAATGTACCGAAAAGGAGCATTAGCTAGAGAAAGGAAATATTTTAGAATTTTGTAGTTTGAAACCATTGTGATAAATAGAGCATTTGCTCCTATTGGAGCAAATGCTCTATTAATCACAATGGTTTCACAAAGTGACTTTTACAGAGTCGTCAAAGGCCGTCAATATGAGGGAATGGATTAAAGAACATATCTAATATATGTATGCACTATTTCCCTCATTATAATGATTATAGACTGTTTATATTGGATTCGCTTAATCTTTTGCATGTTAGGCACACTTTCTGTTTGTAGGAATAAGCTGTATTCAAATCACGTTAGTGTTTCGTCTAGTTCATGTCTCAGCGAATTAGTAAGCCACACTCTGAATGAAACGCACTCAATCATTTCATTATGAAACACGATTTTTAACGCATTTTCAAACAGACTTGACCCAATTCAGAAACTCCTGTAGAAGTCGTCTGATCAGGGTATACTGTTTGATTATTGAATAATGTGGATCTTATTACAGTAAAACCTCTTTATAACGGCCACTAAATTGTGTAAATTAGTTGGTATTTAGGGCAGGTGGCTGCTTAAAGCAAGGTGAAAGTAAAACAGAACGCTCTGTTTTGTGTCTGATTTGTTCGCAAACGTGTGTTTAAGTCTTTGTTAAAAATACAATGGCCTTAAGTACCTTTCAAATACAGAGGCCGACCTTGACATATTCTTGTTTCAATGTTCGAGTGCCCTATGTTTCATATTAAGATTATTGTCTAATGAATATATGTTTGTCCGGAGAACTAGTTTACATAATCTCATTCTACAAATTTCCGCTGTCTGCCGATTAATTTCCGAGAGTAATTGGATGATTTTGCCGTGGAAGTTCTATCATAACAGGGCGTACGTTAACCCTTTCAGCGCCAAATTTCTAATTTTCGTCTGCAATCCAAGTTTGTTAAATCATTCAGTAAAATAAGGAAATGAGATAAATAAATGCAAATTTCAAAGGAACAAAGCACATATATAGAAATAGAGATTGAGACAAATAGTGAAGTCTCTGATCAGACGCCGCCTTGAAAAGGCGGCGTCTGATCTGGGACTGCACTATTTGTCGTGGTGAATAAAGGCGAAATTGGCGGTGAAAGGGTTAAACGTATTCACGTACTACATGTAATAGTTAACGCATTCAAAAATTATGGCAAACTTGTGATAACCTTGCATACAGTATGGATGCAGATCAGGGTTCATGCTTATAGAACTTTTAGTTGAGTCTGATATCGTTCTCGAGTTTTTGATTGATCAGATTTGAGCCAAAGGCTTGTGAACTCAAATCTGACCAATCAAAAGCCTGTGAACGAAACTCAGACTCAACTAAAAGCTTTATAAGCATGGACCCAGACCTCAACTGAGTTGGTATCTTATCAGGATCCACACCGTTTCAAAGGGACGGCTGTATTAGCTCCCGCGAACTTGCTAACTTGAATCTCATTTTCGCGTGACGAGTGAGCAATAACAAAAGTTAACCCTTACAATGCTGAATTTTCAAATGGACTATTCCAAAATTCAAACAGGTCAAGTTAATGCTGAATATTTAGGGATTTTTCAAAATAACACTGTGACATGACAAACAGTGCAGACCCCGGGGCGTGGGCTCATTCAAGAACCTCTCATCTGGACTTACGCTGTTTGCAAAGGGCATTAGTGATTTGTGTCCCATACTGTAAGGGTTAATAATAGTGCGACAATAAAGAAAATGAAATAAACATTGTCAGTATTTACCGATATAAGTAAAACCTCTCTATAATGGCCACTACATTGTGTTAAATAGTTGGTATTTAGGGAAAGAAGCTGCTTAACGCAAGGAGAAAGTAAAACGGAACGCTCCTACACTTTCACCTTGCTTAAAGCAGCCACATGCCTTTAACACAAAATACTTGATGCAATTTAGCGGCCGTTATAGAGAGGTTTTACTGTACTCTATTATCTACGGTATATCTCGTCCTAAATAAAATTGGGAACCCATCAATTACCCATGTAACATGCTGGTATAGAGTGTTGATAGTGATTGAGTCAGTAAACAGTGCAGACCTCAACCCTTTCCCTCATATAAACGTGTTTTCACGCATTTGCAAACAGAGTAGACCCAGATCAGGCGGCTCCTAGAGGAGACGTCTGATCAGGGTCTGCTCTGTTTGCTTATGGAATTTGATAGATCTGTTTCATTGCTTCCTAAAATGCCTACAATGTTCTACCTTCCACATTTCTTTACAACTATTTTATCAATGAATATTCAGTAGGTAATGACTTTTGGAATAAACATAGAACAGGGAAAGGGTTAACAATTACATGTACCTGCAGGATTTTCAAAGTAGAACGGTCCATTATTGTTTAAAACAGTAAAGTGCATTCAATATGAAAGAGTGTACTTTACGAGAGGCGTTGAATGACACACAGTGCAGACCCTGATCAGAGTGTTCCTGTGGGCACTCTGAGTCTACTATGTTTGTCAAATGCGTTTAAAGTCATGTCTGTGGTGTAAAGAGTTAATGCAAGATACAGTAAACACCCTCTAAACCGGAATTCTAGTATATAAAATTTAGACACTTTTAAGCAAGTGGCCGCTTAATGCAGGGACAAATGCATGCAGAAAGCTCCAAGAGCCTGTTTAGTAGGGTTCTGTTGTATTCATTGTATGTTGTTCTTTCTTGCCAATTGATGAAAAGTGGTTTTATATATTTCAGGTGAACTTTTTCTTCTTTCTCAACATCGTTCGTCTTCTTTTCACCAAGCTGAATAACTCACCCTGTCCTGATGCCACTCGGTATAGATATAAGTAAGTTCAATTTGTGATACCCCTAATTAACTTATCCCTTTCTTTGCATACCTTTTGCAAACAGAGTAGACCCAGATCAGACGACTATTATACTAGAAAAACTGAATTATATACATGTGATTCTACAGTTTCTGTCAAGGTACAAGCAGTCTTTGTGCATGTACCATAATAGAAATAGCTAATGAATATTCAGGAAGCGAGTATTTCTAACATGAATATTTTTCAGGTAAATGCTTTAATATTTGAATAGGCAGATCTAAACAGGCACATGTAGTGTTTAATGCAGCAACAGCTTCATCAGGGACTACCCTGTTTCCTATTACATGAGTCCAGTTTACAGGTTTCAATATAAGGAGCTATTACAATAAAACCCCGCTAATGCGACCACCTAAAAGAGATACAATTCTGGGTGTTATATGCAGGTGGTAGCTTAATGCAGGACAAAAGTAATGCAAAAAGCTCCTCTAGGAGCTTTCTGCATTACTTTTGATCTGCATTAAGGAACCACCTGCTTATAAAGGCAGCTATGCTTATTCTTTAAGTGGTCGCATTAGAGGGGTTCTACTGTATAAGTCCATCCCCACTAAACTGTAATTCTCTTAGAGAAGAATCGGGATACTTGTAAGCAGGTGGCCGCTTAATGCACTGTTAAGGTCATGCAGAAAGCTCCAAGAGGAGCTTTCTGTATGACATTCACCCTGCATTAAGCTACCATCTGTCCCCGAGAGCGATATTTATACTACATTAAACACGCCCATATTACCCTTAATATTCGGACACCAAATATCCCCTCTCCATTGGTTTGTAAAGCTTGCCAATTCAAGCTGATACCATTTTGGTACAGTTTAATTCGACTACTATAGTAGCAAATAATGTAGGCCCGGATCAAACGGTTTCTCATGGAGCTGGGTTTTCAACTACTCCAACATTCAAACGGGTTAAGTTTACAATCAATATTGAATGACTTGTAAAGAAGAGTGTAACATGACAATCATTGCAGATCCTGATATGAGTGCTCCTCTAGAATCCTTGTCATCTGGGTCTACACGATTTGCATGGAACTGTAGTGACTTATTTCCTGCATTAAAAGGGTTAAGCTATGTAAGGAATAACTTTCATACACACACTAATCAATGTTAATTTCTATGAGAACAATAACAGTAGACACAGGTTTTGGTTTAAGCATTTTGCATCTTCACAACAATACAAAGAAAGACATAAATACGCACATGTGTTACATTCGTTGAATATCTTACTTCAATCATTCATGTCGCAGAAAAAATACTTTGCTAACACAATACATTGCTGTTTTGATCTTTGCTTTTAAGAGTTAAGAAGAAACATAGGAGGGAAACAAGCAAATTTGGAAATGCATTTATTTCGCTAAAGTGTGCATATAGATCGAATTTTAGATTAATATGTTTAAACACAATTAACAAATTGTAGTTTAAACATTTCGAATCTGAGTCTCAAAATGACTCAAAATGTTAGCATAATGCACCCTAATGTTCGAATGAGTATTACATGTAAATGTTGTAGGCCCTGGCCAAACACGGCAACGAAGACACGGTAAATAGTTTTGGTTTATACTGTTCACAAATACCAAAATACATTCATGATTTGGTTACAGTTCCAGACCAGACGAGTGTTTCCTGTGCCTTATTCCTTTTTTCACCAAACCCGATATTGCGACTACTCCTTACAAGTGACCCATATTCACATATCTTGTTTTACAGTCTCCTTCAGAAGGCTAACAAGCAATACCCTTGTACTCATGCCTTGTCTTATATTTGCCTTGCAGGAGGCTAACCAGAATTACCAGTGTTCTCATGTCTTGTATTACATTCTGCTGCAGCAGGTTAGCCAGTGCCCATCTATTCATGTCTTGTTTTTTTTATTATTTTGCAAACAGTTATCAGAACTGACCTTATACTCCTATCTTGTTTTACATCCTCTTCCGGAATACTAGTCAAATGTGTCATGGTGCTCATGTGGTGCTGTACATTTTCTTTTACAGAAGGTTAGTCAGAGGTTTGTACTCATGCCTTCTTTTATATTCTTTGCAGAAAGCTACTCAAAAGTGTCTTAGTACTCATGTCTTGTTTTATATTATCTTGCAGGAGGTTAGCAAAAAATGCCCTTGTAGGTATGTCTTGTTTACATTCTCTTGCAGGAAACTAGCCAGAAGTGCCATGGTATCCATGTCTTGTTTTACATTCTCTTGCAGAAAGCTAGTTAGAATACAAGCCAGAAGAAGCATTGTGCTCTTGTCCTGTTTTGCTTTTTGAGTCTGTCCAAAAATGTCATTGTGCTCATGTCTGTTTTATTATTCTGTTGCAGAAGGTTAGCCAGAAGTGTGCTTGTGCTCATTCCCGTGTTTGGTGTCTACTATCTTGTGTTTGCTTTCCCCATGGACAACCTATCTGACACTGCCTCATTTGTGATGCTGTTTGTAGAGATGTTCTTTAATTCCTACCAGGTTTGTTCACATTTAACCCTTGACCTGTATTAGCAACTTTCACAATATCAAACATTTTGTAGTTCGATATGTCTTTGCAAACAGTGTAGACCAAAATCAGACTGGTCCTGCACGGATCATCAAATCGGGATTTGTTGTGATTTCTCCCATGGCCGTTTTGACGACTCTATAAGAGTGAATCACTTTGTGAAACCATTGTGATGAATAGAGCATTTGCTCCTATAATGATTTCAAACCACAAAAGTCTAAATCTTTCCTTTTCTCTACAGGGTGTCCCAGAAAACATGCAACCCAATTTCAATTCCTGAATACTCTAGATTTATCCGAACGATAGGAAACATTTATGTACCAGAATTTAGGTACAACAATTGTTCACATTTGTGTACATGTAACAGCTCAAATGTTTTGATAGTTTTTGAGATATTGCGTACATACCGAAGACATCCTGTTTTCACTTTTCCCAGAAATTGGATTTCCGTCACATAATTACCCTCAGGCTGTTGAAAATAATCATATTGTTTAGCGGATTACCTATTTAACCCTTCCTGTACCCAGAATAATACTTACGTGTGTTAATGGCATTGGTAGACGGTCGTGCTGGCTGGTGAAAACTGAAATTATACAAATGTATTTTGAAAAAAGTGCTTTATAAACTACATTACCGGTATAACGTATTACAGAAGTTTACATGTGTTTTAATAAACATTTGTGACATATTTTGCTATGAATAAATGGGATTATCAAATGTACTTACTACATCCATAAACCTATTTCGTGGGAAATTGAAAACAGCGTGCCTTCAGTATTTACGCAATATTTCAAAATCTATAAAAGCATTTAAGCTGTTATTTTACACAAATGTAAACCACTGTTGTACCTAAAAACGGTATATGAAACAGATTTAGAGTAATAAGAAATTGAAATCGCGTTTTTCTTGGACACCCTATAATTAATGTTTCATTTCGGCAGATTTATTCAAAGAGGTTGTAACTGAAAACAGCCTATGAGGGAATGGGTTAACAGAGTTCTAGAGATGTCTGGCTTAGACAATTTAATCAGAAATGCAATGTGGTTAATTTGAAAACCACATCTAATTATTTCCAAATTTGAATTTGAATATTCTTCATTAGTCCTATAATTATGTAAGCTGATGCATGTAGAACGGAAACAATTGAGCAGTAAAAACACCAAAGCGACCGCATGAGTGTCTTTAAAAGCAGGTTTTTGTTTATTGCCTGAAGAAAATACTCCTATGAGAGCTTTAATTATCACTTTCGTCCTGCCTTAAGAAACCATCTGCATTTATAATCAAGAATTATACCGTGTTCGCTTTTGAAATAGTTCATGTACATAGGTTCTGGCGTAGACTTTACAAATAAATAATATTCCATTTTAATTATATATGGTAATTGACAGACGTCGAAACACGTGGAGTCTCTGATCAGAAGCCGCTTTGAAAAGGCGGCGTCTGATCTGGGACTGCACTATTTGTCGTGGTGTATTTATGCGACTGCGGCGGTGAAAGGGTTAAAACGAAAATCGTAAGAATAAGCATTGCTGATTACATTTCTCATTCATAGGAATGCAGAAGTTCATATAAGATATTAAAAGTTCTGAGGAGAAGTGTTCACCCGAAAGCAAATATTGCAATACAAAAAGAGAACCATTTTTAAGAATAACTCCTTTATTTATCCACCAAACCCTACGCTGTGACCACCACTCTTTAAAATCGTCTCCAAGAGACGATTCTAAAGAGTGTTGGTCACAACGTTGGGTTTGGTTGAAAAATGACTATTTTAGTATCTGACTTCGCACATATATCTGTTGCTCTGGGAATAGATGTTTTACCTCATAGCTGATTCGTTCTTTTCAGGGCCTCATCATTGCCATATTGCTGTGTTTCGTCAATGGAGAGGTATGTCTTGAACTACTATAGTAGAGTCTCACTAAAGCGACTACATAATTTATTAACATGGGAATCATTAAACGTATGTGGATGCTTAAGGCAAAGTAAAAGTAATGCAGAAAGTTCCTATAGTAGCTGTCTGTATAACTTATGTCCTGTATTAAGCTACCACCTGTTTTAAAATATCCAGAATGCGACTGCTTTTGAGTGGTGGTAATGGAGCGACGTTACTTTACACAGCCGTTATTATACGATGACATCACGGGGAAAACATTTGGATAATTCAAACCAGTGTATACCTAAAAGGAGACTGTAAATGAGATGGGTAGCGTTCATACATAAGCAGGGGAAGCACAAGCGGAACTATGAACACCGCTCTTTAATGCTCCAGTAGCATTTGCCTTGATAAGGACCGTATGACTATTGAGCAAAACCTTTTTACAATGAACATGCAACAGAGATATATTTTTTTCAAACAGGTAGTGGCTTAATGCGGGATGAAAGCCAGACAAAAACATTGGACATTTTCTGCATTTATGTACTTTCGCTCCGCATTAAGCAATCACCTGCCCGTATAGATGGTATGTTTGTTGATAATGTGATTGCTACAGAGACATTTAATTATATTTAACCCATTTGCTCCCGCGATCCCATACATGGGACGTAGGCAAACAGTGTAGACTCTGATCAGACGCCGCATTATAAATTATGACGTCATTTAAATGATGACGTCGCTTGTTTACCTCTAACGTTTATTTTCAAATCATTTTCATTTTGGCAGACATCGTTATGCATGTTGTGGAGTGGTCTGGAGGGGGAATTTTATTTACATTTTGACGTTGGTGAAAGTGGGATAAGGACGAGGTTGGGTACCCGTAAACCAGGTTTAAGTCCCCCAGTAGCTTGTTTTGGTTGCTGGCCGTTCCAAGGCGGTACTCCTGCTTCCAGCCTACGGTCAATTTTATTGTTTAATATGCTTAATGTTTAATTTTTTCGTCTTGATATGCGTCCTGTTATGTTTTGTCTTGTGGCTTTAACGTTTCTTGTTTGATGGTGTTTGGTGCGGTGTCATTTCGTGTGTGGCTCTCCCTGTTTGACTAATTTTCCACATCTACACTGTTTGCTAAAAGGAATTTCAATATAAAACAAACGAAATCGAAAATTTAGGCCAGGCACCCTAAGATAAAAAAAAATGGTCTAATCAAATCATGGAAGAATCCACTGGGAGCAAATGGGTTAAGAGACAATATTATTATAAAAAGATAGTCTTATATCGATCAAAACTGGTTTGCAAATGTCACCACACAATATTTTAATCACAGTACAATCAATTCATGAGCTCGTAATTCATGTACATGATAGTTCACTTTACTGATGAATTGGTTCGTCAGTGAAATGTTAAAGGACTTAAAAACCTTCCTTCATTTCACCTTACTTGTCCCGTAATCTTGTCGGTAGTAGGGGAATCTTAGCTGACTTCATGATAATCTCTTTCCAATTTTTCCCGTCTTCCATCGCGCTCTGAGATGTTGCAAAACTCCACCCTATCCACTCCTTGATGGTATCTTCCATTGTCTTCCTTTGTCGTTCCATTAACTGTTCCCTGGAAAATTGTCTTGCCTATTTAGCGAGTGACGTGACCATTCCATCTCAACTTCCTTTTCTTAACTAAAGTGTGAAGCTCTATGTAGGGGCCAATCAGTACCCGGTCCGTCTGTGGACCTCTTCATTGGTGATGTGGTCCTGCTTTGCCTATTTTCTAAATTTGCATTTGACAAGCTCCACCTCGACAGACCATTTAAATATTGCTACATTAGACATTCAAATGGTGTCCCTTTTACATGCAATAGACTATTAATCTTTTGTCCAGCATCACACCACAAATCGACAACACTATTACAAGATAGTTTATTCGGAATATATTACACTGACTAAAATCCAGACATCTAAAATGACCAAAAGTAAAACGAGTTAATCGGATCTCAATTTGTTTTGAGAGCTGTCAGTAAAACATATTGAGTATGGTCCAATTTGTATTGATCAGTCTGGTTACAATAACTTTTTAACCCTTTACCTGATGAATGTTAATGTAAGAAGTAATGTCATCATGAATATTAATAAGATTGTTTTTTATAATGGCATATGAACACATGACATTTTGGCTCAGGCAGAAGCTGTAGAATCAGATCAATATTACACCATAAGCACACAGAGCAGACCCTGATCCTATAGGAGCCGTCTGATCTGGGCCTTCTCAGTTTGCAGATGCGTCAAAATGCGCTTACATAAGGATACGTGTTAAAGGACAACCTCGTTTGAACAACAGTATTTGTATCCTATTGTTGATCTTAGATAGATTTAGGAGCGTTTGATACTTTGTTCGAGATGTACGTATCATGAAACATTTCAGCTGGCCAAACTTACTTAGTTAACCATTTACCTATTTCTTTGTTTAATATCCATGTAATTAATAATACACTCATGAATATTTATTAGCTGATTTTTTATGATTGCACTGGATGTTTTGGCTCGTGCAGAAACTAGACTCAGATCTATATTATGCTATAAGCAAACAGAACAGACCCTGATACGAGCCATCAGATCTAGGTCTACTCTGTTTGCAAAGGCGTGAAAACACGTTTATATGTAGGAAAGGGTTAATATGATGTAAGCGCAATTTGACGCATTTGCAAACAGAGTAGACCCAGCCTCCTATAGGAGCCGTCTGATCAGGGTCTGCTCTGTTTGCTTATGGTGTAATACATATCTGATGATACAGCTTATGCCTGAGCCAAAATGTCCTGTGTTCATATGCCGAATAAAAATAATCTAATTAATATTCATGACGTCATTATTTCCTACATAAGTATTCATCAGGGGAAAGGTTAAATGGTAATCCCGCATTTAACACATATTCATAGTGGATATACACAGCTTAAACTGATCAGGATTGGCTCTGTTGTTTTACATGTTACATATCTTATTCTCTACACTTTACCATGGTAATCAATTGCCCTTCTATTGTTTTGGAAACAAGTATAAAACTAAATGCAGAGGCCCAGATAAGATGCGTAAATTAAAACATTTTCAAGGATGCATGTATCTTTTTTATTTCCCAACCAAATCCTATGTTGTTACCACTCTTTAGAATCGTCTCGAACATATATGCACAATGGATGGGATATTTTCATACATATTCACCAAGTAATAGTTAAATCATTGTACAGCTCATGCAGTTTTTGTTTTTGTTTTGTTTTCAGGTTCGCTCAGAAATAAAGAAAGCCTGGGTTAGGCACAATATGCGTCGGAGTAGCACTGTTACACGGTTTAGTCACGTGTCTACCACGCACAGGCGATCAAGCGCGGCCAGAATAACAGATTCAAGTAACCAGCAGAAAAAACAGGTAGAAAAATATCCACCTGGCACTAAGAGCAACACGTCATTTTCCGACATGGAAGAGACAGTGCCGTTTACCCACAATCCACCTGCGAACGCGAACGCGTACACGATGATGAACGGAAAGACTGCTACAGATACTGAAACTGATACTAAGTCGGCAACAAATGGCGGCAATACAAATACCGAGGAAATGCATATGTCCATCAAAATAGTCAATATTGAATGCCAGTCTAGCGATGGAAATCGGAAACACACCACTTCTTTCGATATTCAGACTTTAAAAAACGGGTGCCCGATAAACGAGTCGAAAATTGTTAACAACAATACCGAAGAGAGTGACGAAACAACGGCCTTCCTTTCGTAACCCCTGACCTTATGAATATTCCCCTTGGAAATAATGCCATCATGCATAATTCTGCATTTTTATAATGGACTATGAACAGGGGAAGTTTTAGCCTTGGAAGAAACTTTTGAACCGGGTCTATATAAATTCTAAAAAGGCAAACAGAGCATTCTCTGATCAGATGACTCCTACAGGAACACTATGATCCTGGTCTACAATGTTTGTCTCGTTCCTTATTAAAGGGCGTCTAGGGCGTATACACCGGTTAAGTCATGTGAATATTTATTTTTGTAAAATACCATGTAAATATTCCATAACAAACAACGACCATGCATTTGCTAGTGCTATCCGATCTGTGTGGTGGTTTAATTGCTTTGCTTTTGTATTTTTCTTTACATTACATAGTTTGTATATTTTTTCGGGTAATTATTTTTAACTCTCTGCCAAGCATTGTCGTTCTCAATATTGGGTCGTTTGCTTCAGTCTTTATTACCATCGTCCTGTGTTAACCCTATCCCTGTTGAATATTTGAATATTTATTTAAGAAATAGTGACATTATGAATACATATTAGCTGAATATGTACACATGACATTTGGGTATTGATATAACCAGATCTATTACAACCCCGTAAGCAAACAGAGCAGACCCTGATCAGACGGCTCCTACAGGAACCGTCTTGTTTGAATATACAGTAAAACCTCTCTATAACGACCACTAAATTGTGTTAATTAGTTGGTATTTTGGGCAGGTTGTTGCTTAAAGCAAGGTGAAAGTAAAACAGAACGCTCCTATAGGAGCGTTCTGTTTTACTTTCACCTTGCTTTAAGCATCCACCTGCCTTTAACATAACATACCTTACGTAAATTAATGGTTGTTATAGAGAGGTTTTACAGTACTCGGTTTGCAAGGGCATGAAAAATAGTTTATATGAGGGAAGAGGGTAAACATAATAACTACTGTATCAAATAGTTTGGATCCTGATGTAGACTCTGAGTTACTCGGCATTTCATCTGGATCCAAAGTGATCACATATTTTGCAAATGTCAGTGAAAGAGTTGCGAAATATATATAGTAAAACTCCTTTTAACAGGAATCCTAGAATTTAGATACTTTTAGGCAGGTGGTTGCTTCATGCAGTGCAGGATGGAAGTCATAAGGAAAGCTCATAGAGGAGCTTTCTGCATGACTTTCACCCTGCATTAAGCTGCTACCAGTCTCCAAGACCGTTATGTATACATGTACAAACGTTAACGTCCGTTTTAGGGGTGTGGTATTAATGCATTTACAAATGGGTCTTTTTGAGTACAGGAAAACCTCTATAACGGCCATTAAATTGTGTCAATTAGTTGGTATTTAGGGCAGGTGGCTGCTTAAAGCAAGGTGAAAGTAAAACAGAACGCTCCTATATGAGCGTTCTGTTTTAATTTCACCTTTCTTTAAGCAGCCACCTGCCTTTAACACAAACTTATTGATGTATTTTAGACAGATCGTCTTTGTGAATAGCTTGCTCTACTTTGGCAACGACATGATTTCTAATTTGTTAGGGATGAAAATTTGACAGAATTCAACATATAACACACAATTGCCCTTATTGAAAACTTGTTTTGATGATACATGAACTTAAAAGCAAATTTGGGAGTTTGATCTTGCAAATTTAGTTAATCAATTATATTCACGAAACACATATTATGAATGCCGCAAGACGTTTGATATTAAAATTAACCCATTTGCGCCCAGTGGATTCTTCCATGATTATATATTGGATTAGTCCATTTTTTATCTAAGAGGTGCCTGAGCTAAATTTTCAATTTCGATTTGTTTTATATTGAAATTCCTATCAGCAAACAGTGTAGACACTGATCAGACGCCGCATTATGCGGCGTCTGATCAGAGTCTACACTGTTTGCCTACGTCCCATATAACATTAGATCGTGGGAACAAATGGGTTAATTGTTTTATGATAATTTACAAATGAATGTTTTGTGTTTTCATTTTTGTTTCTCGGCCATAAATTCAGGGCGAAAAAAAATGACTATAAAAATGTCTTTTTTTGACTACATGTATATACATGTAGGCCACAAGCTAGTTTCCCACCAAATTTCCAACCACCTGGAGCTTTTGATTGAGAAGTCACATACTGACGCGTATATAATTATATAAGTAAACTTGCATTTGCAACAATAATTTGCGTTTCATTAATATGGTTCATTGAATAATTTAGCGAAATGAAACTTCGATATTGGCCTTTAAACACAATAAACAGATTTGTGATACACGTTGTATGTGGCTAACAGCAGAGCGCATCGGGAACTAAATAGCTTGACACTCTGTACTTCTGAAAATAAAGGAAAGGAAGCTGTACAGTAGATTCCGCCAAATCGAACACTCAAAGAAGTAGCGCTGTCAGTCTTTGAAGAACCAGTGAAAGCTTAACCATTTTGGCGCCAAATAAATGTCATCTGCTGAGATTGCCGTCTGCTTCGGGTCTCAAAGCGGCATTTTCTTTAACCCATTTGTGCCCACGATCCCATATATGGGACGTAGGCAAACAGTGTAGACTCTGATCAGACGCCGCATAAGGCGGCGTCTGACCAGAGTCTACACTGTTTGCTGATAAGAAATACAATATAAAAAATGAAAATTTAGACCAGGCATCCCTTAGATAGAAGATAGACTAATCCAATATATAAGCATGGAATCCACTGGGAGCAAATGGGTTCATTTCGAGTTTACTCGGCGTCTATTCTGGATCAAAACTATTTGCAAAGGTTTCATGGTTTCGGTTATGACGGCGAAAGATTAATGAAGGATAGCTGTCCTCTCAGAACTTTCTTCACGATTTTCACGCTGCATTACACAGCCGCCTGCCTAACAAAATTCAAAATTAGTCGTTACTAATAAATCTGAAGCAGACGAAGGCTACAACTGCGCATAAGTTTGAAAGGGTTAATGTTTGTTCGCTGCCACGTACTGTCGTCTGCTTCAGTATTCATTTTTTATTCTCTTCCTTTTGGTGTCTGAAAGCATAATCATACTACAGTAAAACCCTGCTAATGCGACCATCTAAACGAGGTGTAATTCTGGGTGCTAGATGCAGGTGGTAGCTTAATGCAGTACGAAAGTTATACAGAAAGCTCCTATAGGAGCTTTCTGCATAACTTTCGTCCTGCATTAAGCAACCACCTGCTTATGAAGACAGTCATGCTTGTTCGTTAAATGGTCGCATTAGACACTGTCAGCGAAAGAGTGAAAGGTAGATAAATATCAAACTTTGTTTTGTGGATTACCATTCAAATAATATTGTTTGGAACATTTTATGAAGATTTCACTGAACAAAATATATCATAAAACGCCTTCTTGAGTCAATAATAAAAGTTTACGTTAC
This sequence comes from Azorinus chamasolen, assembly GCA_963576725.1. NCBI lineage: Eukaryota > Metazoa > Mollusca > Bivalvia > Cardiida > Solecurtidae > Azorinus > Azorinus chamasolen. The sequence goes on from OY755247.1 coordinate 23,666,055, forward strand.
CTCTCGGAATTCCGTGTTCTGAAACAAAACATGTTTACCATATCACGATTGAACTAAACACTGGCAATAATATCAGCTACATTGATACTATAACATATCATTTAAAAAAACACAACAGACCTTGATCAGACGGCTCTATAGAAGCCGTCTGATCTGGGACTTCTCTGTTTGCAAAGGCTTGAAAACGACTTTATATGACGGAAAGGATTACACATACAAGACGTTTGTTCCATTTTTACATACAGTACAACCTCTCTATAACGGCCACTAAATTATGTTAATTAGTTGGTATTTCACATTGCTTTAAGCAGCCACCTGCATTTAACACAAAGTACTTGGGATAATTTAGTGGCCGTTATAGAGAAGTTTTACTGTACTTCTAGGACGTGACATCTATAGTTAGATTGTCTTTAGCTCTTTTGGCTCCAAATTTAAAAGTGTCGTCTGCAATAATAATTTCATTTTAAATATAATTCTAAACTAAATAATAAAGGTATATTAGTAAAACATTTGTTTTTAAAAACCTGTATGCTTGTGTTAAAATAATACAGAAAACAGTGAAGTCCCAGATCAGATGCCGCCTTGAAAAGGCGGCATCTGACCTGGGACTGCACTGTTTTCAATGGTGCCAACATGCGACATTGGCGCCGAAAGAGTTAAGACTCAACTATTGGGGTTTCAGTATTCTTCCGAACATGATCAGCCTGTGGTTGTAAATAATTCAGCTTTTTTGCCACCGAGGTCGCCCGAAAGCGATTCACAGGGATTACTGATTTGAACAAATACAGTAAAGCTTCTCTATAACGGCCACTAAATCACATCAAGTATTTTGTGTTTAAGGCAGGTGGCTTCTTAAAGCAAGGTGAAAATGAAACAGAACGCTCCTATAGGAGCGTTCTGTTTCACTTTCACCTTGCTTTAAGCTGCCACCTGCCATAAATAACAACTACTTAACACAATTTAGTTGCCGTTATAGAGAGGGTTTACTGTAATTAACACAATTTAGTGGCCGTTATAGAGAGGTTTTACTGTACGTGATTACCTTTGCAAAATGGTTGTATCCGGTCGAGACACCGAATAACAAGACGTCACATCTGAATTCAAACTACACCTGTTATGTTAAGAAAAGAAATGCGGGGACGGGTTTCCCTTTACGAAACTTAAAAGAACACGACATTATTTGACGCCAATAATTACAGTATTTGAATGACAAAAAATGAATCACTGGATAAAATACTGTAGTACTCTCTATAACATCCGCTGAACCCCTTTACTTGATACAGAGGCAAACAGAGTAGACCCAGATCTGACATGCATTTCCATCAATGGTTAGCAATTGCACTTGGCTTCTTTACAAACAGGGTGTATCGTAATACATTGTTTCAGTTACGCAGACAGTTCCTGAAGCTACCATCTGCCTTTAACCCTTTCACCACCGAAGTCGCATAAATGCACCACGACAAATAGTGCAGTCCTAGATCAGACGCCGCCTTTTCAAGGCGGCGTCTGATCAGGGACTTCACTTTTTGTCTCATTCTCTATTTCTATATATGTGCTTTATTCTTTTGAAATTTGCATTTATTTATCTCATTTCCTTATTGTACAGAATGATTTAACGAAATTTGGATTGCAGACGACAATTAGAACTGCATAAATACGCCTTTGCAAATAGAACAGACGAATTTCAAACGGCTCCTGTATGAGCTGTATGACCGGGGTCTGCTCTGTTTGCTTATGATATAATATTGATATGATTCTACAGTTTCTGTCTAGGCCAAAACTCCATGTGTCCATTTGCTTGTATGATAATTAATCAAATACATATTAATGATGCGATGGGTATTCATGGTGTAAATAATTTATTAAGAAACGGAATACGGCTTCAGTTAAGGTGACGATTTAGATTTTACTGTATGCTTTTGAACAGTAAAACCGCTTAAACGCGACCATCTTAAATGGTATAATTCGGGGGTACAGTGTATCAACCCTTTCCCCGTTGAATATTCATATAAGAAAACATGACATCGTGAATATTTGTACGCTGATTTTTTTTTATAATGGCGTATATACACAGGATGTTATGGTATTAGTAGAAATTGCAGAGTCACATTTATTATAATTTCATTAGCAACCCGAACAAGCCCCGATCCGACGGCTTCTTAATTCACGAACCGTTTGATATGGTCCTACTCTGTCTGCAAATGCTTTTATATGAGGGAAGGGGTTCAAATAAGGTGATAGCCTAAGACATGGCTTGTCTTTGTCAACTTCCTTCGTCGTGCATTAAACATCGTCCTATGTTTTAAAGCCACTAGTTTATATTTATTCAGTAGTGGCGTTTGGTAGGTTTCTGCTGTTTCTGATTCTTTACAGTAGGTAGAAAGTGAATTAAGGACCACGCTGAGCCAGAAAATATAAAACTACCGACTTTAATTCTTTGCATGCTAGCGGCAAAACTATTATTACCTATGCAAACAGTTTGGATCCAGATGAGACGTCGCATAATTTTGGCCATATGTTTGCAAAGATATGACAGAAATTTTATTTTAAGCATTATTTTAATTTAAGAATTACTTAGCGTACAAAGAGTTTAAATTGGACCAAACTGGGTCCAATATTGTAAAACGTTTGAGTCAGTTTGAGATCATTCTCAGGTATCTGATTGGCCAGACACATGTTCTTGAAAATGAGCTCAGACTCAAGCAAAATTTAGTACATTATAACACTTGATCTGACGTTACATCTATATGTCCACATTGTTTGTGATGTTCAAGTGTTCGCATTGCTCCCAGATGTCTCTTCTACTCATTGTATGATCGATCATTTGAAAATAAATTTATTTCTATTTGATGGTACCGTTTGTGATATATTCACCCATAACCATGTTCTTTAACATGATACAACAACACCGCTTGGTGTGATACTGCAATATTGTAGAACTTCTCAATAGCGATCACTGAATGAATTATTATTGATGTAATTAAAAACAGATGACTGCTTAATACGAAATGAAACTGATGACAAAAAAAAAACATAGAGGAGCTTGTCTGCATTTCATCCTGCATAAATATAACACCTGTTATATAATCCCTATATGAAAATTTAACAATTGTTTTGTTTTTCTTTTAACTTTTGTTTTATGTCATTACAGTTGAAAAGCATCTAATATATTTTCGCAGTTGATTATTCATCCAGTGTAGTTCAGCAGAACTTATCTCAAATAACCGTTCTGGCCAATATATTTAACTCTTTTGCTCTGGTAAAAAATGAAAACTCAGATCTATACCATGAGCAAATAGAGTAGGCCCAGATCATACGAGCCATCTGATCTAGGTCTGCTCTGTTTGTAAAGGCGAGAAAATGTGTTTATATGACGGAAAATACCAAAAGCAGGAAATTGCTTAGTACAGAGGTGGGAGATTTCTGCATAATGTTCGTTTTGCATTAAGCTACCGTCTGTCATCTACGACCAAAATTACATTTCTTGTTGGTGGTTACATGAGAGGGGTATAATATCAGAAATAATAGAAGTGGCAAAACATTTTCAAAAAATATTTTCCTATATCTCTTAGCCAATCACACCATAAATACGCCTTTCTACGACTTTGCAAACAGTGGATCCGAATCAGACAGCTCTTGTATAAGCCGCCTAATCAGGGTCTGCTATGTTTGTTTGTGAAATAATATAGAAATGATTCTACAGTTTCCGCAATGGCAACATATTCCTGTTTTCATGTGCTTTTATAAAACTATACAGGTAAAACCTCTCTATAACAGCCACTAAATTACTTCAAGTATTTTGTGTTATAGGCAGGAGGCTACTTAACGCAAGGTGAAAGTAAAACAGAACCCTCCTATAGGAGCGTTCTGTTTTACTTTCACCTTGCTTTAAACAACCACCTGCCCTAAATACCAACCATTTAACACAATTTAGTGGTCGTTATAGATAGGTTACTGTAGGCTTATTCATATTCATGATGTCAACATATTCAGCATAAAGGATTAAAACGTTCATTTGTCAAACAGTTTGGATACTAAGAAGTAACCTTGCATCTCAACTGAAAACAAAACTGTTTGCGACGCTTATTATACTAAAAGACAAATGTGCGTACTCAAGTACTAAAACCGTCATTTCTCCACCAACCCTATCTTGTGACTACATCTCATCGAGACGATTCTAAAGAGTGGTCACACTATATGGTTTGGTGGAGAAATAAAGAAGTTATACTTAAAATGGTTAAATTTATGTATCTTTCCTGGACCTCTTGCCAAAAGCATATTAAAAGCTAAAACCGGGAAACAGCGTATTTGCGTGCTTATGTGAATATGTTACAATGTTTTGACGGTATAGAGTCTTTTCCAGTTTCATAGTAATGGGTTTGTTTTCCAACAATATTCTCAGTTTTCTGTAAAAACAAATTGACATATTCTCCCTAACCGCAACTATTATAATAGTTACTGTCAGTATGGCGACGGGATATAATGATAAATGAAAGATTCACGTGTAACTCTCAGTGGTATTAACCCTCAGCCTGCTGATCTCTGCCTATACATTAAATCTCCTCTGAATCGGACGTTAAACTGAGTACAAATCTTGGTCTAGGAAACAGATAGCAGCTTAATGCAGGGTGAATGTCATGCAGAAAGCATGCCGTTCATCCTGCATTTAGCAGTCATATGCCTAAAAGTATCTAAATTCTTCTCTACTAGAATTCCAGTTCAGAGGGGTTTTGTTGTACTATAATCTGCTACAAATTTAACTCAAATCGAAAACGGAGTTCGAACTTTAACCCTTTCCTTCATATAAACGTGTTTTCACGCATTCGCAACCAGAGAAGACCCAGATCAAACGGCTCCTATAGGAGCCGTCTGATCAGGGTCTGCTCTGTTTGCTCATGGAATTGGATAGATTGTTTCCTTTACTTTCTAAAATGGCTACAATGTCCCACCTTCCATATTTCATTATAATTATTCTGTCCATGAATATTCAGTATGTATTGAAATTTGTAATAAACATAGAACAGGGAAAGGGTTAAGGGACCATACAAATTACTTCGAGATAATGGGAGCTCCAGTCAGTGTTTTTCTAACTTGAAAACTTTCTCGATGCGACAGCTTAACCCATTACATCATAGGCTATTTTAGATACAACCTCTCTGAATAAATCTACCGAAAATGAGCATTAACTAGAGAATAGGAAAATTTTAGAATGTTGTAGTTTGAAACCATTGTGATAAATAGGAGCAAATGCTCTGTTTGTCACAATGGTTTCCCAAAGTGACTTTTACAGAGTCGTCAAAAGTCGTCAATATGAGGGAATGGGTTAATAGTTAAAATTAAAGTGCACCTCCCATTAGCATCGTCGTAAAGCGGAGACTTATGAAAATATCCGCTTTCCGATGGGGTATTATGATATATCACCTTACAAGTTTCTTTGACATAAAACTGGTTGAGAGTGTTCCATCAGATTATTTATCTGATTAACGTTTAATTATTTCACAAATGAATGCGTCTGAAAGCGGCTCAGAGGGAGGGCTGCAATATGCGAATCTTTGATTACCTTTGAAACAGTTTGAGTCCAAATGAGACACCAACTAATTCTGCGTCTACGCAGAATCCGAACTTTTTCACTCACCACGTTTGTTTTAGAGAAGATATTGAAGGAAAGTCTACACTGAAACTCCGAAAAATCAGGCGTCATTATTGACAATGGAAATATATGAGATGCCAAACGAGTTAACATATGTCATCTTACTGCTGAACCCGCTATTACATATAGTAAAACCTCTCTATAACGGCCACTAAATTGTGTTAATTAGTTGGTATTTAGGGCAGGTGGCAGCTTAAAGCAATGTGAAAGTAAAACAGAACGCTCCTATAGGAGCGTTCTGTTTTACTTTCATTTTGCTTTAAGCAGCCAGCTGCCCGTAACACAAAATACTTGATGTAATTAAGTGGCCGTTATAGAGAGGTTTTACTGTATACTCTTGCAACAGCTAATAATTAGACAGACATCGTGTGAATAACCGATTGGTAACTGTCCAGACAAACTGTCTTTCTCAGTGATTTTGTAGATGCGTTCGTGTATTCTGAGGGGAATAAACTAAAGGTTTGCAAATGGATGCAAAACATGAAAATTATGTAAAGGAGGACAAACTGTAAGGCACAAAGTAAGGTTAACTAGGGACGGAAATGGACAAAAAACGAAAAATAGAACTAAGGTAGGCAAAAATCGAAATACGCTATAATGTAGGCAAACGAATGCAATAAAGGAAATGAGCTGGGAAGTGGGCAAACGAATGCGACAAAGGGAATGGGGTTGACGTCAAAAATGTGAATTAATGATATGTTGAGCAAAGTAAATACAGAAATGAACGGTAACATGGACAAACGGCGACAAATGAAATTAACGAAACGATAGACTAAACATGAATATTTACAAGGGGTTAATTTATCGTAGAATAATGAACAAGGGAATAGTTGGGCCACACCAAAACTGTTGGATCGGAACTATATAAGACCCCATAAGCAAACAGAGTTAAGCAAGACCTAGGGTGGTTCCCTGCTCATAAAACATTAGTTGAGCCTGAGTTCGTTCTCAAGTTTTGGATTGGTCAGATTTGAGCCTTTGGCATGGACCCAGGATATACTTTGTTTGCAAACACGTTAACACGTTCCCATCTCAATAGTCATGTACGAAATGACATACTATCTATTAGTTGAATTTTTATAGTGTTCAATTTCCAAACCTTTTTTTTTTGCTCTGATAAAACTTGTTGAATCATATCTGTATCATGTCAAAAGCAAACAGAGCAGACTCTGATCAGACAAGTCCTAAAGGAGTAATCTGATTTGGGTCTACTCTGTTTGCAAATGCATGAACTGGCTTTTATATGAGGGGAATACTTAAACTATGGATCTATCGAGCGCATGTTTAAACCCATCATGTCCATGGTGAACGGTGTAGGCATGCACTGTGATATAAGGATTGATCTAAAATTGTCATACAATTGTCAAAACTCATATATAAACCAGACCACGTAACACTAACATACTGCTCCATTCTAATACAGTAAAACCTCGATTATTCGAACACTAAAATACATATTATTATCGATCTTTAAGACAGGTGGCAGCTTAATGCATGGTGAAAGTCATGCAGAAAGCTCCTCTAGGAGCTTTCTGCATGACTTTCACCATGCAGTAAGCAGCCACCTGCCTACAATTATCTAAATTCTTTTATACAGAAAATTCGAATAACCGAGGTTTTACTGTATATAATTTTTACCACATCTACTTCGAAGGTCAACCGACTTGCAGAGCAATAAGCGTACAATCCCCTATTTGACCATAATTCCACCGCTCACGTCTTGACTCGAACAAATTGGCAACCAGCTTGGGTCCATCTATTTGATACTCAGTCAATGGTTTAGTCATACCGGAAGTAGTAAAAAATTGCACCAGATCCAAATTTGAGCTGACAGTATTGTTTCATATCGGCGTAAAAGTTAAGTCTGTAACTTTTTACCATTCATTATTTCGCTGCCAAATTTTGTCGTCTGCCAACTTTGTCGTCTGCTACAATTTTCCATTTTAATTTTTCTTCGTTTTTGTTTCAAGAAAGAGTCACAGTAAGAAACAGTTTGGATCTTGATGAGACGCCGATATTACTGGGTGTCTCATCTGGATCCAAACCGTTTGCATAGGTAACCATAGATGTGACATTGGCAGCGAAATAGTTAAAGTGATGTTACATCAAATTACAATGATAAATGGCATCGGATAAACCACAAGGGAGCTGAAACGCAACATATGCAAGTTCCTACAGAGACAGGATATGTCGCGTTTCTTATCCGCTTAGACCTGTTAATCGTCAGTCGTTCAATCATATGTTCCTGAACTAGGTTGTCATCCAAATGATCGGTTTTACATTTAGCCTGCTGAGCAAATTATTTTTACAGAATGTTTCACCTACTACATTTTCAAAATGCAAGCTATAATCAATATGTCCACCAAAATGCAATAAGGGTGTCAAACAGTTTGGATCCTGATGAGACGCCGAGTTACTCGGCGTCTCATCTTGGATCCAAACTGTTTACATAGGTATGCACTTATCCGCCCATATCAGACTAAAGGTTTAAACATGTATACCACCATCTGTGTCCTTGGCACGGTGCAGCTGCTATCGGCATTTCCATCATTTTATCACTATTCAAACCAAAGCAGTGACAGGTTAAAATATTGAACATTTACGTCACATATAATCCGCTCATATTGACATTAAGTATTTGCAATGGTAAATGTACGGAATAAAGAAGAACATAACTATGTGAGTTCCTACAGGCATGGTATTGTATCTAAGATTAAGCCTTTTCTCACTTATTTCTGTATGATCTGCTTCAGATTATTCTTTTATAAATATATTGTGTGCTCAAAAAATGAATGCTATTCCTGTTTTGTGGTCCTGCGAGTCATACTTTTACTTATACCATCAAACAAGTCTTAGGCGAACATCTAAAAGAGGTCTAATTATGAGTCTGTAAGGCAGGGGGTAAATTAATGCAAGTCGAATGGAATGCAGAAAGCTCATATAAGATATGTCTGCATTGTTTGCCCTGTATTAAGCAACCAGCTGAGATGTTTAACCAATTCCCTTATATTGACGACCTTTGATGACTCTGTAGAAGTCACCTTGTGAAACCATGTGATAAATAGAGCATAGGAGCAAATGCTCTATTTATCACAATGGTTTCAAACTACAATATTCTAAAAGTTTCCTTTTCTCTAGTTAATGCTCCTTTTCGGTAGATTTATTCAAGGAGGTTGTATCTAAAAATAGCCTATGAGGTAATGGGTTAAGGTGCCTTTGTCCAATCAATATGAGGTCGCTTAAGACAGGTTCTACTGTATTGTACACTTGACACATACAGTAAACCCTTCTTATGCGACCACCACAAAGGGGCATAACACACAGTGGCAAAGGCAGGTGGTAGCTTAATGCAGGGTGAAAGTTATGCAGAAAGCTCCTGTAGGAGCTTTCTGCATAACTTTTTTCTTGCATTAAGCAACCACCTGCTTATGAAGACAGCCGTGATTGTTCATTAAGTGGTCGCATTAAAGGGGTTTACTGTACAAATAGCAGTCTATATATTTGCCACTAGTGACTGCTAAACACGTCTGAGAGTACATAGTCAATCCTCGCTCATCTTAACTTTAGTTAAAGAAGATGTGATACCTTTTAGGCAGTTGGCTATTTTAGACAGGGTGACATGCATGCAATAAGCTCCTTAAGTATCTTTCTTTCTGCTTCACTTTCATATTGCATTAAAGTGCCTACTGTGTTAATCCTTTACTCGATGAATATTCAGACAAAAATAAAGACAAAATGAAAATTCATTGACATGTTTTAATGGCATGCAAAGCAGAATATTTATATTGTGACAGAAACTGTAGAATCAGATCTGAATTATATTTAAATATATTTTAAACAGAGCTGACCCTGGTCAGACGGCTGCTGGAGGAACTGTCTGATCTGGGTCTACTCTGTTTGCAAAGACGTAAAAAGGCGTATTTATGGAGGAAATGATTAAGGACCGATACTGATTCTTTAATCAAAGTTCAGATCAGGTTTTATTGTATAATCCATAAAGTATAAAAAAGCTGTTTGCAAAAACTGTTGATTATTACATTTCGACATAGCGTGGGTACTTCATCTCGACACTACTTCAAATAAAACAATTAAGACAGATGTATCGGTAGCGCTAAGGCAATATAAGATAACAAAAATAGTCAGTATTTTCCTTTGAAATTGGTTGATGATACATCGTGGATTCTAATTTTTACAGAAATAAAACCATTACTTTAGTAACAAGTTTGTAAGGAAGTGTTCTTAAAAAATACTCTGTGTCATGAGCTTGCTATTAAAATGTTGATTTGCAATAAAACCATACTTAGTCAGTTGTGTGGATTAATCGCGTGTAAATTGTGGGGTTAAATGGAAGAATCTGAAGAATCGCTGTTCGAATGACAGCTTGTTCCTGTAGCAAATATGTGTAACAAAGCTATGACACAGAATAGATAGCTATTAAAAAATGCTTAGAAGTAACTGCTAATTTATCAAATATATATAGGATTTTGCTGGTAATATTATAGCCTTAATGGTGGAATCGCATTTCTAGTAAAAGCGTATGTAAGCTATATTTGATTTTCATTGCTATTTTATTCATCGACATTTTCATAATTTTAAGTACGGGAAATAAACGAAATTATAGCCTGCTTTAATAGGATTTCCCACTTTATGTAACCATTTGTGACTAGTGCTCGTTAATAGAGAAATAGACAAGCACTGTAGAACCAGGCCAGAGAGCTCTAGTAGAACCAGTGTATGCACGGTTTTATGCAACATATTCATACAGAATCTACCATAATGAAATTTAGATGCGCTCCAAATACTAATTTAAACAATTCTTATATATGCGAGTTATACAGGAAAAGTAGCATTGATCCGATTTAATCATTATTATACATCCACATAGTTATTACAACAAATAGAAAATACAATCAAGCAGGATATGCCCTACAAAAGGCGCACAGCCGATCCAGAAGCACAGATGAACACAACGACCTGCTTGCACATTGTTCCATTAACCCTTACATTACAGGACACGAGTCACCAATGTCCTTTGTAAACAGTGCATACCCAGATGAGATCAGGGTCTGCACTGTTTGTCATGTTACACTAATCAATCCCTATATAATTATTGTAAGCCTGACCTGCTTGAATTTTGAAATAGCCCATTTGAAAATTCTACAGTGTATGGGTTAAATTAAATTATCTCATAAGACAAAATGCTAAGCTTTTGTAATGAATTATGGATACAGGAATGCTTGTCCATTGCAGAACCAGGATAATAATTCCATAAACAGGCTCGTACCAGATAGTTTCTTCAGGGTCCATCTGATCTGAATTTACTGTTTGAAAGAGCGTATCAATGAGATACAGTAAAACCTCTCTATAACGGCCACTAAATTGTGTTAATTAGTTGGTATTTAGGGCAGGTGGTGCTTAAAGTAAGGTGGAAGTAAAACAGAACGCTCCTATAGGAGCGTTCTGTTTTACTGTCACCTTGCTTTAAGCAGCCATCTGCCTTTAACACAAAATACTTGATGTAATTTAGTGGCCGTTATAGAGAGATTTTACTGTTACGGCAAACAGTAACTGTATGCAAAGGGGTAACATACGAAATCATTTATTTAACATATTCGTTTAAAATATATAAAAGTACAAAAATGAGTCATGCAGGAAACACCACATACAGAACAAACAGTCGCCCGAACAGCAACACAAGGAAACAGCAAATGTACATAAATATAAAAACAACAAGAGACGCACAAAGACAAAACAAACATACAATAGGAGGAAGATGGAAGTACCGCCTTGGAACGGTCAGTGACAAAAGTCACTGGGGGGTTAAACCGGTTTATGGGCGCCCAACCTCACACTTATTCCATCCCCACCCTAAAAGACAAACAGTGTAAATAAACGTATCCCCTCTCCCTCCGACTTATCTACAACAACCGCGACGGCAAATACAGTGGTAAAGTGCATGTATAACGAAAACATTTAAGTGAACATACTGTATCCACCTATCGCTAGTGTACTCAATGATTGAGCTGCAAACAGAGTAACTGTAGAAAAGTAATAAAGGGTACGACAAAAATGAAATAGTACAGATATAAGTACATGTACTCCAAAATATCAGTTCAGAACATTATTGTAAGTGCAAGTGTAATAACTGCATGCTTGTTATCGATATAACATATTCCAGGAAATCCGGAAACGTTTATTTGTAGTAATAACGACAGTATGTACACTTGCCTAATATCCTGCATATAAAATATCTCATATAATATATCTTATATAATAGATTTTATATACATTCTGTTCATGTTTAGAATGTTCTACTGCTTTCTGAAAGTTTGCATATTTTGGAGAAAAGTCGGGCGTATATGGAATATAATAATTATCAGATATGATAATTGACATGCAAATTGTCAAACAACCTACTACTATATTATATGAAATGGTCCTAATGAAATGGAGTTTCCTTTAGCTTAATTAATACAGGCAAATTTAATGTGTATTTACCTCAACTAACAATTTGTATGAAGATGGAACACATAGCGTCTGATTTGGATCTAAATAGTTTGACATTGTTACTTTGATTAAAACTGGACAAATTTCTTATCTAAAGCCTGATCTGTGTCATCCATTGTTGCAAACACCTATATAATAATCATAGCGTGATCGAAATCGATTATGCGTCTTGAACTTGACCGAACATGCCAGTTGATGTCCGTCAAAATTGACCGTCTCTTAAAAAGTAGAAGATGTTTAAGGACTTAACAGTATTTAATTGCTGTGAATAATTAGCCGAATAACTGGAAAATTAGGTTGTCAGCATTTTGTTGATGATATAGATATGCGAAAAACTTTTGGTGTTGATTGCTTTATACGAAGAAATTTCAGACTATATATTGTGTGACTATTATTTATACGCTCCCGTCATGATCTCTTTCCTTATCATCGTTTAGCGTACCCAAAAACCAATTTGCTTCTATACTAGTTATTAAGGTTACTTATTCGTAATTGCAAAACGTTTCAATAATATTGATGTCTCTAAAACCTTATAATGTTGAAACATACACCAATGTTTGCTTTAACCATTCGCTTGCTGAATTTTAAAATACATTTCTCCTTCTTTACCCATGCCCTGTTGTATAATTACATATACCTTCACTGTGTACAAGTATTTCGCTGTGCAATGACTGCTGCGGAGTGCGCTGGTTGCACAATCAACTTGTAAATAGTGCAGACCCTGATGAGACAGCTCATGCAGGAGCTGTCTCATCTGGGTCTTCACTATTTATAGGTAGGTATATTGATAAGAATAGCAAGCGAAGGGTTAATTCTGAACTGGGGGACATTGGTTCACGCCTTTGATAAACTGCATTGCTAGAGTCACACATATCAGCGTCTCATCTGTATGCAAATGCAATTAAAGTCCTTCTTAGCAGGATTGGGGTTAAAATGACACTTGACTTTCAGCTGTTTCAAACTGAAACATACATACGAATTTCAGAGAAAGAGGAACTGTAGCTGACAAATGGATTAGATGTAAACAAAGGTGCATCATCCCGAGAAAATGGCTTACAAAACTTGAGGATAATGCCAATCAAATGTTAAGCATTGTTTTTATCTCAATGCATAGCCGTCAGTAAAACTCGAATCAACTATTGTATCAAATACTGCTGTAAATGAAAATAGAAATAGTTACACACATTCTGCAATTTCAAAATACAGTTGAACTTTGATATCTCCAACTTTAAAGAACCATACAATTACTTCGAGATAACACAAGGTTCAAGTCATCAGATTTCTTATCTGAACTATTTGTCAAGCTCAAGCTTAATGCTGGTGTTTTCAGTATTACATTCGTCTTGCATTAAGCTGTCACATGTGTTCTAAGATATACGTTGTGATACGTTTTACAACAATTTTGTATTATAACTTTTAGAAGGACCGAACCCTTACCTCGAATTATCTCAAACTTCGAGTTATCCGAGTTCGAGATATCGAAGTTCGACTGTATGCTAAATGTTGCTGATTATGCATATCTGAAGCCACGAAAATTTATCGAAACTATATCATATTTGCAAGATTATCAAATGTTTTGTTTTTGCAAGAAACTAGACACTGCTAATACATTTGAAATTTGTCTAGAACAAACGCCATTTTTTGCTAGACATGTTCATATTCAAATATACATCCGTTTTTATTTTGTTTTCGAGGATATATATAGATGTATTTGTATGGATAGCACTTCCTTAACTTGTATATGTTAATTGCTCATAAGTGTAGTTAGTCGTCAGTTTAAATGTTGCATAATTTTGATAATTGCTACAATAGCATCCTACCAAAACATAAGCAATTTATTCCCATTATAAACGAAAGCCCATCCAAATCTTACTTTGGAACTCATCCATTTTTTCATATGGAGAGGACATTGCTCGCATCAGCAAACAGTGCATCCCCTAATCAGAGGGCTACTACATACATGCGTCCTCTGATCTGGGTCTGCACTGCTTGCCTATGTTAATTTTAAAGAACAGTATGCATAAATGAGTTAAACTTTAAATCACACGCGGTCTCTGCACCATTTCCCTATGATACGATATCCGATGCAACTCCGTTGCTTGTTCGTTAAACCTTCGTTTTGACCGTTTGCTAGATCGATATGACTTTAGACGGCTTTATGAACAAACATGATCCGCATCAGAGGGTTCCTTTACAAACCATCTGATCAAAGTCTGCTGTGTTTCCTTATGAACTGACATATATCGTATTGTAACGTTTCTGAAATGGTCAACTATTGTGGTGTTCATATGCTATTATAGATGGTAAGTTCACTCACACTCTCCTATGTCATTTTAGACCCAACCTCTTTGAATGTATCTACCGAAAAGGAGCATTAACTAGAGGAATGGAAAAAAATTGAATTTTGTAGTTGGAAACCATTGTGATAAATAGAGTATTTGCTCCTATAGGAGCAAATGCTCTATTTATCACAATGGTTTCATAAAATGACTTTTATAGATGCGCAAAAATGCGTCACTAGGGGATAATGTGCTAAATGATATTCGTATTCCTGAATTATTTTATGCTTAATCATCATAAACGGGTTATGTAGGATGTTCATCTCCAAATATTATTTGTTTTGTGGTGGGTTATTTAAACACTGAGTCTAAAATAGTAAAGGATTTAGACAATACCACACGAAAGTCCACAGCAACTCACCCTTTAACCAGAGATGATGTCCACGCGCCAACATACATACATATACCGCTCACATAACAGACCCTTACCTTCCTATCATCGAAAACACATCGACGTTATATGAATACTTCGTGTCGTAGCACCGTTCAACAAATTCAAACATAATAATCAAAAACAAAAGAATAAGATGAGAGTACGACAAGCTATACGATCATAGAGCTTATTGATGAAAACTGTGTTAGTTGGTTTGGAGTTCAGAGCACTGTAATACCAAGTAGGCCACGCAGCGCCAAAAGATGATGAATATGAAGGAACTTCAAATGTATCAGATCACAACAAAGAATGTATAAGCGCACATACACATACCACACGCATACACACATATCAATATACTCAAAGCGGGTGACATATACATGTCACAAACATAAAATAGGATAAAAAGGTAAATACCGAAGTAGAACGCTCATTGGTGAAACTACCAATAAGTATTTAAACCTAATATTTGTCTTATCATCACCTAGTCAGATGAACATTGTCAATACATATAACCCCCATCCGACTGCTCTACTACATAAGTGACGACTAACGCAGCAATGTATGTCCATATAAAATTAGAAACCTATAGAGAAAAGAGTTTTGACAATATTTCTTAATAGTTTCTGCTTATTTGTCAGAAAATTAACAACGAGAATACAACGATTCGTATGATTTCAGTAGTACAATATTTCGTAAGACGAGTGCAATGGTTTAGGGCAATTATTTCAACAAATTAATTTATTAACTATCGATATTGGAATGACTCCATATATGACCTACATTTATTTATCCGAAATAAAAACGTAAAAACGCAATTTAGTGAAAAAATGTACGATTAGTCTAAATTTGGTACGAAGGTAGTTTTTCTTCAGGTTGAATGTCTGAATTCAACCTTTTAGTAGACCTTCGTGTATGCGCCAAATACCAAAAATGTTATTTAATTTGTTGCATATGTATTCGGCTGTTACTCCAAACTAGTGCATCATTTATTTTGAAAAGACAAAAAAAAGATTTGAACACAGTAAAAACAGACAAACATGATGCATAACATAATAGGAAAAAATGTGAAATAAGTAAAAATGTGTGAACACCGTTACAATTAAGTATTAATCTGTTTCGGTTTCCATTGGACTTCATTTAAGTTTTGTTTCTGTTTGTGCGTATTAGCATTTTGCACTGATATATAAAACACAATAGCCCTATACAAACCGCCAGAGTAATTCGAGTTCCAAATACATTGTGCATTTCAATAATCTAATGTGCTGACAAGCATACCGTGATACGACAATTCTTTCTCATTTTCGAATGATATAGCATTTTTCATAACAAGATTGACAGACGGAGACAGAAAGAGTGAGAGCGGGATATTGATGAGAACACTTACTATGTATACAACCTTTCTACAGTTTGAAAAATGGTAGTACATACACTGTATAGACTATTTGTAATGTGTTGAATTGGTTTCTTTTCATGACAATAATCTGGCATTGATTTTATTTGATAGCTCACTGTGCAAATTCTGCAGATACTGCAAATATGATAATTTGCTTCTGATCTGTCATTGTTTTTTTAACCAATTGTCTCATACGTTATGTTTAGACCCTATCTCTTTGTTAATCATCTACTGAAACGCTGAAAAGGGGCAATTAGAAACTAATTGCTGAACAGAGATACAGATAAAGGTACATACCCAAATACTAAAATCGTCATCTTTCCACCAATCCCTATATTGTGACCACTCTTTAGAATTGCCTCTAAAGAGTGGTCATAACATAGGGTTCGGTGGCACAGTTAAGAAGTTATTCTTTACAAGTTTGTAATGTATAAAAGTGGTTATCCACAAAAAGTATAATAACAAGAAGTCTAAATTAATATGTAACCGTATGAAATCATCGAAATAGTGTATTAGTTAGGCCATCCTGAGTACTAGAAACCTAGTATGGCCTAAACACATGCTTTTCTAACTCTAAATTGTAATTTCCTTCAAAAAAGGGGCAATGAGGGATGCCTGTTAGTATATCACGTGATTTTTTCGACAGGTTTATCATACACAAATCATCTGATATTATCAAACCTTTTCCGATTCTTATCCCGTCTTAATGGATGCAATCTTATACCATCGCTATCACTCTGGCAGATTGGTTTTATCTGGCCATTTTGACGTTTATTACCCAAGAGAAATAATCTGAATAACAACTGTAAATAGAGAAATTATACTAGTGTCATCACGAGAAAAATGTTCATGTATCCGGAAATTTTAATGTATGAAAGTGGAAGTCCGGCATGGAGAAATGAACAAGTCCATTTTGTAGTTTCAGGCTTGTAATTAGTATAGTTCCAAATCACATACATATATGACAAGATCATCAAATAAGAATCATATGCAAGTAAATGTCCAGTATGGAAATCCAAACTAAGTATAGTTGTAGAAATGCGATTATTGTATAAGTTTTAGAATTTCTAACACATAGAAAGGGGTGGCCGTTGCCACCCAGTAAAATATAAAACTACATTTTCCCGGCTGATGTTTTGCCGTCCGTGTAAACCCGAAAAGTATATGTCTTCTCTAACCAAAAACTAAACTAGAACTCCCTGTTGAATATGCAAGAGGGGAGGAGTAGACAAGTCGCTGGATTTCAGCCAATCACATGCTGTCCAACTGGATCAGCATGCTTGGTCAGTGCGAACCCGTGAAACCCTGTGAGACTTAATGGAATGATGCTAATAAATTGTGTACCATACGGTTGTCAGTGTGTTAAGACTCTTAATAGTCTAACCCCAGTGATTTTACTTCATCTATCTTATATGGTTGTCAAAGGATTCGCAAATGTAAAGAGGTTATTATATCATTCAGTTAACAACAAAGCTAGCACCGACTGACTGATTCCACCTGTTAAGAACATTAGGGATTTTCAAAGTAAAACATATCTGAAATTATACTGGCGTACTATCACAGATACTACCCCTGATAAGCATATAACAGATAATGACTTAGATGGATTCTTCATCAGGATCCAAACAATTCTCAGTCTCTGATACACATACCATAAGTATTGTATTATTAGGTTTACTATTATTATCATTTATCTAAGGCACATGATTACTAATTATTATATGAAACTTAAATTTTAAATTAATTAATTATTTGTTCACCGAAAGTGTTCATGTTTGATATAGTGAATTTGAGAATTAGGCACACTGAACATTTGTATATCAAGCTTAGAATAGAACCATCAAGTGTTGATACACCTGTATAACAATCCCCCCTGGTTTCACAAAGTTAAGCTCCCGCTTAACAAGATAAGCATTAATTGAACAATGATTATATACATGTATATTTCACATATTCTAGTTTACTGTCACAACCGGTCAAAAATAGAATTTCGCGATATGTACCAGACACAAAGTGTGATTGCTGAATGAAGCTATACAATGGTATTGATACTGATGCAAACGGTGTTATGTACATGTACATAGAAGTTAAACCGGTTAAATCTGGGTAACAAACTTGCAGCTGACGACATTTTCACCTAACGCCTATAACAATTTAACAATCATACCTGCGAAGGTGTGGTAGTTTAAGTATACATGTATGTATTAAACTATTCATGCTTTTATAAAACCCAATTGATACCAATAATGTCTCGAAAATTGTAGACATATTGTACGTTATTAAACTATGTATTCCCTTCGTAATTAACCGTAATGCAATTTCCAGAATAGCAAAATTCGACCAGCACGCGGGTCAAATATATATGGATCCCTGGAAGCACCGTCCGTATCTGGGATCTGGAAGCAATGTTCCGTATAGTAAATAAGTGTAGGAGCAAATGTCCCGAAAAGTAATGTGGAAATGCATATACGTATAGTATAAATTTATAGAAGAGGAATAGATAATTGAACAAGTAACAAAATTCGAACTAAGGTTAAACTATATATTCCCTTCGTAATTAACCGTAATGCAGTTTCCAGAATAGCAAATCGACCAGCACACGGGTCAAATAATAAAACGATCCCTGGGAGCACCGTCCGTATCGGGATCTGGAAGCAATGTTCCGTATAGTAAGTATGAAGTACAGAATGTAGGAGCAAACGTCCCGAAAAGTTAATGTGGAAATGCATATACGTATAGTATAAATTTATAGAAGAGGAATAGATAATTAAACAAGTAACAAAATTCGAACTAAGGTTAAACTATATGTTCCCTTCGTAATTAACCGTAATGCAGTTTCCGGAATAGCAAATCGACCAGCACACGGGTCAAATAATGTATCGATCCCTGGAGCACCGTCCGTATTTGGGATCTGGAAGCAATGTTCCGTATAGTAAGTATGAAGTACAGAATGTAGGAGCAAACGTCCCGAAAAGTAAACGTGGAAATGCATATACATATAGTATTCATTGAAGAGGAATATATAATTGTACAAGTAACAAAATTCGAATTAAGTTAAATCCGTACTGTCCCATAGCTAAATCGATGCCGTGCCCTTTTGCCGGTGGCTATGCAGACAAAGGTCATAAAAATACCCATGGTGATGAATGATTGGCCAAAAATGAGAAGAAAAAAAATGTGTTTTAGATGCAGACACCAGGTAAGGTTCCAAAACTGGGTTTGGAGAAGAAGGCGCGCTTTCCTTCTTTTCCCAACACTAGAACAATAATTATAAAATAATTATTAAGGGTAGTAAAGAAACCTTCCTAGCATGTGCTGACTTTATTAAAAATTTCAGTCAACATTCTAAACTATGGGTGTTTAAATGGAATTGCTGTTAAATCCTATCAGAGAATTATACAGGAACAATGTAGATACAGCCAACAAGTGTGTATGGTAAAACATGAACTTGTGAATAAGAATAAAGCAGCGTTATTTGCAAGTAAGAATGCATGAATCGCAATTTGACTCGTACACATGATGAACATAAGGCATTGAAAGTACTTGTAAATAAAACAACTCGTAACGAATTGTAGCAGTAAAGTACCATGTAAGCGTGAATGTAATTGCAGAATGTGAACTTAGGCAGTACTGCAAATAATTACGGAAATTTACTGACTGATACCAGTAATATGACTCGAAATCGAAAGTAATAGAATACTTGTATCAGTAGTATAAATGCATGAAATCATGAAAAGATATAAACATGAAGCAATTAACCTATATACAACCTAATCTATTTGTTTACTTTTTTTCACATAATTTTGCGCATTATTTGTACTTGTTTTTTTGTGTAATACTTTGAAATCATGAATTGAACGTATTAAACTAGTGAATCAATATTATGAACGAATATACAAGTAACACAGTACTTTATCATGTACTGAAGCGGTTTGATAAAGAACTATGAGGTTGAATAAAGCAAATACTAATTAAAAAATCTAAAGTTTACAAGAACATGTAAATCGAGAATTTTCAGACCACATATAAAAATACATCAAAGCAACTAACTCACTGTATAAATCATGAAATACTGTAAATTAGCTCGCTAGAGATAAATTTTCTAAACAATATGTAGAATTAGTGTCCAAATCCTTGTATTAAATTTCACAGGTAAAGTTGGTCGAAAGTCCAAAGTTCGTAAGTATATCACAACACGGTTAATGGAGAGTCTTGTATAATCGTTGAGGAAAGTTCATATGAAGTTGGGGAATTTATCTCAAGTCCAAAACATCGCTGAAGGATAATGAAAAGTTCAAATCACTTCGTAATCCACAGAGACACTCGCTGGCATGTGAGAGTTCAACACCGTTGAGGATCGTACTCGCGGTTCTTCACCATTTGTTATCATGAGAAAAACGTTTATTGTATATCCGACAATAAATGTATGAATGTATGGAAGTGGAAGTCCGGCTTAGAGAAATGAACAAGTCCATTTTGTAGTTTCAGGCTTGTAATTAGTATAGTTCCAAATCACATACATATATGACAAGATCATCAAATAAGAATCATATGCAAGTAAATGTCCAGTATGGAAATCCAAACTAAGTATAGTTGTAGAAATGCGATTATTGTATAAGTTTTAGAATTTCTAACACATAGAAAGGGGTGGCCGTTGCCACCCAGTAAAATATAAAACTACATTTTCCCGGCTGATGTTTTGCCGTCCGTGTAAACCCGAAAAGTATATGTCTTCTCTAACCAAAAACTAAACTAGAACTCCCTGTTGAATATGCAAGAGGGGAGGAGTAGACAAGTCGCTGGATTTCAGCCAATCACATGCTGTCCAACTGGATCAGCATGCTTGGTCAGTGCGAACCCGTGAAACCCTGTGAGACTTAATGGAATGATGCTAATAAATTGTGTACCATACGGTTGTCAGTGTGTTAAGACTCTTAATAGTCTAACCCCAGTGATTTTACTTCATCTATCTTATATGGTTGTCAAAGGATTCGCAAATGTAAAGAGGTTATTATATCATTCAGTTAACAACAAAGCTAGCACCGACTGACTGATTCCACCTGTTAAGAACATTAGGGATTTTCAAAGTAAAACATATCTGAAATTATACTGGCGTACTATCACAGATACTACCCCTGATAAGCATATAACAGATAATGACTTAGATGGATTCTTCATCAGGATCCAAGCAATTCTCAGTCTCTGATACACATACCATAAGTATTGTATTATTAGGTTTACTATTGTTATCATTTATCTAAGGCACATGATTACTAATTATTATATGAAACTTAAATTTTAAATTAATTAATTATTTGTTCACCGAAAGTGTTCATGTTTGATATAGTGAATTTGAGAATTAGGCACACTGAACATTTGTATATCAAGCTTAGAATAGAACCATCAAGTGTTGATACACCTGTATAACACTAGTATGTAACATTATTATCTTGCACTCTAGAATCTGAAGGATGCAAGTTCACTATTAATCCAAAACAATACTGCAACGGTTTGAAAATACTTTCCAT
The DNA here is from genome assembly GCA_963576725.1 of Azorinus chamasolen. Classification (NCBI taxonomy): domain Eukaryota; kingdom Metazoa; phylum Mollusca; class Bivalvia; order Cardiida; family Solecurtidae; genus Azorinus; species Azorinus chamasolen. The sequence goes on from OY755247.1 coordinate 23,687,848, forward strand.
TAAGCTTTGTTACAAGGAGGCCACCAGAGAACCAAAGAACGGCTTAACTGTCTCGCCAATAAGACCTCTGAGTATAAAAACGTTTTTCAACCAGACAGTAACAGCTCAAACATTCAATATTTCAAGCTATACAATTAGAAATAGTGATTGCCAAACAGTTTTTAGAGAATATACAGCCATTCCTCTCTAATGCGAACTTCTAGTAAAGACTAATCGAGAATAATGAATTAACTCATTTGCTCCACGATTCCATATATGGGACGTAGGCAAACATTGTAGACTCTGATCTGACGCCGCATAATGCAGCGTCTGATCAGGGTCTACACTGTTTGCTGATAGGAATTTCAATATGTTTAGAGGTAAAGGTATCAGGAGATTCCACAGCAGGAAATTCCACAGAAGGCCTCATGGATCCATAAGTATACCAAGATTCCAACCTTATATTTCTAGAGGGTAAACAAGGTTTATTTCGGCTATGATGAATTATCATATTCCAAAGAAGGCACCTACTGTAACTGTAATGTCCCCAGACGGGAAAGCATAAACTAGGTAGTTACAAAAGTGTCTGATTTGTCTGCACTTTTAATTACTACTCATGAACAGACTCATTAAAACCGAGTCAGCAATTTTCTCCTTTTGCATTGCTGCTTTGCTTTCGACGGATCTCCCACTTTCAGGATATATTTACTTCACGACAGCAGGTGTTAAGTGCTTGTGTGGCTGCCGGAAAAAGCTGCCGCGTACTTCATTCTCAGTGTTGTTATAGTTTCTGGTCCTTCGGGATTGTTAGTTTTGATGTCATTGGATTTGAAAATTGAATACTGCTTAAGCCGGTGCTAGGAGGTGTGGGTAGTGTTGCACTTTAAATTACTACTCATGAACAGACTCAATAAAACCGAGTCTGCAATTTACTCTTTTTGCATTGCTACTTTTGCTTTCGAAGTATCTCTCACTTTCAGGAAACATTTACACCTGTTCAGAAACAAATTCTAAAGGACACTCCTTTTAATGAGGAAACATGACAAATAGCAAACAATCGCACGTAGGAAAGGAATAGAATTCTTGGTTGTGTAATGACATGAATTTTGACAATGAGGTACTTCTGTCGAAAGATAGTGTAAAAGAATTGAAATAGTGGTTATAGAATGTGTCTAGTAGAAATGGCAATAGAATTAGACCACGCAAAGTGGAACTTAGACATAGAACTGGTGCTAATTTGTCTGTCTGGGTGTAGTAGATTTAGGGACGTTGGCATGTACAGGAGTTTCATAATAGCCCATAAATCATCTTGCCAATGGACTGTTATCCAATCATTTTTACTTTGCAGTCTGTGTAAACCTTTAAACGAAACATTCATATAGAAGTACAGTCTGATAATGTTTATTCTGTAGCATACATCAATGGTATGGATGGAATGGTGTCAGTATTCATGGATAGTTTAGCAATAGTTATTTGGCAGTGGTGCTTAGATCGAGACAGTTATATATTCGCTGTTCATCTTCCTGGTATATCTAATACAGCTGAATTATTTTCAAGGACCTTTTCAGATTCCACAGGGTGGATGTTGAAAAACAGAGATCTATATTCGTACTTGCAGAGGTCTTTTAGAACCAAATATTGATATGTTTGCTTCTAGGCTTACTAAGCAATTAGATAGGTGTGTGTCTTGGTTTCCTGAACCTGGTACATGTGTCTGTAGTGCCTTTTACAGAGATTGGGTTAGGTCAGTCAATATTTGTTTCCAACATTTAATTTTGTTGTTGTTGGGAAAGTTCTGAATAAAGTAGTTCGGATGGAGTAGAAAATGCTATTTTAGTAGTTCCCTTATGGTCAAGCCAGCCAAGGCCCCAAATGTTGCTGGATAACATTTGCACTGACCCTGTTAGACTGGCTGATGTTGTCTCATAGTGGTAACATTCATCCTCTTTGTCGCAGGCTATTGATAATCGTAGTGGTTATATCAGGACAGTGTTGGAGTGTCGATTACCGAAGCAGGTTGCGTCAATCATCATCTCGTCATGGTGTACGGGGATCCTGAATCAGTACAGATATGTATTCTTAGAACTGTGACAGGTTGTAGATCAATTTAAGACGACTTAAAACGAAACTTTAATCAAGTTTATTAAGTTTCCCTATTGTGCTCGGTGAAAGATTCTTCAGAACTAGCAAAACACAGAATCGTAGCTATACACAATATGTCCCCATGTCTGGCCAGTGTTCCTTAACAAAACATATAGGCAAACTGTGTAGAACAAGACGAGAGGATGCATAGAGACATCATTTGTCCAGGATCTGCGTTTATCTAGAAAATATAGAATCAAACGTAAAGCATATTAGATTTGCTCCAAGTGTTATTTTTGCTACTCATCTTGGATACGGGATTGTATCGGTTAGGTAAAATTCAGTTTCAGTTTGTTTCGAATAAGCACAAGTACTGCAGTGAGCAGGCGCAATCAGAATAAATATAATAACATAAACAACTCACAATGACAAATGGAGAAACGGGTAATCGTGTAAAATATGAGTTTATATTAATTCCTTCAAATATACGGTATGCATGTATACAAAACCGTGTGCTAATTTGATTGTTTTAATCGATAACTACATCAGTTCAGGTATGAAGTATATGAGTGTCAAACAGCTTGGTCCCAGGTAGATGCAAATTTTATTAGAATCAATCCGGATCTAAAATGTTTCTGAATAGTAAGTTTACGCATCGTAAATGAAACACCTTAATACATTTATATAAAGACGAACGCATAGATAAATTGCCAGTTAATCAAATACAATTTGTTATGCCTCTTATTACGGAGTGCAACCATGTGGTCACTATACATACAGTAGAAGCTGTCTTACGCGGACAATATTTTATTGATCATAGGAGTAATAAAAGTACGTGGTTGCTTAATGAACGTATCGCCCGTATGACCTCTTAACCCTTTCCCTCATATAAACGTGTTTTCACGCTTTTGCAAACAGAGTAGACCCAGATCAAACGGCTCCTATAGGAGCCGTCCGATCAGGGTCTGCTCTGGTTGCTAATGGAATTTGAAAGATCTGTTTCTTCACTTTCTTATATGGACACAATGTTCCATCTTATATATTTCATTATTACTAGTTTATCGATGAATATTCAGTAGGTATTGAAATTTGAAATGAACAGGGAAATACAGTTTCTATTGTACGCATTGGTCTGCCGTCTTTTTGTTCCATTAGATTAACACTGTAACTTATCAATGTGAATGTAACAAATATTTCTACCATATTTATTAATTTACTGCAATTCTCATATGGCATATGAGGTAAATAGTACCTGTTTATGCTATATATATCCCAATAACTGCAAGTGTTTTATCGATACCTATATCAAGTGACATAGCTTCCGTGTGTTATAAAACAAAATGTAGTATTAATTTCTGCGATATTTGGCTTTAACCCTTTCGCTGCCAATGTCGCATCTGTCAATACCTGTGCAAACAGTTTAGATCCAGATGAGACGCCGAGTAATTCGGCGTCTCATCAGGGTCCAAACTGTTTGTTACTGTTACTATTTTATGGAAAAAAAGAAGAAAAGTTGAAAATTGAAAATTGTAGCAGACGACAAAGTTGGCAGCGAAAGGGTTAATTCCACAATTACCTACGTTACAATATACAATAATGATGTAATTCAAATATCTCACATACGTTCCGCTGGTTTCTGATTAGTATGTTCGGCACATTTCGGAGAAATATCAATTCATCAAGTCGTTTATCAAATCGAAAAGCCAGATTTGAGACATGATAAGCAATTTGTCAAACAATGCACGTAATATATCTCAAATGAAATGAACCTACTTAGTTTTGATCGGTGACCCTTTAGCTCGCTATGAACAAATTTATATAACCTTTAAAACATATTGGATCTATTATTCCAATCTCTTTATATATTTTTATATATTCAATTTAGAGCGGTTTTACAGTGTTATATTTCTTATATTAATGCCTCTTATATTAATGCCTCTTATATTTATGTTTCTCCTTTCTAATCACCCTTTTAGTGTTTATAAGAATCGGTTGTCTTCGATGACAGTATTTACTCTTCCAACCCTGACATATCAGGTTGGGGTAGCCAATCAGCGTCTACCTATTGAGTCAACTCAGTATGAACGAGTTAAAACTCGCAACAGGATTTTCAATGACAGTTATCAATGGGCGTACCCTGATCGGGGCCCTCTGATCTGGATATACACTGTTTGCAAATGACTGTACATGTGTATCTTGGGTGCTTTCTAGTATAATGCAATTAACCCATTTGCACCACGATCCCATATATGGGACGTAGGCAAACAGTATAGACTGTGATCAGACGCCTCATAATGCGGTATCTGATCAGAGTCTACACTGTTTGCTGATAGGAATTTTAATATAAAACAAAACGAAATTGAAAATTTAGACCAGGCTCCCCTCAGATAAGAAATGGACTAATCCAATATATAAACATTGAAGAATCCACTGGGAGTAAATGGGTTAATTGCAAAACTTTTCAATAATTTTAGTTTCGTTAAACCCTTATAAGGCTGTAAAATATAATTGTATTGCCTCTAATTCAGATCTGGAGCATGTTTTGCTGGCTTCCGGTTCGCTCTGGTTTTAACCATTTTCCTGTTTTATATTTGTTCCAAACTTTAATACCCACTAAATATTCATGGACAAAATAGTTATAACGAAATATGGAACATTATAGAGAGTAAAGACATATCTTTCAAATTCCATTAACAAACGGAACAGAGTTTAATCAGAGGGCCGTCTAATTTGGGGCTACTGTGTTTACAAATGCGTGAAAACACGTTTATATGAAGGAAATGGTTAAAGAAACCACCTATAGTCAAACAGTTTGGATACAAGTGCCAATTAGGTCTAGCTAAGCAGGATATGGGTTACTGTAATGTCTTTACAAACTTCTGGCCTTTAAACGACGCTTTTTTATATGCATACAAAACAACAACACAACAGCACTTTAATTGGACTTCACATATTTCAGTGAAAGCCAATATTTACGAGAAAGTTGTTTTTCACCAAATTACGAACGCTAAGTTACAAATGGAATATAAGGTTACATATATAACTGTAAATAAAGGCTCGTTATTTCGAAAATGGCCTACAAAACTTGGTGTTAATGTCACTCACATCTTGAGAATTGTTTTTCATTTCAGTGCAATTCCATCAGTGAACTTCGAACAAATGTAGTAGGTAGCGAGAATCACATATTGCCATACATTGCTATATGGTAATATGTGCAAACTCTGCAACTCGAAATGTTTCAATACTGTTGGTAATGTACATCATATTTGTGGTGTTATAATTATAGTCAATGCGTACAATGAAGATTTACGCAACAAAATTTCATGTTGGCAAGATTTCCCAAGTGCTTCTACTTTTTAGAATAATTAGACACTGAGACAGTATTTAGTATATCGTACTACATGTATCTGGCCCCGAGATTATAAAACTTTTTGCTTGAGTCTGAGATCATTCTCAAGCATCTGCTTGGTCAGATTCTGAGCTTGCTCAGAATCTGACCTATCAGATACTTGAGAATGATCTCAGACTCAGACTCAGAAGTATATAACATTGGACCCAGAATATGAAGTATTTTGTTCGAGACAGGTAATTATTCCAATAGAACTTTAATTCCGATATAGTTTTTATTTTTTCGGAAAATTACTGAACAAGATAACTTATTACCTGCCAAAGTGCGTAAATGATATAACCTCATTGATGACCCACATTTTCTATGTAGAATTAATAACAGGTGTCACAATCACGTGACAAATGCCTCAAACCGACAATAAAGTGGCCTGTATCATGTGTATGCCTGGAACATGACGTAATTTGTAGAAGTCTATTTGTGCTAAGCTATTGCAAAATACAATAACAATATTTCAGTGCCTAGACACTATTGAAGCTCTAACATTTCATTGTGACCCTTGGTTTTAGGATAATCGCCTGATAAACCATCTTATCTTGGAGAACAAATGTGCAAAATTAGTTCATAATGCATCAATACAAGATAGGTGACCTTGATATTTGAGATAGGAACCTAATTTTGACACATCGTCTCAAGACGGTGAACATTTGTACCAGGTAACTTTGAAATCCACTCATATATGTAGGAGTTACAGAGTTACTTTGAACTTTGACCCCCTATTGTGACCTTGACCTATGAGACAGGAACCTAGTTATTTTTCGTGACATATTGTCTCAAGGTGATTAACATTTGTAGCAGGCAATTCACGCATAGTTACAGAGCAGACATGACAAAATGTCCCCATGTTTTAATTATGACCCCGATTGTGACATTGACCTTTAAAACGGGAACATGCTTTGTTTATGCGACACATCGTCTCAAGTTGGTGAACACTTGTACCAGGTGATTTTGAAATACACTTGTGTATGTGGGAGTTACAGAACGGACACGACAAAATTTCCCCATTTTTGAAATCTGTCCCCAATTAACCTTTGAGATAGGAATCTGGTTCTGTTTACGCGACACATTCATCAAGGTGATGAACATTTGTACCAGATTATTTTGAAATCTATTCATGTATGTAGGAGTCACAGGGCGGACACGATGTTAGACAGACAGACAGAATGACAGAGAGACTAGACGGACAGTGCGACTGCTATATGCCTGCCTTTGGGGCATAAAACACCATGAAATACATGAAACACCATGAAATTTTATACGATCAGTATGGAGTGTAAAGTGACGTTTCTGCAAGTTACAGGGTTTTGATTGGTCAAATTTGAGTTCTCAAGCTTTGGATTGGTCAGATTTGAGCCATAGGCTCAAATCTGACCAATCAAAAACTTGAGAACGAACTCAGACTCAACTAAAAGTTTTATAAGCATGGACCCAGGTTCTAGTTCTTTACAGTTGCAGTTATTCGACAGTTTGAGCGTTTTAATTTAATATTTTGAGACGCACTGCAATTTCATCCATCCACACAAGGTTTTATTTATAATTGCCAATTGGTATCCGCTTTCTACGGAAGCCTTGGAGGGACATTTATAATTTATAATTTATTATTTATAATTGATTATTCATAACTTATTAGTTATAATTCATGACTTATTATTTATCACTCGCTCTCATGTGCTCTTTATGGCGGGAAATTGTCTGTTGCTAAGAAATGATGATAAAATCTATAAAATCTTAAAACATAGCTCCTTTAGTTCCTTATCGCCTTATTCACTAATTGTTGTTTGATTCTCCTGCCATATGTATACCCCATAAATGACAGGGTATTTTAAGTTGTATGTATAAGTAAGTAATTAGTCATAAGTCATAAGTAATAAATTATATGCAGGGACATTTACTATTTATAATTTATAATTCATAATTTATCACTTATAATTTATTATTTATAACCAATTACTTATCAGGTAGAATTTATAACTTTTTATTTTTCACTTGCTATCCGGTACTCTTTCTGGTGGGATATTTTCGGTTGATAAAAATAATTCTTAACCCTTTCGGCGCCAAAATTCTCATTGTCGTCTGCAATCCATTTTTGTTAAATTATTCGGTACAATAAGAAATGAGATAAATAAATGTAAATTTCATAGGAATGAAGCACATATATAGATAAATAGATTGATCAGTCCCTGATCAGACGCCGCCTTTTAAAGGCGTGTTACGAATGTGATTTGTTACGACTGTGGTCTAACAGAGGGCTCCTCTAAGGGCCTACTTTTCTGGGTCTACACTCTTTGCTAAAGACATTAATAGTAACCCGTTTCCCATATTGAAAATGTTAAAAGATGACATTATTGCTACACGTTGTGAATATCAAAAGATGTGCTCCTTACAGCAGCCATGGTTGTTTCTGAAAGAGAAATAATCTCACAATATTACGAAAATTGCAACGCAGAAGTTTGCAAATTTATGAAATTCGTTCATACCATCGATGAAGTCATAACGATTAATGCGAACAATTTTGCATTGAGAAGATTTCCCATGCGTGTCTCTTATTTGTCAAAGATTAGCGATGCGAAGTCAGAACTTTGTATTGTGTTTTGTATAGTACCTCAATGCATGCAATATGGTTTTGCACAAGACTGGAGGCTAGTATCCGTGTATTAACCCTTCGCTTGCTATTCACGTCTGCACTATTTACAAGTTGATTGCACAGCGAAATACTTGTACACAGTGAAGATTTATGTGAATATACAACAGGGCATGGGTAAAGAAGGAGAAATGTATTTTAAAATTCCGCAAGCGAAGGGTTAAGATATCTCTATTTCATAAGCAAACAGGGCAGTCTCCGATTAGACGGCTTTCACAGGAGTCGGTCTCGTCCAGATATACTAGATCAAATGACGCCTTATTATGTGAAGGGTTTAGACGAAAATGTAAAAATATTCATAATAAGTATTGTAAAACCTTTAATCAGTTATTCACGTACGCATATTAAAAAACATTTATCATTTTTGTACCTAAACAGTAACTGTTATGTTTCACTGTTGACCCTTAAGTTTTGTATTTTCAAAGTACTTAATCACTACAACAAATTGGACGTAGTTTAATGTGCCATTTTATTTGTATGCTATTTAATTTCAGTTAGTTCTCAAATGACTTTTATGAAGTTTTTTGTAGAAACTAACATAATTTTACGTTTTGTTTTGCTTAAAAACTACTTGCACGAAGCTGCCGTAGCAGGAGACTTAAAACATATCAAAGTTATGTAAACCACGAATACTGCAGTGAAGTTTACAGGTTTTTATTTTACATACTCTAACTAAAACATCAACAAAGTACAGTAGAACCCCTCTAATGCGACCACTTAACGAATAACCATAGCTGCTTTTATAAGCATGTTGTTGCTTAATGCAGGACGAAAGTAATGCAGAAAGCTCCTATATGAGCTTTAATTTAAACAATATTTTATTCAGAGAAAAGGATTGGACAACAGGCAAAGCCTATGTGAGTCCTCTCCAAATAACATCAAGGTATAAACATGTCATACATATATATATACAAGTCGATATGGTAAATCAATGAAAATACATGTACGTGTATATAGAAAACGAGAGTTGTAATCAAATAATAAGTTGTATCTAATTACAGTCAGACCCCGGTATCTCGAACCCGTCCAAGGCGAACATATCCTTAATTCAAAGCTTAAATCGATTCATAGTGTGTACAGTTATCCCATACCGAATCAGCATAATCCACGTTTAAATTTTGAAATAAGGACAAATTCGACTAAAGCGAGGTAGAAATGTTACAATTTAAATGTAGAAATGCGGGAAGATTCTAGTTGAACGAGTTCGAGATATCGAGTCCGAATGTACTTTCTAGGTTTTGAATTGGTTGTAATTATTAAACGTAGTGTAGCAAGATAAGTATATGAATACATGACGTGTATGTATCATTTAACTACATGTTTAAGTTCGCATTATACTACAGTATCTCTTGTATCAAGCAACCGATCAATATTCGATCTATTTTTAGTTTTGATACAGGCGGTCACTCAATGTAGGTCAAAATAGCATGGATATTATACAGTAGTCTTTAGAAAAACACACACCCGCACCAAGCAGCCACATGCATTTAAAAGTATACATTCCACTTAATACAAGAACGACTGTAGTTTCTATTAAGTCAATATACATTTTATGTAGGAATGGAGAGAAGAGAAACAATAAAGAAGAAAGTGAGAAGAAGAAAGAAGGAAGCAGTTAACATTGTCACTCAAATCTCTTGGTCGCATTGATGTAACACACAACGGCGCTATTTAAGTTTTCATTGTCTACTTTGCTCAAGCGTGGGTTTCCATGTAGAAGGAATTCAAGAGATATAACATCTAGTCCGTTTATGTTAGTTAATGAATTTAGCATAACTCGTCTCTGGATATTGTAGGCTGGACAATCAAAAAAGAAGTGTTGATTATTTTCACATACGTGAAAACAATTAGGACATGCTGTTGACTGGGAAAGGAAATGGTTGAATAAATGCTCGTTTAGATTACTTGCTTCATTTCGTAGTTGGCATAGAATAATATTTTCTTTCCGTTCACCAAGACTGTAGTAATATGGGGGTTGTATTTTATTGAAATGTCGCTCTAAGGCGGTTTTGAATTGTTCGACAGAGGTTGATGACTTAATTGTTGGAGGGAGCTGATTCCATGCCTTTATTGTGCTTGGAAGAAAACTGTTATAATATGATGTGGTTTTACATCTAGGTATACGAAGTGTTTGTCCAAGAGATCGAAGATTATAATTAGATTCAACCGGTAAGTATGGTATTATTAAGTCTAACAAAAATTGTGGGCATAAACCGTTTAACATCTTGAAAATAATAACGAGTTTGTGATTATTGCGTCGAGTCTGCAAAGTTTGTATGCCTAGCTCTTTGTATAGTGCAGATCGAGATGAGTTGCGACGGAGACCCGTGATTAAGCGTGCTGCCTCGATTTGAACACGTTCAAGTAAGTCTGATTCATATTGTGTACAGTTATCCCATACCGAATCAGCATATTCTAAGACGGGTCTAATGAATGATAAGTATAGTCGAATTAGCGATTTACGGTCAACGGTATATTTTAACATACGTAGTATATTCAAACGGTTGCAAGCTGTTGTATAAATGTTTTCAATATGTAAGGACCATCCAGCATTTGACTGGAGTGTTAGGCCGAGATGAGATGTGACTTCAAGCACGGGTTCTTGTGCAAAATACACAGCTGGGTGATTATTGTTTCGCCTGGAAAAAGTAAGTGATTTTGTCTTTTGCGGATTGAAGGTAACTGCCCACCGATTGCTCCATTCATTTATTTGAGTTAAATCGCTCGACAGTGACTGGGCACATTCGGTTTCTCTACCGCTTTCAACGATAACAAATAGGGACGTGTCATCAGCAAAGAGTCTGACATCATTATCAAGTGAATCAATTATGTCATTTATATAGATTAAAAATAAAAAGGGCCCTAACACAGATCCCTGAGGAACTCCAGCCTCTACAGAGCATAAGCCTGAAGAAAATCCGTCAATAACAACCTTTTGTTCCCTCCCACAGAGATAATGTTCAATCCATCTTAGTATATTTCCCTTAATGCCATAGTTTTTTAGCTTTAAGATAAGACCTTTATGCCATACTTTATCGAAGACTTTCGCAATATCACAAAATATGAACCTTACATCCTTTCCTTTATCTAGATTACTTTGTATGGTATTATATATGTCAATTAATTGATTAACAGTAGAGTCAGTAGGGGTAAATCCAGATTGTTGTTTACATAAGAGGCCATTATCTTTTATAAAATTAAAAAGATGTTTAAAGATTACCTTTTCCATAATTTTACATACAACACTAGTGAGAGATATTGGTCTATAATTATTTGGTAAGTCCGGTTCACCCTTTCCCTTATAAATTGGGGTAACATGAGAACGTTTCCATATATATGGTAATTGGTTTTTGGTAAGTGACGTGTTGAATAACTTTGCTAGTGGTCTAGAGATGGACGGTGCTATATGTTTAAGGATTCTGGGGCTGATGTTATCAGGACCTGGAGGTTTGGATGCATTTAAATTTAATAATTGATCAAGGACTTCTCTTTCGGTTATATTTATATTACATATGCTTGCATTGGTTCGCTGGTTGAATGTGGGAATCAAAGGTTCGTTTTGCACTTTTGAGACTGAACAAAAATAACTGTTTAAAACTCCGGCCTTATCTACAGGATGGATGAGAAATTGGCCTTCAGATTTGAGTGGTGGGGTATTTTTTTCTTTTCTATATGAGCTTTCTGTATACCTTTCGTCCTGCATTAAGCTACCACCTGACGCTGTCATCCGGAATTATGTCCCATTTTGTGTTCGCATTAGAGGGGGTTTACTGTATATGAAAAATTCATTTTTTTCTATCGGATCTAAATTAAAGTGCTACACTGATGTTGCTATCTCTCTGTTTCTTTGACTGAAGAAGTTGATAATAAGTTTAACAGTTTGCTCCTAAACACTTGGACTCATACAACTCAAATCGCTGTCACTATTTTGTCACTATCTAATACTGTGCAACTTCCATTCACCACACATTCATTGTGTATATTCTGTCCTTGATGATGCTTAACCTTCGACGAGGATCAGACTCGTCACCTAACCAGCCCTTCTAGATGTTATGTCAATGAATCACGTGGCCATAGATTGTTCTGTTTTTTAATCTATCGATAAGTATGACCAAGCAACAAACAAGAAACTAGAACAATTAAAACAATGTAAGCAACCGGTTCCATATTCCCGACCTTTCTTGATTTAACCGGGCGATGTATCCTGACTGCGACCACTATCAGGTGCGGCTCCAAGATTTCAGATTAGTGGGGGGGACGTAGAAATGTTTTTGAGAGGGGGGCATAGATGTTTATGTTTCATGACATAAATAATTTTCGTGTTGGTAATACATGCTGAAAAAAGAGCTTAATTGTGTTAGAGAAATAAAACACTCCAGCTAGATCATTGTTTGTTAAGTTTATAATAAAACCACTTAATTAAATCAATTATTTTGTGTTAAAGGCAGGTGGCTGCTTAAAGCAAGGTGAAAGTAAAACAGAACGCTCCTATAGAAGCGTTCTGTTTTACTTTCACCTTGCTTTAAGCCTCCACCTGCTATTAATACCAATTAATTAACACAATTTAGTGGTCATTATAAAGAGGTTTTACTGTATATAGATCTAAACTATTACTAACAAAAATTGTTTTGGCAATTATAGGGGGCTTACGCCGGCTCCGACCCCTCTAAATCTGACTATCTCTTAAGTTATTAGTCACTTCTGATATCAGCTTTAAATGCAGACTCCGCCATAAGTCGCAATAGTTGTTTCCTTTGTTTGAGAGCAGACGCCATGCGTCACGTGACGATCGCGTTAATGGTGCTCGTTTGCATTAAGTGGACGATCTGGTCAACTATGGATTCCCATATGAAACAGTTTTCGAGCATCGCGACTTCTTTGGTAGTGTTTTAAAGCCTTCTTTTGACAAATTTATCTATCTTTTCAATTTCATAAAAGGAAAAGTGGTGCTAAAATATAATGGGACTTTTACAAATGATGACTTTCCATAGACATTGATGGTGTAACATTACTTAATAATATATATTCAAGAAACACCCACACATGCTGGAAGGCAGACGTCTGACTTTAATGTTGCATGAAACGCTACAATGTTACGACTTTAATATTGATTATGAAATGTAAGGGTTATTATTTAAAAAAAAGAATAATCTACTTATCCCTATTTGACTTTTTACGTTTTGTCATGACAGAACATTCAAAGACGGGGTGATTACCTAATGTTTCCGTGCTTGAATTTAAGCCTTGACAAAAATAGGAAGTGAGATATTGACACGTATATCACTCTAAACCTACAGAAGAACTCGATAGTACGCAATATTAGTAGATCTAATGAAGAATTTATATATTTGTAGACAGGTGCTCAATGCAGGGTGAAGGTCATTCAGAAAGCTCTTCTAGGAGCTTTCTGCACGACTTTCACCATGCAGTAGGCTGTCACCTGTGTTAAGGATCAATAATGGTACATACTTGAGTGTTCGTAGTATCGACTTTTTACTGTATTTGCATGTTCGTAGTATCGAGTTTTTACTGTATTTGGGTGTTCATAGTATCGAGTGTTTACTGTATTTGGGTATTCGTAGTATCGAGTTCTTACTGTATTTGAATGTTCATAGTATCGAGTGTTTACTGTATTTGAGTGTTTGTAGTATCGAGTGTTTACTGTATTAGAGTGTTTGTAGTATCGAGTGTTTACTGTATTTGAGTGTTTGTAGTATCGAGTGTTTACTGTATTAGAGTGTTCGTATTTTCGTAAGTTTTTACCGCATTTGAGTTTTCGTAGAAAAGAGTTTTACTGTATTTGAGTGAGTTTTTACTGTGTTTTGAGTGTTCGAAATATCGAGTTTTAACTGTATTTGAGTCTTCATATTTCCGAGTTTTTACTGTATTTGAGTGTTCATGGTATCGAGGTTTTACAGTATTTGAGTGTTCATATTTTCGAGTTTTTACTGTATTTGAGTGTTCATAGTATCGAGTTTTTACTGTATTTGAGTGTTCGTAATATCGAATTTTACTGAGGATAAGTAAACACTTATCAAGCTGAATTAATCAATGTCCGCTCAATTTCTGATGAACTGAATATTTTACTTACCTCTATGGTTCTTTCGATTCGACCTGGCTTTTGAGAAACTATTGAGAGGTTTTTGATAAGACATTGTGTCAATCGGTGTCTCAGCTGCATCGGAGTCGTTTGCAAATATGATGAAGATGTAGGCCAGAAATCTGAATGTTAAATGACTGTATCAATGTAGATTTTGTGAAATATTGCTTATAAACCCCATTTAGCGTTTCATTAAAGGAATACAGTAATATACCTCTAAACTGAAATGCTAGTAAAGAAGAACTTAGATACTTTTAGACAGGCGGTTGCTTAATGCAGGGTGAAGGGCATACAGAAGCTCCTAGTGTATGACTTTTAACCTGCATTAAGGTCTCCAAAACCGATATTTCTACTAAATGAAACGTCCGGTTTAGTGGGGTTTTAACTGTATTATGATATTTCTAACATCTGTATAATGCATAGCACTACACACCATATATAAACTAATCTACAAATCTCATTCAGAGCCAATCAAATTATGTTAACAAACAGACATACAGAGTGGCAATATCTGCTTCATTCCGCAACAAATCATTAAATATTCCTTATAAATCTAAGGTCTGTCTACATAGGTGTTATATTGAAGCCAAAACTCATCCGACTCCTTATTTGTGGAAAATGAAGATACTCTCTTGGGCTTGTTTTTGCACATCAGCCTAGACCATTACAGTGCGCTTTGAATGCTGAATGCCATACAGTAAAACCTCTCTATAACGGCCACTAAATTACATCAAGTATTTTGGGTTAAAGGCGGGCGGTCGCTTAAAGCAAGGTGAAAGTAAAACAGAACGCTCCTATAGGAGCGTTCTGTTTTACTTTCACCTTGCTTTAAGCACTCACTTGCCCTAAATACCAAATAATTAACACAATTTAGTGACCGTTATAGAGAGGTTTAACTGTATTTACCATACCAAATATTCGTACATCCTATCTCCCCTCTGTATAAGATTGTAAAGTTGAACAATCCAAGTTGGAACCATTTTAAATTGGCATAGTAGCAAATAATGTAGACCGTGATCAATCTGTTTCTTCAGGAGCAGTTTCTTTTGGGTGTGCACTATTTTCGTAGGCTTGTCGATACGAAATATGGAATTCCAAGTGGATATGGTGTATCGCTGTTTTACCAATTTGCTCCCACGATCCCATATATGGGACGTAGGCATAATGCGGCGTCTGATCAGAGTCTACACTGTTTGCTGATAGGAAATTCAATATAAAACAAAACAAAATGAAAATTTAGACAAGACATCCCTTAGATAAAAAAAAATGGACTAATTCAATATATAAGCATGGAAGAATCCACTGGGAGCAAATGGGTTAATAAAGATATCTATTACGTATGAAAAGGCACAGTAAAAGCCCTCTAACCCGGATGTTAGATTCAGTATAAATATTGGTCTTGGAGACATGTTGCTGCTTATTGAAGCCGCCTGCCTAAGCATTAAGCCATTACCTCATAGGCTATTTTTAGATACAATCCCCTTGAATAAATCTACCGAAAAGGAGCATTGACTAGAGAAAAGCAAAATTTTAGAATTTTGTAGTTTGAAACCATTGTAATAAATAGAGCATTTGCTCCTATAGGAGCAAATGCTCTATTTATCACATGGCTTCACACAGTGACTTTTACAGAGTCGTCAAAAGTCGTCAATATGAGGGAATGGGCAGCCACTTGCCTACACGTATCTTAATTCTTCTTTACTAGAATTCTGATTTAGAGGTGTTTTACTGTATATGGTTTGAAAGATAGCAAACATTGTATGCCCTGATCATAGCAGTTGATTCCTCTGACTGGGATTTACAACGTTTGCACGTGCTAATACATTTGTTTCCGGCATACAAGGCGTTAAAATACGATTTGACGCCAGCTTTGCCGAATCAAAGAGATTGAAAAGTAAAATTATAGTATGCATTTAACCAATCTCTTGACGAGAGACATCTGACAGTCTTTCTCGAGCCTCATTAGAATCCAAGCTGTTTGACTCCTGACTAGCAGTTTGAAGGTATCGAGATTCAATGAGGAGCAGATCAAAGATTGGGCTGACAGCAAGAAAACATTTAACTCCTTCCTTCATCTCTATATTTTTCACGCTTTTGCAAACAGAGTAGACCCATGGAGCATTAATTAGAGAAAATGAACATTTTAGAATTTTGTAGTTTGAAAACATTGTAATAAATAGAGCATTTGCTCCTATAGGAGCAAATGCTCTATTTATCACAATGGTTTCACAAAGAGACTTTTATAGAGTCGTCAAAAGTCGTCAATATGAGGGAATGGGTTAATACTCTGTGTTCATTAGGCATTATAACAGCTCAGCTAATAAATATTCATAATGACATAATTTATTACATGAATATTCAACAGTGAAAAGGTTTAATAGGAAGACACTGACGCTCCAGTTGTAATGCCAATTCACAAAATATGTCGATAATTGCACAAAGGATGTTCATTACCTTTCTGGGACGCAAAAAGATAAAAACCAATCACTAATCAGTGACAAATACTCTCGTGTTTTATGCAATGACTGTATTTGTAATTCCAAGTGGTGTTTTGTGCATTGCTAGGTTATTAAAACCAGCAGGAAATTCATAAGATGGGCAATGTGCTGCCAAGATGTTAACTCATTCTCTTCTACTGACGCCTTTTTGCGCCTCTGTAAAACTCATTCTTTGAAGCCATTGTGGTAAAAAGAGCATTTGCTCCAAATGCTCTACTTATCACAATGGTTTCAAAACTACAAAATTCCAAAACTCTCTTTTTCTATAAATTATACATACTCTTTTTCGGTAGATTAGTTCAAAACGATTGCGTCTAAAAATAGTCTAGGAAGGAATGAGTTATAGTATATTGTTTCAATATTATAGGATTAGCCTGTGAGTTTGCTTTCTTTTACGACTTAGAGACGCACTATACACTTAACCCATTTGCTCCCAGTGGACTCTTCCATGTTTATATATAGGATTAGTGCATTTTTTATTTAAGGGGTGCCTGGCCTAAATTTTCAATTTCGTATTGTTTTATATTGAAATTCCTATCAGCAAACAGTGTAGACTCTGATCAGACGCCGCATTATGCGGCGTCTGATTAGAGTCTACACTGTTTGCCTACGTCCCAAATATGGGATCGTGGGAGCAAATGGGTTAATGCTATTGGCCCTTTCCCTCATATAGACGACTTTTGTTATCTTTGTATACACAGTAGAACAAGACCAGGGGGTCTGAACATAGTCTGTTCTGTTTGCTATAGAATATATAGATTTAGTTCTGATGTTTCCTTACAGCCAAACATTTCCTTATTTACGTGTAATTATAAGAACTCAGGACACGGATACCTATGCGGCAATGGAATACAATAAAACCTCTATATAACGGCCACTAAATTGTGTTGATTAGTTGGTGTTTAGGACAGGTGGCTGCTTAAAGCAAGGTGAGAGTAAAACAGAACGCTCCTTTAGGAGCGTTCTGTTTTACTTTCACCTTGCTTTAAGCAGCCACCTGCCTTTAACACAAAATACTTGATGTAATTTAGTGGCCGTTATAGAGAGGTTTTACTGTAACCCTTATCCCGCTACCCCCGTCTGATGGGCTTTTAAAACAGCTGAGAGGAAGAGTAACTCGGCGTCTCCTCAGGATCCAAGTTGTTTGACGCTCGATTAACCTTTTTACCGCCAATGTCGCAAAAATGCACCACGACAAATAGTGCAGTACCAGATCAGACGCCGCCTTTTCAAGGCGGCGTCCGATCAGGGACTTCACTTTTTGTCTCTAACTCCGTTTCTATATCTGTGCTTTATTCCTTTGAAATTTGAATTTATGTATCTCTTTTCCTTATTATACGGAATGATTTAACAAAATTAGATTGCAGACGACAATTAGAAATTAGGCGCCGAAAAAGTTAATACCAACGCTAGATCGAACCGGACCTTGTCAAAATGGCGTCCGATCAAAATTTGAGAAGACACTTTTTTTCACACGGAGGTAAGTGTCGATATTCATGGAAAAAAGGGTAATGTTTAATGCAGTTTGGAATCTGTTGGCACCACATCTCTTAACGTAGAGATAAACACAAATATCAGGATTGGCTATAGAACCGTGCCAGGAAATGCAGAAGCCGTACAGGTTGAAACCTTATGTGATGCCTTCATTCGATTACTGATGAGTGGGCTGGAATGTTCCAGTTCCACTAGTGACCTATATGACAGGAATATTGTAGCCAATTAGAAATCAATTTTCTTTTATAATTCCGTTGTTTTTTTCCAAAACGCTCAATGATACAAATATGACAATTTAAAAAAGGAATGCAATATAAAAATGTTCTTTCTCCTTCTTATCCCTCTGCTTCATATAAAAGTATTTTCACGCCTTATCAAAGAGAGAAGCCCCAGCTCAGACGGGTCATGTAGGAGCCGTGTGATCAGGGTCTGTTCTATTTGTTTATGGAAATAATTAGACCCAACTCTACCGTTTCCACCAATACTAAGAAATCATGTGTACGAGAGGATATCAAAACGTATTGAGCCTCACATAGAAAGAGCTGGATTTTTGGAAGTTTACTGCTTTATTTATCGACATAGTCCGCTTCCAAGTTCACACACTAGTTTGCCAATCAATGAAACCTGAACGATAGAAGTCAGCAACTTGGTCCCCTAGCCACCCTCCACAGCAGTAGTCAGCTCAATGTCATCATCAAATCTCCGGTCCCGAAGGCATTAATCGATTTGAATGGAAAACATGCCCGAGGTTCAACACCTTTTGATACCCCCTCGTACATAAGCCATTTTGTTTCAAGGTTTCCGGTTATTTACCAGAATGTAACAGTGGGGTATCAATTGATAAACACACTTTGATGATTTCACTGTTATTGGACTACTTGCCCCCACCCCGGGTGGTGATTTTCACCTGTATACAGTAAAACCCCGCTAATGCGACCACCTAAAAGAGGTATAATCCTGGGTGCTGGATGCAGGTGGTAGCTTAATGCAGGACAAAAGTAATGCAGAAAGCTCCTAGAGGAGCTTTCTGCATTACTTTTGTCCTGCATTAAGCAACCACCTGCTTATAAAGACACAAATGTTTATTCATTAAGTGGTCACATTAGCGGGGTTCTACTGTATTCACCTCATGCTTTTTTAATATTCGGTGCAAGGCCTCAGACACCCCTCTTACAATAAGTATGGCATGCCTATGTTAGGTCGCTTTCCTTTCACCAACTATTGCCATATGTAAGAGGAGTGTCACGAGGTGAATATGTACCACAGACCTTTCTATTCAGTCCGGTCTCAAGCCACCCATGTAAACGACATAATAGACCAGTGCGGCGTGGTGTACCACATAAAACGTGAGAATTGTAACAAAGACTGTGGGAAAAACTGGCAGATATTTAGAAATTAGAATGAAATAACACATAGCCAGACCCAGGTCGGCTTTACACGAACATCGCAACCAAACAGGACACCACATAAAACCTGAGAATGCCAAAGTTTTAACCTCCGAATATCTACATACATTATCAAGGGGCGAGTCAAGGAGGCGATAGCTATATAACAACACATGCCATCACTAAACTGTGACGCGGGGTTGGATCTTTCTGTGGTGTACGGGCCTCTCCTGGTTTCACGTGACCTGACTACGTTACGTGATACCGCTTTATCGGTATTCACTAAGGCGAAGAAGACTGTACGATACAGTCGAACCTTCCAAGAAGGTAAGCCTATTCTTTTGAGTTATGGAATTTTACTCTCCAATTGACAATGCCAGAAGAGAACAGTCTACATCATTGTATGATTGTACGGTTGAACTTCGATATCTCGAACTTCAAGGGACCAAGCAAATTAGTTCGAGATAAGAGAGGTTCGAGTTATCCAATTTATAATCTGACAAATATCTCAAGTTCACAGCTTAATGCATGTCTAAAATAATGATGAAAGCTCCTGCAGGAGCTTTCAGCATTACTTTCGACCTACATTAAGCTGTCACATGTGTCTCTAGATATTCGTAGTGATACAATTTAAAACAATTCTACATTGTGCATTTTGGAAGGACCGAACTTTTAGTTCGAGTCATCCCGAAGTTCGAGTTATCCGAGTTCGAGATATCTTCGGGCTTCACTAACTTTGCTCGTAAAGCTATGCGTTGCATAACCTCATGAACACCGGGAGCACGTCATTCATTCCTTAAAAGTACAAAAATGAGTCATGCAGGAAATACCACATACAGAACAAACACTCGCCCGAACAGCAACACAAGGAAACAGCAAATGTACATGGGTAGAAAAAACAACAAGAGACGCACAAAGACAAAACAAACATTCAATAGGAGGAAGAGGGAAGTACCGCCTTGGAACGGTCAGTGACAAAAGTCACCGGGGGTTTAAACCGGTTTATGGGCGCCCAACCTCACCCTTATTCCATCCCCATCCTAAAAGACAAACAGTGTAAATAAACCTTAAGTAAACACTCGATACTACGAACACTCAAATACGTACCATTATTGATATGTAACCTATGTGGCAGATTAATGCAGGTTGAATGTCATACAGAAAGCTCCTCTAGGAGCTTTCTGCATGACTTTCACCCTGCATTCAAGCAGCCGCCTGTCTACAAAGACACGAATTCCTCCGTACAAATTGCCGTAGCATCGAGTTTTAACGGTACTTATATTTCTATAGCAATGTTAGGAGTAATCCATCTCATGCTGACCTGACCTGACTAGAATTTGCAAACTCATGCTGACCTGGCCAGACCTGACTAGAATTTGCAAAACTCATGCTGACCTGACCTGACTAGAATTTGCAATGCATGCTGACCTGACCTGACTAGTATTTTCAAACTTATGCTGACCTGACTAGCATTTGCAAACTGATGCTAACCTGACCTGACCTGACCTGACCTGACTAGAATTCGCAAACTCATGCTGACCTGACCTTACTAGCATATTTCAAACTCATGCTGACCTGACCTGACTAGCATTTTCAACTCTTGCTGACCTGACCTGACCTGACCTGAATAGCTGACCTGACTAACATTTGCAAACATATTTTGTCAAGACGAGTAACTCGACGTCTTATCAGGTCTGGGGATCCAAGCGGAATGACACTCGGTCAATGGTTTCTGATTACAGTGCTCCCTCTCTACAACGACACCCTTTGGGATACGAATATTGTATGTGTTGTTGAGAGGGAGTTGTTATCGGGAGGGAAAATCAAACATAATTAGCTTCTTTGCAGATCCCCAGATAAGGTGTATTTCGAGAACTAAAACCGTTATACCTCCATCAAACCCTATGTTGTGACCACTCTTTAGAATCGTCACTTTGTGACGATTCTAAAGAGTGGTCACAACATAGGGTTTGATGGAGGCATAAAGAAAATACGATGGAAAAAGGTTGTTTCTGGAGCCTTGTTGTTTCGGAAACAATAACATGCGTTGTTGTAAGGAGGGAATCGTTATTGAGAGGGCCGCTGTAGGGAGGGAGCACTGTAGCTTGAATGACCAAAGTGTAAGTCAAATTTTGTAAAAGATCAGGATTTTTGAAGACGTTATTTTTCATCAGGGTTAGAATTAACTATCATTTGAAAACAGTTTTAATTCCGTTGAGACGCCCAATGATAGTTTATCAGACTTTATTTGCAATCTGAATAAATGTTAGTAGGTTTCTTGTAGACGATTACAAGGATAAATCCTTAGTCTAATTTCCAACAATTCTCTCCAGAGAAAGCATTAAGGAAAGCATTTCCGGCTTTTTATGCAGGTTATTATGATCGGCCCTATAATAGCTCTTGGGATTTGAATATCTCTCGTTACATTTCTGCATATAATATTTCAGATCTGGTCGACCTATAGTTGACGTATTTAAATGCATCAGTCTGCCAACATCTCTTTTTGTATAAATTTGGAGATAAATAATAGTTAAAAATTCTCATTTGTTTGATATAACTCTTTTGGTGCCAGAAAATACCCTCGCTTACGTTTCAGAGTAAAAGTTCGATGTACAGTGAACTCTCAATACAGCGGATGTGTTTGTTTCCAGATATTGTGCTGGTATAACGAGGTTGCCGTTATAACGAGTTTTAATATGAATAGAACCATTTGTCCAGTTTTAAGATAGTACTAACAGGTGATCGCTTAATGCAGAACACAAGAAGTGGAAAAAGCTCCCTTAGGGAGCTTTTTGCACTTCTTGTGTTCTGCGTTAAGCAATCACCTGTGCTATTGGGATTGAACCTATTTATTAAGTGGTTGTTTCAAAGAGTTAACGGTAATATATATTCAATGCATATTGCCGGTATAACGAGGGTGCCATTGTAACGAGTGCCGGTATAACAAGGGTTCACTGTATTCTCTACAACGTAAGTTGTGTGTTCAACAGTTTAGATCCTGATGAGATGCGGAGTTACTCGGTGTCTCATCAGGATCCAAACTGTTTACAAATATATCAAAGCGATAGTCTCCATTTGCAACGCGTTTTAAAATTCCTAACTTGTATTTTTTAAAAGTACATAAATCATTTTTTTTCATATGCTGAAAAGAAGTACAGATGAACTTCGATATCTCGAACATTAAGGGGCCATACACATTAGTTCGGAATAACATAGGTTCGAGTCATCCGATTTCTTATTTGAATAAACATCTCAAATTCATAGCTTTATACAGGTCGAAAATAAAGCTGAAAGCTCCTGTAGGAGCTTTCAGCATTACTTTTGATCTGTATTAAGCTGTCACATGTGTTTCTAAATATGTGTAGTGATACATTTTAGAGCAATTCTGTATTGTAAATTCGGAAGGGCCAAACTTTTAGTTCGAGTTATCCCGAAGTTCGAGTTTTCCGAGTTCGAGATATCGAAGTTCAACTGTATATCGCAAGAAAATCAATCGACTGAATGCTGAAGAAGACACATCTTTCATGTGTTTGATATCGAATGTCCGATGTTATTCGTCAATGCTTTAGTATTTATTCGGGTTGCGTTTTAGTTTCGTAATTGTTCGTCATAGGCCGATGACACGCACTCATCTAAGAAAACGGTTTTATCTAATATCACATGAGCATTTTTCGATGTAAGTTCAGATTGACAAGCTTCAAAATAATGTTTGAACATCTCATGGTACTAAATTGAAAACATGCCTTTAACCTTTTGCCTGCTGTGGGCGAATGAGTAAATACCTATGCAAACGGTTTGGATCCAGATGAGACGCGGAGTAACTCGGCGTCTCATCAGGATCCAATCTCTTTGACAGTCTGGTTTTATTTTTGGCAGACAAATTGATTATTGCTTGAATATTGAAAATGTAGTAGGTGAAAGATTCTGTATAAATAATTTGCTCAGCAGGCTAAAGGTTAATATAGGGACTATCACTATAACATTTCCCCCCATTGTAGTAAGCATTGTGTGTCGCTTTCCGGCACATTCCCTCATATTGACGGCATTTGATGACTCTGTAAAAGTCACATTGTGAAACCATTGTGATAAATAGAGCATTTGCTCCTATAGGAGCAAATGCTCTATTTGTCACAATGGTTTCAAACTACAAAATTAAAAAAAAATCCTTTTCTCTAGTTAATGCTCCTTTCGGTAAATTTATTCAAAGAGGTTGCATCTAAAAATAGCCTTTGAAGGAATCGGTTAATTTAAACGATATGACATCTGATAAATGCCCATTTACTTCTATTCAGTTAGAATGCAAATTGTAGTGGTTTGAAGTAGTCTCAATCAGCTCTTTGCGACTATTGTCTAATGCAGACTGAACATAAGGAGGCATTTACCCGTCCATTAAAATGTCATTAATAAAATAGTTATGCGCTTGAATCATTCTTAAACAGATGCCTAAATATCATTTTAGCAATTTAGATATGACAACTAGCCCTGGCATGTTTATAAACAAACAAAAAATCTGCCATTGATAGGGCTTAGTTTAAAGCTTATGTACCGTTGTGACAAGCTTTGTTGTTCTTTTCGCGGTGTGCCAGAAAGAACCATTAGTTTGACTTTAAGCTTGCTGAATGATAACGCGGGTATATATTTAGATATATTTTAGCTTAGTACAGAAATGCCATCGATTAAGATCAAGGTTAAGATTCCTTGCTTATTTTCCTGCAGCAATGTGTGAAAAGCAAGCTCACTAAGCTCTTAACTTCCTATAGTCTGTGCCTATCGGTGATTGTAAACATCTCTTTCAATGGTGTAAGCCTGACAGTTAAACACACATGTTATATAATAGTGTTCAGCTAACACCCCCAATTTCCTATCATATGACGTACATATATGTCTATAATACATCCACTCTGATATAACCCGTCCAATGACGAATATTACATCAGCAATTAACTATGGAGTCCATTCAGTATGAAATGCTTAAATGTGCTAAATTGTATTGAATGACACGTAATGCTGAACCTGATCAGCTTTCTGGGTCCAAGGTCTGAGTCCGAGATCATTCTCAAGTATCTGATTGGTCAGATGCTTGAGAATGATATCGGACTCAAGCAAATGCCAGTACATGCGTGACCACTATTCAAAGTCTTAACAGTTAATTCGTTATGGTGCTTTTGTCCGTTAACAGCTTTAACCCTTTCATCGCCGATGTCGCATTGATGCACCACGACAAATAGTGCAATCCCAGATCAGACGCGTCTGACCAGGGACTTCATTATTTGTCTCAAACTATTCTTCTATATCTGCGCTTTATTCCTTTGAAATTTACATTTATTTATCTCTTTTCCTTATTTTACCAAATCCAAAGGACTTAACAAAAGTTGCATTGCAGACGACAATTAGAAATTTAGCGCAGAAAGGGTTCAGATCTTTCACATAGTACCATCAGATAGACATTAACCCTTTTCATGCTGAAAAATAACATCATCTTAGTCCAAGATCTGCTGAACTTTGTGCTGATTTCCGATTAGTTCAAGTCTTTGAGCACACTATATACTTAGTGTCAAACAGCATGGATCCTGATGAGACGCTGATTTACTACATGTCTCATCTGGATCCAAACTATTCGCAAATTCAAGTCAAGTCGCGCTCAATAGGATAATGATTAACTTATAATGAAGATTATTGCTATAAAAGCAGATCAGCTCTATGACATAAGATGACAACCATCCAGAGTAACCCAGATTCAAGACTGAAACGAGTGCGTATGTGGGGAACTAACTGTTAAGTCGGCTGAGCGGTCATTCGGACTGAACGTAGACTATAACTAGGTACTTTACTTTACTTTTTATCTTAAGTGTACTTAAGCATTCGTAACACGTGTTACAAATGTGATCTGAAAATCGAGCACATATGTAACACATTTTGTGACGAATGTGATCGATGCCGATTTTTGATATGACATACACTCATATTTGTAACACGTCATATTTCATACAGAAAAGGAAGCTAAAAAGTGCATGTGCCTCATCTCTCATCGCAAAAATGAAACATTGTTCATACTTTAACAACAAATTAAATATTATCAAATGAAATGACTAAAGTTTTCTTTCCTAAATGTATAACATTAGATTTACAATTGCTAAAATATTTGGCATAGTATATTGATTACTCAATTAAAAACAAATAAAGATATTAAGAAATAATATTTATTAATTCATTAGCACACATTAACATCATTGACTAGGTGCATGTACACGTACATGACAAGTTGTATGAAAATGGAAACTCTTCAATATATTATAGGCAGGTATCCTAAAACATATTTTATATCTTTAAAATGTGCTATTAATGTAACAGTTGTGAAAAGTTGAGACATGACCCTCAAGGAAATATAGTAACATATACAGTGATAATCCTATTACTGTTAACTAATTGAACATTGTCATTCCGGAACTCAACCTGTTACATATGTGATTCTAATGTCAACCCCAATGTCGGACACTCACATTGGTAACACATTTTCCTGTTACGAATGTGATCACATTCGTAAAGTATCTGTTACACATGTGATCCGTTACGAATGTGGTCTAACATACCACCAACAGTTTTTTCAGATATTGTAATCAATTGTATTAACACTAATCACGCAGAAAAAATAACCCTTTCAATGCGGGGAATGAGTCAATATAATTTCCTTTTCAAACAGTATAGACCTACAGTAGTATATTCATAAGGATTTGCAATGTTTGCCATGTTGCCCTTTTATTTTAACAACTCTCTGAATAGTCGCGATAACTCGATCTAAAAGTTTGGTCCTTCCAAAATCTTACAATACAGAATTGCTCTAAAATATATCACGACGCATATCTAGAAACACATGTCACAGCTTACGGTAGGTCTACAGTAATGCTGAAAGCTCCTGCATGAGACCTGCTTTAAGCTGTGAACTTGACAAATTGTCCAGGTTACAAATCTCGAACTAATTTATATAGTCCCTTGAAGTTCGAGATATCGAAGTTCAACTGTAGTCCATTTGAAATTTCAGCGTTGAGAGGATTATGTCTACTCAAGCTATTCTTTACTACACTTATAATTTCAGATTCGTTCAAGTCTTTTACAAGCCACTGACCGCATAACTGCTTTCATATGACAGTATGGTCGCCCTTGCATAATATCATAATAACAGCTCAGTACAGAATATGTCACTGCAAGTAGAATTGTATGCGGTTGATCAAAACTTTCTTTCATATAAACGCCTTTTAACGTCTTTGCAAACATAGTAGACTCAGATGAGACGGTTCCTCTAGGAGCCGACTAATATGGGTTTGTTATGTTTGCTTATGAAATTACTATAGATCTGACTCTTCGGGTCATTTTTGTGCAAACTCAATCTGCCGAACAGAATTTAGTTTAAAATCTTTGAAAGGTCATTTCACCGATAGCATATATTTTGTAATTCAAAAATTACAAGCTGTAGAGTTTATATAAATTCGCATTATTCGCATTTCGGATCGTATTATGGATCGCTCAAGGTAATATAAATAGATTGCATGGATTATACATTTCTTGATCTGTTTGTCGCTGTTGTCTTGTTGGGCAATTTATGAGTACAGAATATGTCGTACGTCAACATGAAACAAATCATCCGTGGAAGTCATAATGATGAATAATGTTTGGCAATATAAATGCCCCCCTGCTAATATGACAATGTATTAAAATACACTATATATTTCCAAACTTATGACATATTTAGTTCATCGTATTTGTCAATTTATTGATTGATTGTGCATTTTCAATATAATTACAGTTGAACTTTGATATCTCGAACTCGGATAACTCGAACTTCGAGATAACTCGAACAAAAGGTTCAGTCCCTGCAAAACTTACAATACAGAATTGCTCTAAAATGTATTGCTACATGTATCTAGAAACACATATGACAGCTTAATACAGGTCTAAAGTAATGCTGAAAGCTCCTACAGGAGCGTTCGGCATTACTTTAGACCTGTATTAAGCTGTGACCTTGAGACAACGTTCAGATTAGTAATCGATGACTCGAACTATTCTTATCTCGAAATAATTTGTACGGTCCCTTGAAGTTCGAGTTATCGAAGTTCAACTGTATATGAAAGTGAACATATGCGGAGTAACTATGCGTCTGAACATGATCCAATCTGTTTGACACTCGGTCCGTAGTTTTCCAACGGCTTAACGCTTTTGGCGCCAAATTTCTAATTGTCGTCTGCAATCCAAGTTTGTTAAATCATTCAGTAAAATAAGAAAATGAGATAAATAAATGCAAATTTTAAAGAAATAAAGCACATATATCGAAATAGAGATTGAGACAAATAGTGAAGTCCCTGGTCTGGGACTGCACTATTTGTCGTGGTGCATTTATGCGACATTGGCGGTGAAAGGGTTAAACGAAGTCAGTACAAAAATCAGCAGAATTCAGAGTTCGGGCAGACTTTATATACTTCACAACAGCAGATGTTAAGTGATTGTGTGGCGAACGTAAAAAGTCGCCCCGTACTTCATTCTCATTGTTGTTATATTTCCTGGTCATTCGGGATTATTAATTTCAATGTCAGTAGTTATGAAAATTAATTACCGCTTAAATCGGTGCTAGGGGGCTTTAGTAATGTTGTACTTTTAATAACTGCTCATGAACAGACTCAATAAATGAAAAAGTAGTAAAGTCAAAACCCGAGTCTGCAATTTTCTCTTTTTGCTTTTTTTTTTTTGCTGCTTTTGCTTTCGAAGGATCTCCTATTATCAGCTAGTATCGGTATATAGTTGCAGTAACGGAATCAGTTTATACGATGCACTGTCCACGAAGCAAAACCCAACCAAAAGTAGCAAACTATTTGCAAATGAATTGGCTGGACCATGTACAACATCAATGTAGTCTATTTTGAAAGCAGGCATTCGTATTCATCATGTTATGGGCCAATTGGTGATTACTTTTTCAAGATATTAGAGCCAGATGAGAGGCCGAACCAGTATCTACATAACACACCTTGAATGAATAATTCCAGTTGGAACGGCCCACCCCAGTGTTAACCCATTACCTCATATGTATAGGTTAGAGCTTATAAACTGCAGTCTTCGGAAATAAGACGGCCGATAACGCGAGCGAAGCGAAGCGTTTTAGGCCGTCTTATTTTCGAAGACTGCAGTTTATAAGCTCTAACCGATTTAGTGATTGCCCTACTTTTCAACAGGCTCAGTTTATAAGCCCCGCCCACTGAGCAATGACAAACTTGTATATAGTCACGTGATTATGGTACATGTACATCTAAAACATCATCCGTTTATGCAAAATACCCAGAAAACCCACCAATCAAACAAACGTCGTCATTGTTAATATTCTCACGTGTTTATGTTTTGAAAATCCTACACAGTGAAACTGATTTCGCGCCTTTTTCTTGTAAACATTGCCATATTTGGCTTTGTTACGTAATCAAATATTCCCCGTCTATGTGTAAAACAGTTTGACACAATTTTCTGGAGGCAAAATAATAACAACAATAATGAGAACAATCTGTCGTTGACCTGCTCTCTGGCACCGAGCTAGCAGACTTATCTAACGAAGATTTGTAAGCCGAGAAGACCCAGATCAGACAACTCCTATGCTGTCTAACCAGGGTCTACTCGGTTTACACAGATTTAAATCTTCACTGGTATCGAAACCAAAACATTCATTATATTATTATCAGAATATTGAAATAAGAATAATTACAAAATATTACAGGTTTGATTGTTTATGTTTTGTTGAACGGAGTACGGTTTCGAGTACAGGTTTGCGCTTATTTCCTGATTTATTTTACTTATTTACATTAGTCCTTTTTCAATATAATCCTGCTTCAACAGGTGGGATGTTTCGTGATTTATTTGTCCATTTTCTATTGGGTCTATAATTCTGCCTCTCAGTTTATTTGCCAAATTACTATTGGGTCTATAATTCTGCCTCTCAGTTGTTTGCATTACATAGTCTTCCTCTCCACGTTTTACACACGTGTACTTGTGTATACTCGTTCACGTGTCGATAGCGTCATAACAGCAACTCGTTCGATTTGTCTAGTAGTGGGTGGAGTTTTGTTGCGCATGCGCACTGGAAGGTTTGTCTTCGAAAGTTAGAGTCGATTTTATAAAATTTATGAGAATTAGAGTCTGAAAATTTTCAAAAATGCGGCTCGTTGATTGGATGGAAAAGTAGGGCAATCACTAAGCTATTTTAGACAAAGCCTCTTTGAATAAATCTACCGAAAAGGAGCATTAACAAGAGAAAATGAGCATTTTTGAATTTCGTAGCTTGAAACCATTGTGATAAATAGAGCATTTGCTCCTATAGGAGCATATGCTCTATTTATCACAATGGTTTCACAAAGTGACTTTTACAGAGTCGTCAAAAGTCGTCAATATGAGGGAATGGGTTAATCAATAATTACAGTATAAACTGATCTGCTATTTTACAGAGGTTTATGAAATACAAAGGGTAAAGACATTGATCAAAGAGTTCCTCTCCAGTCCACATAGGGCGTTTTTGAAAAGTCTGTGCGTGTCTCTCACAGGCAGCGGTAACTGACATTGTGTTGTATATGTACATGGAAAATCGTTTTAAACCCTAATGAACTGATATAATTTGAAACAATTGGCCAATATACTATTTCTACGAGTATAACGAGGTTGATTTCTTTGATAATTTGAATCCATAAAACCTGACAAGACGCTACGGAATTGATTGAAAATTTGGCGTTATAGAAATAATCATAGTCCGAATGACAACATATCTGAAAAGACCCGTAATCGGTGCGTTGGTGTGCGAATATGATCGGAGTTAAGAATTGGGGTAAACCGCGGTACAAACGAATAAAAACAACTAATGTGTTTGAGTTATGAGATGAATTTATCAAAGGACGGGGTTCGCCATTTAGCCATATATGGATTGCTTCGGGTCAGCAAATACAGCTTGTAATACAGTAAAACCTCTCCATAACGACATCTAAATTACATCAAGTATTTTGTGTTAAAGGCAGGTGGCTGTTTAAAGCAAGGTGAAAGTAAAACAGAACGCTCCTATAGGAGCGTTCTGTTTTACGTTCACCTTGCTTTAAGCAGTCACCTGCCCTAAATACCAACTAATTAACACAATATAGTGGTCGTTATGGTGAGGTTGCACTGTATACAATACAAAAGTCAGATAATTACCGGTTCCTACTACGCTTTACTATATGACAGATTTACGCCACTTTACCCCTTCCCTGCCAGGGACGTTTTCTACCTGTCTCCCGCACCAGATTTAGTGTGGACATTTCTTTAGTTTTATCATAAACAGATAAACAGAGTGTCAAACAGTTTGGATCCTGATGAGACCCCGAGTTACTCGGCGTCTTATTTCGA
The DNA here is from genome assembly GCA_963576725.1 of Azorinus chamasolen. NCBI lineage: Eukaryota > Metazoa > Mollusca > Bivalvia > Cardiida > Solecurtidae > Azorinus > Azorinus chamasolen. The sequence continues at coordinate 23,718,830 of OY755247.1, forward strand.
TGCAAACTGTTTACACATAACATCACAGACCTACCTTCATGGCAGTGAACGGGTTAATAAATGACGGGGAACTTAATGAAGAAAATATTCCAAAAGAGGGGATTAATATAATACATACATACTTGAATTGCTCTGATCTAATATTTCGACCACTAAGGGCCTTTTTACAAGATTATCATGTCAAAATACACGTCGCATTTTTGTGACATGCATTCAGCCAATTCTCTTTGATTTTATAAGTGTCACCTGAAATAGTACTTGTGAAGGAAGAACTTAAAATTATAGTCTTACAATGAGAACATCTATTTCTATTACAAATCGAAGATGCACAAGTATGTTGTTGCGAAGAAAAAATTGAATGCACTAAATGATCCCGTAAATTACGCGGTCTCTTGTAAGCTATTATTGGTCTGTAATTATCATAAACATATTTCACATTTTCATTTTTTGATAACTTAAGTAAGTCCCAGTATTTATTTATCACTAAACCTATATTCGACAAAGACGGATCATATGTGACCACAAAAGGAATGACACTATTATTAAATTCCTTATTTGACGACGGCATCAGTTATATTATAGTTGTTATGCACTGATGAAGATGTAAATCGAAACATGTATGAAGTAAAATAAAAAACGTGTTGGTTGTTAATTTATCCCATAACAGAAATTGAAGACAGCTATCGTTTCAGAATGAGACGGCTCGGAGAGTTACTAGTAATTAATATTGAGTTCGACAACAGGTAACAGGTAATAGAACTGCGGCATGCGACGGTTGTTATGGACAAACATTACGTATTATGCGATGGATTAATACTCTTTGTTAAGGTTAACGCTGAACATATATACAGCGAGTGTTGATTCATTTTGTGCCCTCTGTAAATGTCACTTGTTTACATGAAACAATTGTGATGAATAGAGTATTGGCTCCTTAGAGCATATATCTCAATGATTTCAAAGCTACATAATTCTTACATTTTCCCTTTTTCCAGTAAATGTCCCTTTTCAGTAGATTTATTCAAAGCCTATGAGGGAATTTGTTTAGACCATTTGTTCGACTCGTAATTGACCGAGTTTCTATACACTGCCGTTTGAATTATGTTTATTTCTGACATGTCGACCCAAAAAGATTCCTCCTGAATGTATTGTAAAGATTTATATATTAAACTTATGAGCAATATCGAAGATGTCTTTGTGTAGTATTTCGAATGGACTTTTCAATATCGTCCTTTATGGAGTTTGTTCCAGTTCAATGTTTCCTGAGGTTTTTCACATGAATATCCATTACAAAGTCAGTTTGATACTGCTGCCAGTGACGTAGTGAAAAACACATGTAAATACACATTATGTAGAGATTCCGCAATAACGAGTTTGTAGACGGTGAGGATGGATATAAGGTGCGGAGTAATTTCGAAGAAAATGGTTCTGAAAAAGACAATTGCAATACATCAATCAATCGTAATTGATATACCTAGTGGATTTTAGTTACAAATCGCCAGTTGTAACTGTTATTAGTGGAATAGATATGAGACATCTGTAGTGATAGTAATGTACAGAAGTCGAAGACATCTATTAGTAAGTAGTTAATATAAGTATGCTCACCAAGATGGAATGAGTCATATTAAACAACCACCCATTATAGAATAGCCGAAATACATGAATGCATAGTCACAATCCTACAGTCCTAATTAAGAATGCTTTAAACATTTACTTCGCGAATATTACATCACACATATCAAATGGCTGAATGTTTATAAAGGCAGTACATGTATGAGTTTTTAACTGTATAAATAAAACTATCAGTTATTAAAATACAACACTACTCACGCCCGCTAGCACCGACTTAAGCGGTATTCGATTTTCAAAACTAATAACATCGAAACTACTGATCCCGAAAGACCAAAATATATAACAACACTGAGAATTAAGTACGGGCCACCACATAGGCACTTAACACCTGTAGTTGTGAAGTGTGCAAGTTCAACACTACCCCCGGCCCTTAACACCGACTTAAACAGTATTCAAGTTTCATTATTAATAACATTGAAACTTATTATCCCTAAGGACAACAATGAGAAAAAAGTATAGCAAATGAAGAAGCTATGTAATTTAATATCGTCTGCGATTCGGTCGGTTTGCATCATCAAGTTTAATTTCAACACGGATGAAAGATGTTTCTTACAGAAGCGTGAACTCAACAGATAAATGTGGTTTTTAAGTGGTTTTCGTTTCTTTAAAACCAAGAAGTATTTCACGTCGCATGAAAGCAAAAGTCAAAGGGCCATTGTTATTTATATTTTCTCTACTGGCTAGAGTAAGTGTCAAGATGCTGACATACTTTAATTTCTACACCATAACTTGCTTATATTCATATACATTACTATAACCGTTTGTTGTGACATTAACCGCGAGAACTGTGTCCCAATATAAACAGGTTGAATCCAGAATTCCAGATACGAGTTATTTTGCGACTCATCGGGATCCAAGCTGTTAAGCGCCATTTCAATAGTTTCACAAAAATGTATGTGTCATGGAACTTGGTGAATAGTTGCTCAAAAGATAATCCAATCGGAAGTAGTAAGTATTTACCATTTCCAACTTTAACACATTCTATCCTAGTAACGTATTTTGGCGCCTCTGTAAAGGTAACATTTAGAAACCCTTGTGATAAATGAGCATTTTCTCCATAGGAGCAAATGCTCTATTTATCACAATGGTTTCAAAACTACAAAATTCTAATGTTTTCTTTTTCTCTCGTTAATGTTCCTTTCCGGTAGATTATTTCAACGAGGTTGGATCTAGAAATAGTCTAGGAGGGAATGAGTTAAGCAGATAAAATGTTTTCAAAGAGTGTTATGTGTTTAATTATATAACTCTGGACATTTTATTGTTACTTTTCCATTAGTAATTAATCGTTGCTGCAGCAAAACAATATTGTGGACACTTGATATGTATTTTAATTGCTTAGATATTTGCTGCGGAATAATTTGCCTTTTGCTACAATTTTTCCATCGTTCAAGTTTCAACACTTGTCTTGCAAAATCTATTACCACAGTAATAGACAGTTAGGATACTAGTGACACTCCAAGTTACATCTAAGTCTAAATATTTTGCGACATAGACAGTGCCAAATCTAACATCCCATGCGTCTACATATTGACAAAAACTCACCATTGGGACATTCAATACACAATGTTCAAAGAATATACAGTAAGACCTCTCTATAACGGACACTTAATTGTGTTAATTTGTTTGTTTTGGGGGCAGTTGGTTGCTTAAAGCAAGGTGAAAGTAAAACAGAACGCTCCTATAGGTGCGTTCTGTTTTACTTTCACCTTGCTCTAAAGTTTTCAAAATTACACTAGCTTATTTTTTATCTCGCGAATAATTGATAAGCATTTTTGCTTCAATTCTGGATAAACTAGTAGGCAATAGAGACAATGTAGCACATTTCCTAATAATTGATGCCATGGTTTTTTCTGATCACTAATCAATTATCTTAAACTATTAGACAGATTTTATTTTTCTGTCCTTTATTTTATCTCTGAGCCAATGCCCTGTATCGTGATCATTTTATATGCATGTACTATATGCTTTGCTACAAACACTTTGTATGTGTACCAAATCCGTTTATCCATGGACCTATTTTGTAAGATCTAATATACTCGTATAACTCCTATAAGGGGCGTTTATTAAAGATTTCCCCTGACCTACTTCCGGTTTAGGTAGGAAGTTGAAATTGTATACCGACATTAGAATATACCTCTATATGTCACATGAAGTCAATGCATGGCTGCAGGCACAACCTGCTGAGTTCTACAGTAGAGGCCGCCAAAACTGCATAAAGCGATGGGAGAAGTGTATCTCTCTTGCAGGATCCTATGTAGAGAAATATTAATATTTGTGCCAAGGTTGGTTTCGCTCTGCCCATTGGAAGTAGGTGAGGGGGAACGCCCCTCGTATTTTTGTGATTTTCGTTTGTCATTTCCACATTCTATTCTATTTTATAACCCAATGTAATTTATTGTCTGGCAGGATATAGCTGGTATTGTCGATTATATACATTGGAGAATAAAAACCTACGTATACCCGATTGTATTGAAAGCTTTAACGGACAGATATGCCTTTTGATGTGTATTTGCAAGCACGGTAGATCCAGGTCATGCAGCTTCTGTATAAACCGTATGATCAAGGTACAGTAAAACCTCTCTATAACGGCCACTAAATTGTGTTAATTAGTTGGTATTTAGAGCAAGTGGCTGCTTAAAGCAAGGTGAAAGTAAAACAGAACGCTCCTATAGGAGCGTTCTGTTTTACTTTCATCTTTCTTTATGCGACTACCTGCCTTTAACTCATTCCCTCATATTGACGACTTTTGACGACTCTGTAGAAGTCACTTTCTGAAAACATTGTGATAAATAGAGCATTTGCTCCTATAGGAGCAAATGCTCTATTTATCACAATGGTTTCAAACTACAAAATTCTAAATTTGTCCTTTTCTCTATTGAATGCTCCTTTTCGGTAGATTTAATCAAAGAGTTTGTATCTAAAATTAGCACATGAGGTAATGGGTTAACACAAAATACTTGATGTAATTTAGTGGCCGTTATAGAGAGGTTTTACTGTATTTTCAGTTTTGAGTATAGATCAATGCATACCTGAGTATACAGTGGCTGCCATGGGAAAACATTCCCGTGTCAACATATCATTATACACATCTTCAACATGTCATTATACACAGCTTCAACATGTCATTATACACATCTTCAACATGTCATTATACACATCTTCCTTTAAGTATTCGTAATGGCATTATAATTTATACGAATATCCATCACGTGTAGGATTATTGAGACATGTCTTAAAACAATTGCATTCAAGAAAGCTAAATTATATATTCCTTCCAAAGAGCATAATTCACAAAATGTAGACATGGGTGGAATACAATCAAACCTCTCTATAACGGCCACTAAATTGTGTTAATTAGTTGGTATTTATGGCAGTTGGCTGCTTAACGCAAAGTGAAAGTAAAACAGAACGCTCCTATAGGAGCGTTCTGTTTTACGTTCACCTTGCTTTAAGTAGCCACCTGCCTTTAACACAAAATACTTGATGGAATTAAGTGACCGTTATAGAGAGGTTTTACTGTGTTCCACCCATGTCTATATTTTGTCAACTATGCTCATGGGTGGAATGCATAACATGTCTTGATATCTTTGCCAGCCGTTAGTTTTTATGTTGGTTTATTCTGTGTACAGTATTTTGTTCGAAAATGCCTACTCAAAGGACGTCTGAGTATGGGTCTGTGAAACCGACAGCATTTTAACACAGATTAAATCCCTTATAGGTGTATAAATTGGTCGTATCATAAAACTCTAAACCAGTGAGACTCGTCATCTGAAAAAGGCGATTTTGCATCCAAACATTCCGGTTAAAATCGATATTTCTGAGATGGGTTCAGAAAACGTTTTCCAACCCATAAATATAACCATTTACAACCTTACGGATAGTGTCCAGAAATGAAATCTATTCTAACAGAGAAGAATTCTGCACGATAAAGGATAGCAGAATAAAATATAACAGTTATAAAAAAAAACATATCCCGATGACGCATTTGAATTTTGTATACAGGCCGCTTTGATAGAAAGTCACACAGAATGCTCCAACCAACATTTTGATGAACTAGACTTTTAACCCTTCGCTTGCTGAATTTTAAAATACATTTCTCCTTCTTTACCCATGCCCTGTGGTATAATTACATATATCTTCACTGTGTACAAGTATATCGCTGTACACTCACTGCTGTGGAGTGCACTGGTTGCACAATCAACTTGTAAATAGTGCAGATCCAGATGAGACAGCTCCGGCAGGAGCTGTCTCATCTGGGTCTTCACTATTTACAGGTAGGTATATTGACGTGAACAGCAAGCGAAGGGTTAACTATCATTATGTAAACCAATTTGTTGCTTAATCACTGATCAGCAAAATTCTGCAAAGAACATGCAAAATGTCTTCTTTCGAATATATTATTCACAAATTGCGATATGCAATCATTAATACCGAGGGATTTTCTAGGTTTTCATACAAAACTGTGAGGTTCAAATAGTTTCATCTTTGAAAGACCTTGTTAGATATCAATATAATATAATTAACAAAACATGTTCTCTTTAGTGAATTCGACGCTATTTGTCCTGATAAATGGGTATAGATTTCGTAATTTCCCTAAATGCACTCGTTGGAGTTTAATAACCATTCCAGTGCAGAAAGTCCTTTGCAAACCGTGTAAACCTAGATTAGAAGGCTCTCACCAGGGGTCTGCATCGTTTATCATGTTACATCTTTCTATAAAAAAGCCCTAAAATATTCACTGTACGTTTGATCTGTTTGAATTTTGGAACAGTCCATTTGAAAAACCAGCCTTGAATTAGTAATCATGGAGTAATTTGTCATCTTAAGGCAAGGTTATGTTTCCTTCCATAAAGATAGGATAGTTACTACAGTAAAACCTCTCTGTAACGGCCACTAAATTACATCAATTATTTTGTGTTTAAGACAAGTGGCTGCTTAAAGCAAGGAGCGTTCTGTTTTACTTTCATCTTGCTTTAAGCAGTCACCTGCCCAAAATACCAACTAATTAACACAATTTAGTAGCCGTTATAGAGAGGTTTTGCTGTATTACATAAATCCCGCTAGTGAGTGATATAGGGTAATAAATGAGTTTGGTTGTTACCTTTAGATGTCAATAATGTTGTAAATATTGTGTTTTGGTGATTAGGTTGGAATTTACTGACTTCCGATAATAAGTAGCCACATTTACATGGCAAAATGTAAAAACAAAATAATAGTATTTTTTGCAGCTCATTATGACTTTGTAACATTAAGAAATTGTAACATCATAGCATAGCTAATTCAGAGGTACACACATGATCAGATACTCTCCAAACATTAACTAGCAGGAATTTGTTCGATTCAAAGTATAAAGGAATCATGTTTCCTTAGAATAAGCAGATGGAATTGAAAACTATCTAGGTATCCTTTCGTTTGTTCTCAATCATGTATGTGTATATGTTCTACGCATTATTGGAATATGGACAATTCTAGAATTGCCCTGCGCGTTTTAGGAATTCCAATAATGGCGGACAATATCGGAATTCCTAAAACACGCAGGGCGATTCTAGAATGGCCCGTGCACGTTTTTGGAATGGTGGACAAAGTTGGAATTCTCCATTCCAGTAGAATACTGAAAGCCTGATGTAAACTCGTCACTAAAATCCATGAAATTGACAAAAACAATGGTTGTTAGTATTTTGAAACAATAAATACCATAAATAATAAGGTAATAATGACCACAAAACAAACCAATTTTAGACAAACAGACATAAGTGTACCCGCATCAAATTCTCTGTTTTTCTCAACGAACAACAGTAGATCATAACAAAAATGCTAATCATAGAGCCTACTGTAATTTTGCTTTGCACGATTCTAGAATCGCGCAGGGCAATTCTGGAATGGTCCGCCATGATTGGAATTCCTAAAACGCGCAGGGCAATTCTAGAATTGTCCATATTCCAATAATGCGCAGAACATATATATATCATAGTAAATTATGATACATGTACATACCTTGGCTCTGATGAGGAATATTATGGAAACACGATAGGCGATATGATGGAGGCCCATTTCATTTCAGAACAAACGCAGACAGTGTATTATTTCATTAATCAACAAAATATTGTCGAAAATAATTAGGACAACAGAACGTGTATTACTCCATTAATCAGTAAATGAAAACGTAGAAAAGTCTTTTTCGAAATGGAGGCATTTCTTAACCCCTTCGTCCATAAATACGCCATTATAAACCTTTACAGAGAGAGTAGACCCAGATCAGTTTACTCCTATATAATTCGTCTGATTGGAAATTTGTTCTGTTTGCGTATGATATATAGAAGATCTGTTGCGAGTTGTCTTTTAAGATCACATGGTCCTAAACCAGCCTTAGAAAATGTCATTAAGCGAGCCTTGGCGAGCCTTGGCGAGCTTAATAACATTTTCTTGGTGAGTTTAGGAACATGTGATCTTAAAAGACAACGAGCATCAGATTCTTTTTCTCACATAGCATAGCTAAAAAGTATATTTTCGCCCTTTAAATGACATGGTTTCCATGGTTTGACGTCATATATGACGTATGACGTCACATATGTTCTAAAGTGATCTTACACGTGTTACAGATAAGGGAATCTTAACCCGTTGTTCTAACTCGGAGATAAGGGAAGGTATGTGAGAAGATATAGATTTGATTCAACTCTTTCTTCAATGACCAAATTCCTGTGTTCATGTGCTTTTATAACAATTAATCTAATTAATATTCATCATGTCATTATATCTTAACTGAATATTCATGGAGTAAATGGTTATAATGTAATGACCCGTTATATAGAAATAATTACATTCTTAAATGTCGATGTAAATAGCATATGAACATACATCTCTATAACGGCCACTAAATTGTGTTAATTAGTTGGTATTCAGGGCAGGTGGCAGCTTAAAGCAAGGTGAAAGTAAAACAGAACGCTCCTATAGGAGCGTTCTGTTTTACTTTCACCTTGATTTAAGCTGCCACATGCCTTTAACACAAACTACTTGATGTGATTAAGTGGCCGTTATAGAGAGAGTCTACTGTAGACGGTTTTGGACGTGGCAAAAACATTAGAAACATATCTATATCATTTCACAAGCAAGCAAACAGAACAGACCCTATTCTGACATTCCGTACAGAATTTGTCTTATCCATGGATATTCTGTGTGCAAAGGCGTACAAATGCAAGTACATGTTCATGATTGATGACAATACTTAGTTTAAATAGTTATTTCTTATTGTCAATGTCTTTAATGTATTACTGTCTACATAGACCAAAGCCACAAAGGGAAGATGTGAAATGGTACAGTGACAATGTAGCATTCGTATCATCTCAGTAAAATGTCAGAAAATTGTGATCATTCGAGAAATTCTACATAAACTTGAAATTATAAGAGAACTGTATTGCGGTGGGCATCTGTATTTGACATATATCCCCAGTATCTAACAATATAAATGGTAATTCTGGGGAAAGAGATTTGCTGAGTATAAAATGCACATGAAGTAAAAGTAACAAAACTTTTTTCTGCCATCAATCATAATGTGCAAAATGTTACGAAACCATCGCAAACACTTACAGAACGTGTACAACAGTTGTATCATAAGACCAGTCCTGCACTGCAAAACCATCGCAAACACTTACAGAACGTGTACAACAGCTGTATCATAAGACCATTCCTGCACTGCAAAACCATCGCAAACACTTACAGAACGTGTACAACAGTTGTATCATAAGACCATCCTGCACTGCAAAACCATCGCAAACACTTACAGAATGTGTACAACAGCTGTATCATAAGACCAGTCCTGCACTGCATACAGTTGTGCATCAGATTAAGCACTGATTTGGAAACGTATTTGATCAGTATTCATTAATGAGCCAACAAATATTTTGTCTACGGTGGCTAAAAGAGTGCAGCGGCTGATACGAACCTATTACATATACTAGTACAGTAAAAAAACAACGCTAATGCAACCACCTAAAAGAGGTATAATTCTTGGTGCTAGATGCATGTGGTACCTTAATCTTGACATATTATAAAACACGACTTTTGGTCGTCAGGTTTTATGTTAAAAACATGATGAGACAAGAATCAGTAGAACTCATATCTTTACAATTTCTATTAATTGTGCAATACTATCAAATCAGGCAGACATAGGAATTCACGCTGTTGTTTGATTGTTTTTTAGGTTCTATTCTACAAGTTATTTGCCACGTTATGTTGGTTTTAACCAGCTGCATGTTTAGTAAAAAGAAACTGGTGGTAGCTTGTCAATTCTGAACAGAAATATTGAATTTATAGAAACAACAGAGATATTCTATAATAGTTAACCATTTTAATGGTTTTACTCAAACTATTATATTTCATATACGAGATTCGGGTTAGTTTTTAACCCTTTCCTCCCTAAATACGCCTTTCTAAGCCTCTGTAATTACACCTATTGAAACCATTGTGATAAATAGAGCATTAGCTCCTATAGGAGCAAATGCTCTATTTATCACAATGGTTTCAAACTACAAAATTCTAAACGTTTACTTTTCTCTAGTAAATGTTCCTTTTGGGTAGATTCATTCAAAGAGGTTGGGTCTAAATATAGCCTATGGAGAAAAGGGTTAATATGTAAACAGATTCATTGGATTAAACATGTATCTATAGATTAGAAAATTCTGTAGAAGTTTGATTTAATGGTGATAATCCTTGGTTTCAGTCACATTACAGAAAGTTCAGACTTCTGTTTTCTGTTTGCTGTTTCAAGGTATTATCCAATACCAAAAGGCTTTTATTGTTTTTCACCATGTGCATAATAATGTTATTCGAAACTATTCATCTCCTATTACTTTTGACCATTATTAATTAATATTTAAGCAAATTGGTGATATTTAAAACCTTTACAATTTCATTTTTCAGATTGTTGCATACGCGTTTCGGATTAGTTTTTCTGGTATGTTAACCCTTTACTCAATAAATTCGCCTTTCTACTCCTTTGTATGGTCTCTTGAAGTTCGAGATATTTTATTTCACAGATCATTTTCCGCTTTATTTTGGTAGACTTACAATAATTGTTAAAACAATGCTCCTTCGTAATGCACTTGTACATGTGCGTGCAATTGGAATTTCAATTTCAATGTATGACCTTTACAATCGCTTTCAATCGTTCACGGTGCACAACTTTTCATGTCACACGTCTATTAATCACACGATTCTGTCCAAAACAAATTACTGCAAAAAATTAAATAGCGATTCTTCACAGAAACAAAGGAACGAACCAGTCCATCTAGGCTTTGCACACAAATACATACGTGTTTTGGTATTTGAAAATTAATTGTATTCATTGATACACAACTTTTAAAACTAATTTATAATACAATGGTCTATATATAGTATATATAGTACTTTATTTCTAGGACGTTAGAACACTAATTTGAACATTCATGACAAAATCATTACCTTAACCAATTCCCTACTAGTGAAGCATTTTAGCGCTGTAAAAGTCCCATTCTGAAACCATTGTGATAAATAGAGCATTTGCTCCATAGGAGCAAATGCTCTATTTATCACAATGGTTTCAAAACTACACAATTCTAAACAAATCCTTTTCTCTAGTAAATACGCCTTTTTGGTAGATTTATTCAAAGAGTTTGGGTCTAAAAATAGCCCTTGAGATAATGGGTTAAACCTTATTACCCGACCTAAGTAGCATTTGCAAACGGCTTGTACCGAGAAGATACGCCGAGTAGGAACTCCTCAGGATCCAAGTCGTTTGATACTGGGACAATAGTTTCTCAAAATCTTTTGTCATGGCCTTTGGTCAATTGTTTCTCAAAATCTTTTGTCATGGCCTTTGGTCAATTGTTTCTCAAATTCTTGATCGAGTTCCTAGTCAAGAGATCGAGTTCCTAGTCAGAAGATCGAGTTCCTGGTCATATCGCGCTATATCCAAATCTGAGCAGCCATTGTTTTTTTACAGCGAAATAAGAGTTAACCCATTTCCTCATATTGACCACGTTTGACGACTCTGTAAAAATCACTTTGTGAAACCATTGTGATAAATAGAGCATTTGCTCCTATAGGAGCAAACTACAAAATTCTAAAATTTCATTTTTCTCTAGTTAATGCTCCTTTTCGGTGGATTTATTCAAAAACGTTGTATCTAAAAATAGCCTATGAGGTAATGGGTGAATGCTGTTAATGCTATTGTAGTTTAATTTGATATGTCTCTAGGCAAAGCCAATACGTGTTTCGAAATACATACTGCAAATTTAATCGGATTTAATAACACGATATTGTATGCGATGTGTTCTTTTAATCTACTTTAATCAGATTACATCCAAAGTTGATATTAATTCACTTTATTTGTTTCAACTCTAAACCTGTTACCAAAATGATATCTGCTTTAATTCCGCTCTGTTACAATATCCACATGCTTACAAGTTTGCTATATGTCATGTGTTCATATGCCATTATAAAAAATAATCTTATTGATATTCATGACGTCATTATTTCCTGCATGAAGATTCATCAGGGAAAGTGTTAAGTGGTGGAATTTGACTGTTTTGGCGGTCACTTTAGAGGGGCTGTACTGCATTGTATTCTATAAAGTAATCAGGAATCAGTACAGTAACACCCCTCCAAACCGGAATTCTAGTAGACAAGAATTTAGATACTTATAGGTGGTTTTTAGGTGGCTGCGTAATGCAGGGTGACAGTCATGATGAAAACAGTTCATACAGGAGCTTTCTGTATGACTTTAAACCTGCATTAAGCTACCATCTGTCTGCAAAATCAATATTTATACTAAATTTTGAAAGTAAGGCTAAGCGGGGCTGTACTGTATTTATGTAAAAAAAAAAATAATGACAGCATGCATATCTAGACGTTCAATGTTCGACATCATGGTATATAACACAGGATAGGTTGGCCTTGAAGGAAAAGGTGAATTTAGATCTACAGTAAAACTCTTCTAAATCCGACGTCAAATTTAGTATAAATATGGGTCTTGGAAACAGGTGGCAGCTTAATGCAGAATGAAATTCATGCAGAAAGCTCCTCTGCATGACTTTCACCCTGTATTAAGCAGTCAGCTGCCTAAAAGTATCTATATTCTTCTCAACTAGAATTTCGGTTTAGCAGGGGTTTACTGTACTAACACAGAACGTTTTGTAATGGCAGTAAAGGTGAATTAAGATCAATATATTTCCATATGCAATCAGAGAGCTGTCTGATCTTGATCGGCTCAGTTTGCAACTACCTTAAACTCCATATCAATAGAGCAAAGGGTCAGACAACTGTTTCCTTGTCTATGCTTCTCAGACAAGTTGGCAGTCCTTGATATGCCAAACGGTGACTTATTTAAAACCAAAATCAACGTTTTCCCATTACTTGCATCTGTCTCGTGTAGGTGTATTGTCGATATTATTTTACTTTGCAAGCTTGTCTGACAGTTTCTTTCAATTTCAGATTCTCAACGGTGCACTTTCAAACTTTCATTAATTCAAGGTCACATTTTCTTTGCTATTGGGAATTGGTATATTCCGTGGCAATGTTAAATTGGACGTTCTTAAATAAAGATACAACCATAAAACAGGATTATGACAGTCGATAGTAACATTTATATGTGTTTTAACAGGCAAATATTCTATAAAATTAATCCGATTACCAGCCAAAAGCTCGAAATGTGATGGCGCGTATAATGATAGAAGTGCATTTGCCAGAGTTCATTGCGGTAATAGAATAATGAAACAGTACATCGCAACTCCCGGTGGAACCCAACAAGATGGAAGAGAGATATAGAAAGACCAGATAGAGTAAAACCTAGCTAATCGTAACACTCCAATGTGTATCCCGTCTTTCAGATTGGTGCAATGGATGGTAAACGTAATGTCGAGTCATGTGTATGAGATCAAACCCACACTTACATCGCTCCCAAACACCACGGTAATATAGGATGGAGATATGTAAGATTGCGAAAGAAAGACCTTTATGGAAGTAAAGCCCCTACACATGGTAATACGGGATGGTGATGTTTGAAGGTCTCGTGTGACAATAAAGCCGCCTGTCTTAACCCTTTCCCTGTTCTGTGTTTATTACAAATTTCAATACCTACTGAATATTCATGGACAAAACGGTTATAATGAAATATGGAACATGGAGCACTGTAGCCATTTTAGAAAGTAGAGACACATGTCTTTGAAAGTCTATTAAGCAAACAGAGTAGACCCTGATCAGACGGCTCCTCTAGGAGCCGTCTGATCTGGGTCTACTCTGTTTGCAGATGCGTGAAAACACGTTTATATGAGGGAAAGGGTTAACTCTTATAGGTGTTTTACTGTATGAGGTCAATAATGAATATTACTATGTAAACTGTAAATAAGACGGTGTCGAAAGGCTGCAAATAAACGTGTTTGAAAGGGTACAGTAAAAGTATTACACCAAACGTTTAATACCGTTCCAAGGCGGTACTCCTGCGTTCATCGTAAGGTCAACTTTGTTATTTGATATGCTTAACTCATTATCTCCTAGGCTATTTTTAGACCCAAACTCTTTGAAATAATCTACCGAAAAGGAGCATTAATTAGAGAAAAGGAAAATTTTAGAATATTGTAGTTTGAAACCATTGTGATAAATAGAGCACTTGCTCCTATAGGAGCAAATGCTCTATTTATCACAATGGTTTCACAATGTGAATTTTATAGAGACGAAAAAATGCGTCACTAGGGGGTAATGTGTTAATGTTCAATGTTTTATGTCTTGGTATTCGTCCAGCAGGTTTTGTCTTGTGACTGTGTCGTTTCATGTTGAATGGTGTTTGGTGCAGTGTCCTTTAGTATGTGGCTCTCCCTGTTTGACTTGGTTTTTTTCCATATTTAGTATCAATGCCGATCTTTAATCCTTTATCTTATGAATATTCATGAGATAGACAGTGGCAACATGAATATTAGTATAATGTGTTTGGTGCAGTGTCCTTTAGTATGTGGCCCTCCCTGTCTGTTTGTTTTTCATTTATTAGTAGAATGTTTTAAATAGTATACGATCACGGGAAATTTGACCATGACAATAAATGTAGTCAAGTGCCTAAACATTCCTGATTCCGAAAAAGGTCATTGTTACAGAACTCGTGAAATCAGTTCCACTTTCTTCGACTTTATTTTCTTAGAAATAGTTTTTGCCTTTATATATTTACCTCGTAGTAACGCCTTTTAATGCCGGTGCAAACAAAGCACACCAATAATAGACGCCTCTTATGGGACCCATTTGGTCGAAGTGTGCTTTGTTTGCTAATGGAATAATATAGATCCACAGTTTGTGTCGTGACCAAATAATTCTTTGTTCGTATACCATATTATAAAACATCAGCTAGTAATTGTAAAATACAGTAAACTCCCTTTAATGCGACCAGCAAAAAGGGCATAATTCACAGTGACAAAGGCAAGTGGTAGCTTAATGCAGGAGGAAAGTTATACAGAAAGCTCCCAGCTTTCTGCATAACTTTTGTCCTGCATTAAGCAACCACCTGCTTATAAAGACAGTCATCTTTATTCATTAAGTGGTGGCATTACAGGGATTTTACTGTATGTCATTATTTCTTACAAAAAAGGGGATTAGAATGAAACAAAAAATATTTGAAAGTAATAATATTACTTTAACTCTCGGGAGAAATATGAAAAAAAAACTTTGATTGTTAAACTTCGAAACAATGTTTAAAAGTCATCGTATGTGAGTTACTGGGGACATTGTGCTATAACATACGTTTAAATTAGATTGCGATGGTAAGCAGGTTTTCAGTACCATGAAGACGCGTCTTTGATATCATATGCAAACAGTTTGGATCCAGATGAGACGACGAGTTACTCGGTGTGTCACCAAGATCCAAACTGTTTTTCACTCTGTTTATATTTCAATGAAGCGATCGAAGAAACACCTACAGTAAAACCTAGATTATTCGAACATTAAAATAACGTATTATTATCGAACTTTAAGACAGGCGGCAGCTTAATGCATGGTGAAAGTCATGCAGAAAGCTCCTCTAGGAGCTTTCTCCATGACTTTCACCATGCATTAAGGAACCATCTGCCTAAAAGGGTCTACATTCTTATATACAGAAAATAATCGAGATTTTACTGTACTTTAAAATAATGTCCAGTAGACGACAATGCTGACACTATAAGGGTTAAATCACTGAACAAAACATAATGTCAGTTGATCTGGTGTAGCTTTGACTTCTTCCCATTGAGTGTTAACCCTTTCCCTGAACTATGTTGATTCTAAATTTCTGACTGAACTTTCATAGACAAAAAATAACATATGAAAGATGGAATATTGTAGCCAGTTTAGAAAATAAATAATCAGATTTATCAAATTCCATCAGCCAAAAGAGCAGACCCTGAGCAAACGGCCACGTTTATTTGCCGCCTTTTGACACCGCGTTATTTACAGTTTACATAGCAATCTTCATCATTGACCTCATACAATAAAACTGCTGCTTAATGAAGTTAATGCAGGGTGCAAAAACATACAGACAGCTCCTGGGGATCTTTCTGTATAACTTTCGTCCTGCATTACGCTGCGTATACGGATATTTATACTAAAGTTAAGGTCCGATTAGGGGAGCTTTTAATGTATTTAACGTTCGGAGTAATACGCCTCTGGAGTAAGCACAATGGCAGTACTGTGCAATGTAATGATTATATGACACTATTTTACATATCATTGCAATGTGCACCACTTGGTGTCAGTTTAAAATATATTTCTAGTACAGGCATCAGCTATATTTAAAGATTGAATAGGTATATGGTTTAATACAGACCAAAAGTAATGCCGAAAGCTCCAATAGGAGTTTTCTGCATTAGTTTTGCCCTACAATAAGCAACCACTTGCTTTTTAAGATGTCTGCATTCAAAGTAATAATACTACTTAAAACTCTCGGGGAATCAATTCAATGTCACTTAAGACAGGTTCTACTGTAGATTGTATCGAGATCAGACACCGTGTGACACCCAGACAGTTTTTTCAAACGATTGGACGAATTCTGGGTAAATAAACATTGCTCCGGTCAACGTTTGAACATACATTAACGCTTCGACAGACAGGGTACGGCATAAGTGTCGGACAAGTGCAATTTATCACTTCAAAACAAGCGTAGAGTCTGTAAAATTACTGAATCTAACCAATACTACATGCACTCTGCGACTGACCTTTTTACCCGAAATGCGACTAATCGATACGTTTTACTCCTACTTTAGATTTATGCTGTAGATGTTGGGTTATTTCAGTGCTAAGCATTATTCTATCAAAGACAACCAATATTCCCGCAGCCAATATCTATGTAAATAAGTTTTTCATTAGATTGAATGCTCAAAGCCGATATATCAGTGGTTAAATGATTTCTAGATGTTACTACCTCTACAGCAGACCTAGTCTACGGCGAACACTTGTTGAATAAACAGGGGTGTTATACAAAGGCAAATACAGTAAACCCTCTCTATAACGGCCAACCTTAAAGCAAGGTGAAAGTAAAACAGAACGCTCCTATAGGATCGCTCTGTTTTACTTTCACCTTGCTTTAAGCAACCACCTCCCTTTAAAACAAAATACTTGATGTAATTTAGTGGCCGTTATAGAGAGGTTTTACTGTAGTGACCTTATGAATATTAATTATATTATGTTTTAATATCATTGCATTTGTACGCAGGCTTTTTGGTATCGGTAGAAACTGTAGAGTCACACCTATATTGTTTCATAAACAAACATGGCTGACCCAGATCAGACGGCTCCTACAGGCGTATTAATGGAGTAAAGGGTTCACCCATTATTCAAGAATTTATGACAGTATGAATAATCATTGGCAGAACTTTATAATGAAACATGGACATGATTTATTGGTTTGGCAAAATTTCCATCAGATACCATTTGCAAAAAGAGCAAACTCTGATCTGGGTCTTCAGTGTTTCAATGGCCTGAAAAGGCGAGTACAAGTAAGAATGGGTTAATGCTGGGCAAACGTAACACAGAGAACATCTATTAGGAGCAGTTTCCTGCATATTTTATTGACTTTCACGAATGTACCATTTTTTAATGATAATCGATAGGACCTCTTTTGGTGGTTGTTTTAACCCTTTCCCCCATACATATTCAAGTAAGAAATAATGACGTCATGAATATCAATTAAATTAATTTCTTAAAATAACACATGGATACGTGAATTTTTTACCATCGCAGAAATTGTATAATCAGATCTATATTGTATAATAAGCAAACGCCTTGATCAGATGGGTCCCATAGGAGCCGTCTGATATGGATCTACTCTGTTTGCAAAGATTTATTGAGTGAAGGGTTAACACATTCCCTCATACTGACGACTTTTGACGATTCTAGAAAAGTCACTTTGTGAAACCATTGTGATAAAAAGAGCATTTGCTCCTATTGGAGCAAATGCTACATTTATCACAATTGTTTCAAACTACAACATTCTAAAAGTTTCCTTTTCTCTAGTTAATGCTCCTTTCGGTAAATTTATTCAAAGAGGTTGCGTCTAAAATAGCCTATGAAGTAATGGGCTAAGGGGGGATTGTTGCATAGGAAAATAACTTATTCGATAGATATTTCTGTTATAGTGTGTTCTGGTATATATTATTAAAAAATATTGAGCAGTATATTAAATTACCGTGGAACCTCGAATAAAGCCATCATATAATTTAATAAAATAAGTGTTAAACCGGGCGTTGATTATTAATGCAGGGAAACTGTATATTTTTATCCTGCATTAAGCTACCATATTATCCTGCATTAAGCTACTGTATTGGACGTCTTACGAGTAGTCGCTTCAGATAATTCTTTTAACTATGACTAATCTGAGTGGAATAGCCCATCAATGTGTAACCTATATAGAGCCCATATAAAATGAAATGCTTAACCCTTTCACCGCCGCAGTCGCATAAATGCACCACGACAAATAGTGCAGTCCCAGATCAGACGCCGCCTTTTCAAGGCGGCGTCTGATCAGGGACTTCACTATTTGTCTCAATCTCTATTTCTATATATGTGAATATACGTTTTTCTATGTAGGTATCTTGCCCTGATATAGACTATTGAAAAGTATTTGTCAGTGTATAAAATAACATGGTTGCAGGGCATGGTACATGGAATATGCATTATGTACATTAAACAATACAGAGTCATAGTGTTTATATTTTTGTGTTCTTTGAGTCGAAAGCTCTTTCTCATGCTTCGCTGAAAGGTTGATCTGGATAGTGTTGTTGATGGGTAGCATTTACAATCTTATATTCTAAATCTTTATATGGTATGCTGTCTTTTTCATGTTGATCAATATACATGTATGTTGGATGAAACAGCAAGTAATCATACCACATACATGTATATACTTGCGTCTGACCAGTAGAATAAATATAGCTGTAGCTAATTGATACAAGAGCGCATTAACCACTTACTTGATGAATATTCATGAAAGATATAATGATATTATACATACAGTAAAACCTCTCTATAACGGCCACTAAATTATGTTAATTAGTTGGTATTTAGGGCAGGCGGCTTCTTAAAGCAAGGTGAAAGAAGCGTTCTGTTCTGTTTTACTTTCACCTTGCGTTAAGCAGCCACCTGCCTCTAACACAAAATATTTGATGTTATTTAGTGACCGTTATAGATAGGTTTTACTGTATTTATTAACCCTTCGCTTGCTGAATTTAAAAATACCTTTCTCCTTCTTTCCCATGCCCTGTTGTATAATTACATCTATCTTTTCTGTGTACAGGTATTTCGCTGTGCAATCACTGCAGTGGAGTGCACTGGTTGCACAGTCAACTTGTAAATAGTGCAGATCCTGATGAGACAGCTCCTGCAGGCAGGAGCTTTCTCATCTGGGTCTTCACTATTTACAGGTAGGTATATGTATATTGACGTGAATAGCAAGCGAAGGGTTAACTGATTTTCTAATGCCATATAAGCATAGGGGATATATCTATATACTCCCATACGCAAACGGGGAATGCTCTGATTAGACAACTTATGCTGCCGCCTTCTGATCTGGTTGTCTGTAAATGCATCTCTTTAGATCATAATCGAGACTTGTCTTTGTCAAAACCATAAGGCTTTATGTTCCTTTATATAGACACTTTCCAAAAACCGGTCCTGTAATAACAATGTTTAGTTCTTTTAAATGAAATTCTAGATTACCTACTTGCATACTTCAATCATGCTGTCTACCGAATGACAACAACAGACTTTGTATATAGTTCTTGTCCTTGCAATTTCAATATAATCCCAGACAACGTCAAGCATGTTCTTGACAAGACAGATACTTATATATACCTGGTTTCTCAACGCTGATATAGACCAATGCTTCATACAAAATTGGTTGCCCTGAATGTTCGGGCAGAGGCTGTTATGAATAAATATTTAAGCACCATTGTACATGTAATATTTGAGCAATGTCCAATAATAATGTGTTTGTATATTGTTATTCAGCTGTAGGCAGTAACCTGTGTTTGAAAATATATTTATACACTAACTGAGTAGTCGCTTTAACAATTGCCACTTATATGCGCCTTCTGGTGTATTTTCAGAGTAGTCCCTGATCAGGCAGCTTCTTCTCTGTTTGATAATGGTATTTTGTTGATATGTTTCTATAGTGTCATCATTGGCCAAACAAGTATGTCCATATTTCATTACAAAATTGATGATTACAGTAGAACCTGTATTAAGCGACCATTCATTCATTCAACATCGGGGTCTTAAACAGAAGGTGGTTGTTCAATGCATAACAGATGTAATGCAGAAAGCTTCAATCGGAGATTTCTGCATTACTTTTGTCCTGCATTAAGCTACCACCTGACTTAAAAACCTATAATTTACATCTGTTCGATGGCCGCTTAAGACAGGGTCTACTGTGTTGATAAGGTCAAGAAATCTTGATTAATGTTTAATAGGTAATGGGTTAACGACTGTGTGTGTGTGACCTTTATTAGAGACCTAGTCATGAAGTGTAGACCTAGAGACCAGAATGCTACCGAGAAGCCTTTTGAGCAGGGTCCGCATTGTTTGTTTTGCATTGGCAATTTTACACATCCCTCAAAATGAAATTGAGTTTTATTAAAAATACATGTAGTAGGACTCCTCTAAAGCAAACAATCAATTAATACACATAAGACTCAAGTTTAAACGTCTTTCTGGGGTCGCCTTAGACATGTTCAATTGTATTTAGAGGAGTTCACACAGTAATACTGCTTAACCCTTTCCCTCATAGGCTATTTTTAGACACAACCTCTTTGAATAAATCTACCGAAAAGGAGAATTAACTAGAGAAAAGGGAAAATTTTAGAGTTTTGTAGTTTGAAACCATTGTGATAAATAGAGCATTTGCTCCTATAGGAGCAAATGCTCTATTTATCACAATGGTTTCACAAAATGACTTACAGAGTCGCCAAAAGTCGCCAATATGAGGAAATGGGTTAAAATAGATCAAAGATGTGCTGTATGTGTATAGTGTCTACGATATTGTGTGACCATTACTTTCACCGAGATCATTTCGGTTAATGCGTTTGTCTGAAATTTGGCCAGTAATGTAGAAAACTAATTTAGAATTACTGTTGTCATTGCTTTACAGTGAATGCGACTAGTCAGACGAGTTTATCATATTTGCAATTAGAACGCAAGTCAAAAAAAATATAGATGACGGGTTTATCTCGTGTTTATGAGGAGACTTTTGTAGCAAAACATGTTTCATACCTAATCAAGCTGCAGAAGAAACAACGGCCAAGGTATGCTCTATAATTATACTATTCAATACCATGACTGTCTCACATAGTTGTAATACATATGAACGGCGTTGAATAAATGTATAATGCACTTTAGTATTGTCGACATTCCTTTAGGAAAATATATCTGATCTGGATTTAAACTAAGTACGAGGACCACTTTTGTAAGTTCATAGAGTACGTCTATTTTCATATACTGTTTAAAATATTCAAAACGTATTCATTTCAACCCTTTAACTCATTTGTTACCACGATCCCATATATGGGACATATGCAAACAGTGAAGACTCTGATCAGACGCCGCATAATGCGGCGTCTGATCAGAGTCTACACTGTTTGCTGATAGGAATTTCAATATAAAATAAAACAAAACTCCGCGCACATTTTACACCGATATACCCTCTTCTGGAAGGCAACACGGTACTCCTCGTTAGTTATAGGTTTAAGACTATGATGGAATTAAAAGAACATCGCTTTTTGAAGCAAAGAAGAAAATCGCTTATATCTTATTTGAGGTAAGTTTTCCCTCAAAAGCAAAACCAAACCTACTTCAAGTCTTAGTATCTGGTTCAAAATGATATAGCAGCCTTCCATAGACTTTCTGCCAATCTAAGTGAGTTTCTGACTATAGACACATTGACAATGCACCCTCTGTTCAGACAGTTTATCTTCCATATTATTGTTATTATTATTATACCACATTTATATAGCGCTCTACTCACACAGGATATGTGCGTTCAAAAGCGCTTCACGTAGATACATTTTATGTACAAAACAGGGTATATTCAATGCATATAGAATATTTGAAATAAAATATATTTAATACTTATACATAAAAACTTGAATGTAACATTCTATGCACAGTGTCAGTACGTGACACAGTTATGACCCAGAACCAACAGACTTGGGTATATAATTAATCAAATTGATTTTAAAATGTTACTATATAAAAGTAAACGTATTATATCATTATTGCAAGTAAACGCTTTAAACCTACCTACAATAGTGAAAGAAAAGCTGTTCAAAACCTTGAAGAATGTGCCATAACGATCAATAACTGGATGAACGAAAACAAATTTAAAATGAACACAGCAAAAAATGTACTACACATTCAATTGATATTTCAGGAGATGTTGTTGAATCGGAAACGTGTATTAGATACATAGGTTCTTTTCTCGATGAATCATTGACCTTCAAAGAACACGTAAAAAGAAAGTGTCGCGTTGCCATGTTGAACTACTATAGAATAAAATATATTAGGAAATACTTGACAAAAGAATCTGCCGAAACTTTACTTCTCTCACTAGTGATCTCTCATTTAGATTATTGTAATGTCATTCAATACGGAATTGCACAATGTGATATAGGTAAACTGCAGCGAATCCAAAATATGTGCGTTAAACTCGTGTTGAAAAGGAAATGGTCAGACAGCTCCAGACAGTCTCTTAAAGACTTACATTGGTTATCTATCAAGGATACTTTTAAGATATTGACACACATGTACAATTGCTCTCTCAACCACGAGCCGCTTTATCTGCCAGAGATTCTTTTAAAGCCATCACCAAAACGCAGTCTGAGAGCGTCAGACAAAGCTCCAGAGATGTATACTGTGTCTTTTAACAAAAGAAAGACATTTAGTGATAGAAGTTTTGGGAAGTTGGTCCCAGACTTTGGAATGGGCTTCCAAGCGAGATTAAAAGAGCAGAAAATGTCGAATCCTTTAAAAGAAAGTTAAAAACGTATTATTTCAGACTCTTTGACTCACTTTTTAATATGTCTTAGAAACTGTCCGCGTGTTTTAGTTGTACAAAGTACTTTATATAAAGTCTGGATTTTAGTGTAATATATTTTGAACCATCATTTTATGGATATTAGTTTTTATGCTTTCTTAAATGTATATTCGTGTATTATATATCCTCTCTCGATTTTGTTTTCTTTCTGATTTTATTTTTGTCAATGTACAACGCCATTGAATGCATTATTTGCAAAACTAGGCGTTAAACCAAGTGGTTAAGTTGCAAGTTTCAATATATACCATGTAATTCAACAATTTCCTGTTTCTTCATTCGATCAGTAAATAGGAATACAGATCAGTAAACATAAGCATTATGTCAATCTGGCCACATATTTTCTTTTTGTTTAATCTCATTTTTAAAGGTTCTGCAGTGTAAAAATGATTTAGCTCCCTACTCCATGAATATTCATGTCAGAAATATTCTATATGAATGCTAATTACATTAATTTTTATAATAGCCCGTGAACAAAGAAATTTTGGTAATAGAAGCCGTCTGATCTGGGTCTACCCTGATTTTGCAAAGACGCGGAAATTGTTTTGTTTTTTTATTTATTTATTTTTTGTGTGGGGGTGATTTTTTGTTATTATTTATGGGGGATGGAGATAAAATAGTATGATATAGAACTAGCATTATGCTTGATAATTGTACGGTGTGGAGAGGGATGGATCCCCAACCCTTACACACCAATGGCGGGGATAATAAACGAGGTCCATTCAATATAGCAGGACCTGGGGAAAAAACAGACTTGGGTACATTTTTATGCCCCCAAAGCTAGGCTTTGGCGGCATATAGTGATCGCACCGTGCGTGGGTGGGTGTGTGGGAGTGTGGATGTGGGGGTGGGTGTGGGGGGGGGTGGGGGTGTGTACCTTTTGTCCGGAGTATATTTCCTTTGTCACATCAGCTACGGATACCAAATTTGGTGTGTGAGTTCATCTTGGGATGGCGGAGTGTCGCGTACCATTCTCATGTCACTGTGACCTTGACCTTGACCTTTGACCTCGATTTTAAAAAAGCTTATACCTTACCAGCTACAAAAAGCTTGTCCGGAGTATATCTCCTATACCTTACCAGCTACGGATTCCAAATTTGGTGTGTGAGTTCATCTTGGGATGGAGGAGTGTCGCATCAGATCACTGTGACCTTGAGCATGACCTTTGACCGATTTTACAAAAAGCTTGTCCGGAGCATATCTCCTTTACCTTACCAGCTACAGATTCCAAATAGAGTTCATCTTGGGATGGCGAAGTGTGGCGTACCATTTCCAGGTCACTGTGACCTTGACCTTGACCTTTGACCTCGATTTTAAAAAAAGCTTATACCTTACCAGTTACAAAAATGTTGTCCGGAGTATATCAACTATACCTTACCATCTAAGGATTCCAAATTTGGTGTGTGAGATCACCTTGAGATGGCGGAGTGTCGAGTACCATTTTGAGGTCACTGTGACCTTGACCTTGACCTTTGACCTCGATTTACAAAAGCTTGTCCGGAGCATATCTCCTATACCTTACCAGCTACGGATCCAAAATTTGGTATGTGAGTTCATCTTCGGATGACGGAGTGTCGCGTATCATTTTCAGGTCACTGTGACCTTGAGCTTTGACCTCGATTTTACAAAAAGCTTATACCTTACCAGCTGCAAAAAGCTTGTCCGGAGTATATCTCCTATACTTTACCAGCTACGGATTCCAAATTTGGTGTGTCAGTTCATCTTGGGATGGAGGAGTGTCGCGTACCATGTTCAGTTCACTGTGACCTTGACCTTGACCTTTGACCTCGATTTTACTAAAAGCTTGTCAGGAGCATATCTCCTATACCTTACCAGCTACGGATCTAAAATTTGGTATGTGAGTTCATCTTGGGATGACGGAGTGTCGCATATCATTTTCAGGTCACTGTGACCTTGACCTTTGACCTCGATTTTACAAAAAGCTTATACCTTACCAGCTGCAAAAAGCTTGTCCGGAGTATATCTCCTATACTTTACCAGCTACGGATTCCAAATTTGGACCTTCGACCTCGATTTTACAAAAAAGGTTGTCCAGAGAATATCTCCTATACCTTACCAGCTACGGATTCCAAATTTGGTGTGTGAGTTTATCTTGGGATGGCGGTGTGTCGCGTACCATTTTTAGGTCACTGTGACCTTGACCTTTGACCTCGATTTTACACAAAGCTTGTCCGGAGCATTTCTCCTATACCTTACCAGCTACGGATTCCAAATTTGGTTTGTGAGTTCATCTTGGGATGGCGGAGAGTCGTGTACCTTTTGTCAGATCACTGACCTTGACCTTGACCTTTGACCTCAATTTTACAGTCCGGAGCATATCTCCTATACCTTACCAGATACAAAAAGCTTGTCCAGAGCATATCTCCTATACCTTACCAGCTACGGATTCCAAATTTGGTGTGTGATGGGATGGCGGAGTGTCGCGTACCATTTTCAGGCCCTTGACCTTTGACCTTGATTTTACTAAAGGCTTGTCCGGGACATATCTCCTATACCTTATCAGTTACAGATTCCAAATTTTTAATTTGTAAGTATTGGACAGGTATGCTTAGGCAAACAGTGCAGACCCAAATCAAACTACAGGGTCTACACTGTTTGCTACTACATTAGCATGAATCAGACATTATAAAGAGCTCTAAATACTATTCATACATGGGTAGGCCATGCTGTTCAAATACTTGCAGTGTCAGAACTTTCAGATGAATTACAGCATTATAACAATATAGACCCATATCAGACAGCTCTAGTAGGAGCTACTGGGTCTTCATTGCTTGATTACAACACTACCTAAATCAGATGCTATACATGCTTATGCAAAGAATGTAGATCCATATTAGGTAACTTCTGTTGCAGCTGTCTAAGAGCCAGTGTTACATGAAACTTTGACCATGCGTTTAGAATTGACTGAGGGTATGTTTTTAACGTTAAGGATTGACATAGGGTCTTTCTTAAGCGTTAAGAATCAACTACCCGTCCGACAATTATGCAGCGTTTCTTGATCTAGACCTTAAAATTAATAATGGAATGATTTCTTCTAACATATATGACAAAAGAGATGATTTTGATTTTAATATTGTAAATTTTCCTCATCTTGACGGGGATGTTCCCCGTGCTCCATCTTACGGGGTTTATATATCTCAACTTATTCGTTTTGCTAGAGCTTGTTCATCTATTGACGATTTTAACAGTCGAAATCTCATTTTAACTGAAAAACTGCTTAAGCAAGGATATAGATACCATAAACTAAGAAAAACTTTCTCTAAATTTTACTATCGAAATCTCTCGCTTATTGGCAAGTACAAATGTAATCTCAAGGTGCTTCTGCCACACGGTATTTCACATCCTGAATTTTATGGTGATGTGATTTACAAACTTCGTAAAATTATTGGACATACCCATTTTCTCACTTTGTTCATCAAATGTATAAAACAATTCATTAAAAAGGGATATGATCCTGTAGTACTACAACATACTGCATGTTTGGTTGTGAACCCTTTTACAGTTGGCAATTACGCAGGCCTCTTTGCATGTACGCCAACAAGAAAGGTTTAGTACTCTATGAAGGCGACCTCTTAAATCCAGAAATGGAAGGAGAACGTCGGATATTTGTACTATTTCATTTTTGTCGTACCTTTTATTACTTTTTACAGTTACTCTGTTTGCAGCTCAATCATTGAGTACACTAGCGATAGGTGGATACAGTATGTTCACTTAAATGTTTTTTCGTTATACATGCACTTTACCACTGTATTTGCTGTCGCGGTTGTTGTAGATTAGTCGGAGAGGGGATACGTTTATTTACACTGTGTGTCTTTTAGGATGGGGATGGAATAAGTGTGAGGTTGGGCGCCCATAAACCGGTTTAACCCCCCCCCCCAGTGACTTTTGTCACTGACCGTTCCAAGGCGGTATTTCCATCTTCCTCCTATTGTATGTTTGTTTTGTCTTTGTGCGTCTCTTGTTGTTTTTTCTACTTATGTACATTTGCTGTTTCCTTGTGTTGCTGTTCGGGCGAGTGTTTGTTCTGTATGTGGTGTTTCCTGCATGACTCATTTTTGTATTTTTAACAGTAACAATCAACACAGTATGTTTTTTTTAATATTGAAATTTGACCCCGTGTCTTTTTTTTAAAAAAACGTTAAGAATTTACCCAGGATCTGTTTTTAACGTTGACAATCAACCCAGGGTCCTTTTTAACATTGAGAATGACTTAGGGTCCTTTTTAACTAAGTTTTGACCCTTGGCTCTTTTCTTAGCTATCATAATCGTCAAAGGTTCTGTTTCTAATGTTAAGAACTGACTCCTGTGTCATTTTTAACAGCATCAACATTTCATATTACACCTGCATTACATTGTATTGTTTTTCCGCCAAAATGCATTTCGGTGTCAAACACTTTGGGGGCATTTGTCACCCGTGACGACTCTCTTGTTTTGGCATACAACACTACACATATAAAATATTGCCTTGCATATATTGGAAAAGTGGGTAACAGAACAGATCAATTTGAAGTTCATGCATATAAACTAAGCAATACAAATAAGCAACTGTTATATACGCGCAATCTGCAACCATTCCAATCAAACACTATTCGACCCGCTATGGAAATGAGGGAGTACACAAAGGATAACCCGGATTTAAACGGAGTTGTAATAGGGTATATTCAAATATTAATTACAGAGTAAAATGTCTTATTATGGGAACGCGAAAAGGCCCAGCCAAAGTAGAGCTAAAGGGGGTATTCCGTATACTGTTCCTACAACATATCCCATCGGCTGCAGTGGAATCATAACGGACAAATCGATACTGATTTAGACTAGCGATGCTGCATTGGACCGTACAGGCTTAACCTACCCAAAATATGTACATGTACTACGTATTGTAAAGTCTCGGCGCGGCTAGAGCGAGAATCACGTGCGTCGCGTTATTTGCCACCATTCAGGGAGAGGATGTTTGAACTATATCTGTGAAATCATCATCGCGTCAAACATAGAGGCATGTGAAATTTAAAATGGCCTTTTATTTTTAACCCTTTCGGTGCCAAATTTCTAATTGTCGTCTGCAATCCAAGTTTGTTAAATCATTCAGTAAAATAAAGAAATGAGATAAATAAATGCAACTTTCAAAGGAATAAAACACATATATAGAAATAGAGATTTAGACAAATAGTGAAGTCCCTGATCAGACGCCGCCTTTTCAAGGCGAGGTCTGATCTGGGACTGCACTATTTGTCATTTGTCATGGTGCATTTATGCGACTGCGGCGGTGAAAGGGTTAAGTGAATATTAATCAAATCAATGTATGCAAAACTTGTACTGAAGATGAATATCGAAATATTGATGCAGGTGACCGCTTAATGAAATATTAAAGTCATGTCGAAAGCGCCCTGACATTTACATCGCATTTAGCTGCAACCTGTCTTAAAGACAGATCATGATATGTGCAGATTAGCAATGTTTGAACTGGATATAAAGAATAGCCATAACATTTTTGCACTAAGCTACCACCCTGCCGTCTAACTCACAACAAGATAATTACAGGTATTGCGTTTGCTTGACTTTGAGTTCTGAGAACTGTCACCTTAATTATGGTGATTGTGGCGAAATGGCAGAAATTGGGTCCGTTCAGACGAGTCCTATTACTATGATTTCTCATTCGCACTTTACCCTTTCAGAGTCAAATAAATTGTGTCTGCTAAGATGATCGTCTGCCTCAGATTTCAAAGTCGAACATTTGCCAATTTAGTTTCACAAAACATAATCAGAGTGATAAACAGGTTGGATCCTGATTGCACGCCAAGTTACGCGGTGTCTAATCTGGATCAAAACAAGTTTGCAGAGATTATATAACGGATTTGCCTTTTCAGCCAAAGGGTTAAAGAGAAGATACAAAGTTTGCATTTTTAGACATTGTTGTACCCTTGCCATGTGAATCCTTTCCTGGTTTAATCCATTCCCTCATATTGACGACTTTTGACGACTGTATAAAAGTCAATTTGTGAAACCACTGTGATAAATAGAGCATTTCAATGGTTTCATTTTGATAAATAAAGCATTTCAATGGTTTCAAACTACAGAATTCTAAACAGTCAGTTTCCTTTTCTCTAGTTAATGCTCCTTTTTCGGTAGATTATTAGGCTATTATAAGACCCAACCTCTTTGAATCAACCAAAACGGAGCATTTACTAGAGGAAAGGAAACTTTTAGACGTGTGTAGTATTGAAACCATTGTGATAAATCGAGCATTTTGCTCCTAAGGAGCAAATACTCTATTTATAACAATGGTTTCAAACAATGACTTTTACAGAGGCGTAGAAAGGCGTGTTTATAGAGGAAGGGATCAGTGTTAGAAATTAGATGCCCTAAGAAAATTAAGGCTAAATATTTTTTTCTCGTTCAAAATAGCAAGCGTTGTAAAGTACATTATAGCTTGACTTTAAAATATTGCCAAATAAATGGCTAACACCATAATGTGTTAAGACAGCAATCTTGTCACATATGTGTTGCTCAACGTTTATATTACGTTTGTATTAGCATTATATCCGTCATTAAATTGCCGAATTTAACTAGAAACAAAGACGGTTGCCATGGCACTTGCGAACCGTTTGGTGTTTATGAATATGTCTACCCTATCGTAAAGTAACCAAATAGCTAAGAGATGTTGCCAGTGAAACACAATTTCTTGCGATCCGTTTGACCGTACGAAGTTGTGCGAAACGGTACCAAGATCCTGGTCCTATTGAAAAACTTTTGATTTATTATTGCTTACAACTGTGTTAACCCTTTCGGCGCCAAATTTATAATTGTCGTCAGCCAACCATTTTGTGTTAAATCATTCGGTACAACAATGATATGAGATAATTAAATGCAAATTTCAAAGGAATAAGCCATATATATATATAGAAACAAAGATTGAGACAAAAAGTAAAGTACATGATCAGCCGCCGCCTTGAAAAGGGACTGCACTATTTGTCTTGGTGCATTTATGCGACATTGGCGATGAAAGGATTAAAGAGCGTTTTTGTGAGATAAAATGTCAGGCTGCCATTCCGCTGGCGGCAGAAGGTCATTGTCAATGTTCTACATGCTTGACAATTATTACAGTGTCTAATATTAAAGGCTGATATATTGGCTTCGGGCAACATGAAACGTTGAGTGGTTGATTGATTCGACATTTCAATCAATGCAGATTCTAAGGAATTAAATTTTAATTCTCTGATTCTGTAATTAGCCTCCGTCATCTGTTTGATCACATTTGGTCTTATTTTAAGTAACGTTCTTAACACATTGCAGACGTTATATTATTTGCAAACAGATTGGATTGAATTGAGACTCATTCTAACGTTTTTCAAACTGCTTCGAAAGAACAAAATCATAAAGACACTCGTATAATGACCTTTTACACAAAAATCAAACGGCTATTTTTGTAAGAGAAAATAGCTTAGTGTTCGACGCGTTACTACGAATTATTTCTGTAGAGACACCAAACTAAACGAAAACAATAACACTGTATCTGTAACAAATTCTGTATCTGTAACAATAACACTGTATCTGTAACAAATTCTGCAAGTAGGAGATCCTTCGAAAGCAAACGCAATGCAAAAAGTGAAAATTGCAGTCTCGGTTTTATTGAGTCTGTTCACGAGCAGTACTTAAAAGTATACTTACAAGTATAATAAATAATGTTTCTATAGTAATTTAACCCCTTCGGTGCCACAATGACGGGTCTATGATATCACATGCAAACTGTTTGGATCCAGATGAGAACTCGGCGTCTCATCAGGATCCAAACAGTTTGTTACTGTTACTATGTTTACAACGTTAGCAGACGACAGAGTTTGACAGCGAAAGGGTTATGGTTGTATAGTCGGTTGCGCCTTATTTCCGTTTATTATAAACACAATTTTTAACTCTTTCACTACAAAAAAAGTGTAGTCTGCGAAATTGTTCGTCTACTCATTTTTTATCATTTTTTATCTTTTATCTTTTTTTGATTTCATTTTTCTTGTTTAAATAAAGATAACAATAGCACCAAACAGGTTGTATCCTGAGGAGACGTCATTATTTGCAACGATAATCAATGCGACAATGGCAGCGGAAACGTTATAAGTAACTAATTTCAGATGGCAAAATTGAAAACATGTATTTGTAAAACAGCATGTTCCAGACAAACGTGATACTATGTTACGTATGGTGTCACATGAAACATTCAAATTTAATCTTCAACCAATTCTCTTGAAAGACCCAACCACATTGAATAAATCTACCGAAAAGGAGCATTAACTAGAAAAAAATTGAATTTTGTAGTTTGAAACCATTGTGATAAACAGAGCATTTGCTCTTATAAGAGCAAATGCACTATTCATCACAATGGTTTCAACAGGTGATTTTTACAGAGGCGTAGAAATGCGTATTTATGGAGGAAAGGGTTAACCACATAAATATGACTTGACTTTACTACGTTTTCATTTTTACGCCGTTGCATTCAGAATAGACTCCTGTAGGAATCGTCTTAACAGGGTCTGCTCTATTTAATTATGGAATTATATTGAAATGATTCTACAGTTTCTTTCTAATAAAACATTGTTCGTAGTACAATTATACAATTTCAGTTAATGAATATGCATTTTGTCACTATTTCATGTAGGAATATATATATATAGGAGTTATCTGGTCAGAGTCTGCTTTTCTTGCTTATGAAATAATAAAGATATGACTCTACAGTGTTTGCCACGGCCGACATTTCCTGTTTGTATTATGTAAATATCTATGGAGTAAAGGGTTTACCATTTACATTGATAGAGATGACCGCATTTGCTAATTTAGTAGACCCATATCAGGTAGCCTCTGTGGAAGTTGCCTGATCGGGATATGCTCTTTTTTCTTATGAAATAATGTATACCATATCTCTGCTATAGTCGAACCATTCATTGTTCATAACCATATTAAAAACAATAAGCTTATTAACAGTCACTATTCAAATAGTTAATAGTTATTAGTTCTGGCATTACTGAAAACTAGTATGTGTAAGGATGCATGCCATCAAGTAATATACATACAAATTCTAGGGAAGCGTCGATTAAGCATTCAATTACAATAAGTTCATCGGCTATATATATCGCGCACGACATTTAATGTGTAAAAAAATTTCCAAGTTCCGTTCTTTTACGATGTTTTATGTCCTTTGTATCTGCTCGGAATTAATTTCAGTTTTGAAAAATATTACTTCCAAGTATAATATATCATTTTAATATTGCAATTTGCATTCTTCATCGATACAGAATATATTTATTGTGATAGTGTGATAGAGCCAGCCTGTTCAATTTACAGTTATCCATGGTTCATGTAGCGCATTTTTTATACAGTAGAACCTGTCTTGACCCATTACATCATAGTCTATTTTAGATACAGCCTCTTTGAATAAATCTACTGAAAAGGAGCATTAACTAGAGGAAAGGAAACTTTTAGAAGTTTGTAGTTTGAAACCATTGTGATAGATAGAGTATTTGCTCCTATATTTATCACAATAGTTTCACAAAGTGATTTTAACAGTGTCGTCAATATGAGGGAAAGGGTTAAGCAGTCATTCGTTTATTGAACAAAAGAGTCAAACAACAGACGGTTGTTTATTGCGGGGAAAAGGTAATGTCGAAAGCTCCTATAGGAGCTTTCTGTATTACCTTTTGACTTGCAATAGCTACGGTGGTAGAACGAGTCGTTAGAAATTTTTGATTATGAGATCTGAGTCTACCGTTTCTGCCAAGCTAAAACAATTCGTGTTTTCATATACACTTTTAAAATGTCCCCTAAGAAATATTCATGAATATTTATGAGGTAACGAACTATCCATTATTACCTTTTCAAACAGTTTGCATCAGTAACCAAACTGTTTTACAAACATACTGTATTGTAGTAAAGAAATGTTATGGACGTTGTATGTTTATCAAATTAAAGTGTGCGAACATGTTTAGGGGGGGGGGGGGGCTAAGCATACTACGGTTTATTATACCTCATCGACTTTTATCACATAACTAACCTTGTCCGGGTAGCTTCAAAGGATTCGTCTTAAACCTGTGCAAGACAAATTTTAGTGTCATTCAATTGTTAACCATATTGTACAGCTCTATTTTGCATTGCTACTATATATTTCCTGGATTTCACCTTTACCTAAACTATTGGTGCCATTGCCTCGTTAATAATAAAGTAAGAAATGTTGATATTGCGAATATCAATTAGCTGATTTTTCATAATGGCATACGAACACCATAATATTTAGCCATGATAGAAACTATAGAAACCAATCTATATTACTTCATAAGCAAACCGAGCAGACTCCGTTCTGACGGCTTCCACATATGTTGTTTGGTCTAGGTCTGCTCTGTTTGCAAAGGCATGAACATGCGCTGATGTGGTGTAAAGAGTGCAGATGCATCATCCTTCATATTTTCTTCACTGTAATACTTTATATCTTGTTTTACAGAACGGCTAACCTGGAAGTGCAAAATGAAACAAACTGCTATTACAAGTTCTGCACGTTTTAATATACTGTTGGTATAATGATTGCTTCCCAACGGAAACGTACTGTGTCATAATACAACAAAACCACGTAACGGGAATTCTAGTAGAGAACAATGTAGACACCTTTAGGAAATTGGCTGCTTAATACTAGGTGAAGGTCTTACAAAAAAGCTCCTAGAGGAGCTTATTGCATGATTTTCACACTCCATTAAGCTGTCACCTGTCTCCAAGACCGATATTTATACGAAATTGAACATGCAGTATAGAGGGGGTTTACTGTACATATCGATTAGCATATACCAAGTATGTTTTAACCCGATAAAATACGACGGTGCAAACAAAATAGACCACTATCATGCTTCTAAAGGAATCGTCTGACGAGGAACGGATCTGCTTGCTTATGATATACAGTGAAACCTCTCTATAACGGCCACTAAATTGTGTTAATTAGTTGGTATTTAGGGCAGGTGGCTGCTTAAAGCAAGGTGAAAGTAAAACAGAACGCTCCTATAGGAACGTTCTGTTTTACTTTCACCTTGCTTTAAGCAGCCACCTGCCTTTAAAACAAAATACTTGATGTAATTTAGTGGCCGTTATAGAGAGGTTTTACTGTATTATAGCTATTATTATACAGTTTTATTACCAAACTTTCCTTTGTTTATGTGCTATAATAACAATTTATCTAAATTAATATTCATGATTGCATCATTTCATACATAGATATGCGTTAGGTGAGGGGTTAAAATAGAATCTGATTTACGTATATTAAGTCACCACAGTTGTATCTATGCATGTGAAGCCTGTTCGTGACAATAACATCGAAATCAAAGACCAAATGCAGTGATACGATATGTTCGATAAGAAATGTCACCTTATGTAAATTGGTGCAATATGGTATATGTTAATTGTTCAAGATTTACTCCATCTTAGCGTGCTAATTACTGTGTTTAATTCCATTAGCTGTGATTTCCAATTAGTATTATATTTCAATTGTCTAATTGTTTTATTTTCTCATCCTATCTACCAAACATGCAGTCTTGTTTCGTGTGGCAATGGCCCACTATATTGATGGAAAGCATATGTGATTTGTTTAATAAACCTTTAACGAACTACGTTGAAATAAGGCGATATGTTGTTATATATGAACAAACCTTCTATTTAACCCTTTCCCTATTCTATATTTATTCCAAATTTCACTCCTTACTAAATATTAATGAACTAAATAATTATAGACATTTTAAAAACTTAAGATACAGAAGTATCAAATTCCATCAGCAAACAGAGCAGACCCTCCTATAGGAGCCGTCTGATCTGGATCTACTCTGTTTGTAAATGCATGAAAAAGAGTTTACATATGAGGGAACGGGTTAAGCTTTATTCTGACTTCAATGCTCTTTAAAAGGTAATTTCGCCATTAACATGTACCATACTAGATGCATTAGTAAGCATGGCATACAGAAAAAACCCTCTAACGCGACCACTTAATTAATCAATATTATTATTTTTATAAGCAGGTGGCCGCTTAATGGAACACGAACGTTACGAGCGTTCTGCATAACTTTGTCCTGCATTAAGCTACCACCTGCCTCTGTCATCCAGAATGATACCCCTTTTAAGTGGTCGCATTTGAAGGGGTTTACTTAATTTTCAAATCATTAGCTGGTGATTAACGTTTAACCCTTTTCACGCATTTGCAAACAGAGTAGAATCAGATCAGACGGCTTCTATATGAGCCGTCTGATCAAGGTCTGCTCGTTTTGCTCTCGCCTTAATATAAACCAGATTCTACAGTTTCTGTCAAAGCAAACACAAATCCCTTGAAAAATGTATATTAACATTAATTATACTCATTCATGTTTTCATTCATGAATACAGAACAGGGAAATGGTTAATGTCTATAGCCTGACTCATATTACTTGTTTTGGCAACACTATGTTAACCATTTACCTCATGAATATTCATGTTAGAAAATGACATCATTACTTCTATTTAGATAATGTTTTATAGTGGCCCAAAAACAAGACGTTTTGGCCGCGATAGAAATTATAGAATTAGACCTATATTAATTTATCAGCAAACAGGACAGTCCAGGAAAAAACTGTCCCTACAAGAGCCGCCTGCTATGGTTCCAACTATGTTTGCAAAGGTGTCTCTATATGGTAAAGCATTACAAGTTTAACTCATTCTCTCCTAGGCTATTTTAGACCCAACCTCTTTGAATGTATCTACCGAAAATGAGCATTAACTAGAGGAAAGGAAACATTTCGAATTTGGTAGTTTGAAACCATTGTGATAAATAGAGCATTTGCTCCTATAGGAGCAAATGCTCTATTTATCACAATGGTTTCATAAAGTTACTTCTATAGATGCGCAAAAATGCGTCACTAGGGGATAATGTGTTAATTGCACATGCCATCCAAGTATTAAGGATATTTTATGTTTTAGTTAGTCCATGCCATTGTCTACAATATACAAATTCGATATACTGTATATCCCTCCAACTTGGACGGTAAAATGAGAATTTTAACACGGAAAAAATTGGGTATTTCTAGGCATGTGGCTGTTTAATGCATGATGAAAGAAAACTTCTTTCTGCATGAATTTCACCCTGCATTAAGCTGCCACATGCCTTACAGATCGGCACTAATGCATACAGATTTGACTGTATAGCTAATCCCGATGTACAAGTACATGTATGAGTCATGCAGGAAACACCGAATGCAAAACACACAACCGCCTAAAGAGCACCACGACAAAAACAGTAAATGTACATGTATATAAAAGACACAAAGAGACGCACAAAAACACAATAAACAAACAGTATAAGGAGAAGATGGAAGTACCGCCTTCGAACGGTCTGTGACAAATGTCACTGGGGGTTTAAACCTGTTTATGGACGCCCAAACTCACACTTATTCCATCCCCACCCTAAAAGACAGTGTTAATAAACGTATCCCTTCTTCGACTAATCTACAACAACCGTAATGGCAAATACAGTGGTAAAGTGCATGTAAAACGAACACATATTTAAGTGCAACAAACTGTATCCACCTTTCGCTAGTATATTCAACGATTGAGTTGCAGACAGAGTAACTGTCGCTTTCATAGAGTACTAAACCTTTCTTGTCGGGGTACAATAAGTGAGAGGTTTCGATAATAAAACTTAGAGAATTATTTTCTTAGTTTATGATATCTATATCCTTGCTTAAGCAGCTTTTCAGTTAAAATGAGATTTCGACTGTTAAAATCATTAACAGAAGAACAAGCTCTAGCGAAACGAATAAGTTTAGATATATAAACCCTGTAAGAGGAACATCTTCATCAAGATGAGGAAAATTTACAAAATTAAAATCAAAATCGTCTCTTTTGTCATCCATTTTAGATGAAATCATTCCATTATCAATGTTAAGGTATAGATCAAGAAAAGTCACATGGGTTAGCTTTATTCAAATTGAGTTCTTTTGGATAAATGGTAGGAATCAAAACATCAAAGAAAGGGGTCCATGCTTATAAAACATTTGGTTGAGTCTGAATTCGTTCTCAAGATTTTAATTGGTCAGATTTGAGCCAAAGGCTCAAATCTGACCAATCAAAAGCTTGAAAACTCAAATCTGACCAATCAAAAGCTTTAGAACGAAACTCAGACTCAACTAAAAGCTTTATAAGCATGGACCATGGTTATCTAAGTTGGAAATAGCATCCAGATATCAAGAAGTATCATTGAAGGATTTTGTGACAGCTTCTTGTGATTGTGGGTTCAAACGCAACATGAAATCTCTCTCATAGCAATACAAAATCAATTAGCGACCAGTGGTGCACAATTCGTATCCATAGGAATACCAATATTAACCGGCATTTTATTTTAACAATGGAAAAGTAGTAAAGTCAAGCAGGCAAAGCCACATACAAGACGCAACCACCACCAAAACACCGATAGACAGCATGACACACACACACACACACACACACACAACCACACACCCAAACGCACACACACACACACACACACACACACGAAATGAACACAGAAAACACCAAAAGACACACAAGAACCAGAGACAAACGTTCCACACATGAACAAAATCACAAGCACAAAGACGCAAGGCAAACAAAAGGAAGGGTGACAAAGAGAGTACCGCCTTGGCACGGTCAGTAGCAAAAACACCACTGGGGTTTAAACCGGTTTACGGACGTCCTAACCTCACACTTCTTTCAAAGTCACCCTAGCTTTACAAATATTGTAAATAAAGGTATCCCCGCTGGACTTACCCACAACATAGACGACGGTGAACACAGGACAACATGTAAAACATAGCATAATAACTGTGACAATCCGTCAAATATGTACTCAATGAATTTGCTGAAGTCAGAGCACCTGCAGGTAAGCCGTTAAGGGCACGACAGGGAAAAAGTAATACATGAGTCTGGTAAGCTCATCCTGTATCCAAGTTTAAGAGTATACCATCATAGAGTACTACCCTCGGCCTGTCATCGCGCAATCAAAGAGGGAAGCGTAGCTACCGACTGTAAAAGGGTCGATAACCAAACATGCAGTGCGTTGCAATATAATAGGATCATAACCTTTCTTTTTAAATGTTTTAATGCGTTTCATAAACAAATCATGAAAATGGATATGACCCCGAATTTTCCTAAGTTTGTAGATAACATCCCCATAAAATTCTGGTTGAGAAATGCCTTGTCGCAGTAACGTCCGTAGATTGCAATTATATTACTAATGAGAGGTAAATTTCGATAATAAAATTTAGAAAAAGTTTTCCGAAGTTTGTGATATCTGTAACCTTGCTTAAGAAGTTCATCAGTTATAACTAAATTACGTCTGTTAAAATCTTCAAGCAAAGAACAGGCTCGGGCAAACCTAATAAGTTGAGAAATATAAACCCCGTAAGATGTAGAACGTGGCACATCTCCATCTAGAAAAGGATAATTAACAATTTTAAAATTAAAATCTTCTCTTTTATCGTATACTTTGGACGAAACTTTATCATTTGTAGTTGAAAGATTCAAATCTAAAAATGAAGCATTAATGTCAGATTGATTAGCTTTGTTTCAAGACAGTTCTTTTGGGTAAATTGAAGAAATCATAGTATCAAAATAAGGATTATCTAAATTCAAAATATCGTCTAAATACCTTGAAGTTTTATTAAAAGCAATAACAATATCGGTCTGTGTATCACGTTTTAAGCTAAGCATAAAATCCCTCTCGTAGCAATACAAAAACAAATCTGCAACAAGAGGGGCACAATTTGTACCCATGGGTATACCAACAACTTGACGATATATGGTATCCCCATAACGCACAAATATATTATCTAAAAGAAAGGTAAGAGATCTACAAACATCAAGGCAAGTCCACATTGTGTAATGTTCAACTTCTGAATTCGAAAAGAATGAACGTTGAACATTACAAGCAATGAACATTTTGTTTTCTCTGGCAAAGGTTTTTTCTATTAATTTAATAAGTTTATCCTTTATAAGATGGTGAGGTAGAGTAGTATAGAGTGTAGAGAAATCATAAGAGCTCAGTAAAGAAATGTTATACTGTTCATTTTCAAGTTTTGTTAAAACATCATTTGAATTTTTTATGGACCAAAAAACATTAATACCAGAATTTTCATATATTTTATCACAGTAGCGTTTTACATGTTCTTTGATCGTAGTAAGACAGGACGTCAAAAGTATAGATAATTTAGTAGTGGTACAACAGCTAGAGTTGGCAATAAAACGCGTCTTATAAGGGTTTTTATGTAGTTTCGGAATCCAGTACAAAGCAGAAAGTTTATGTTGTTTTATGTTAGGACCAGACTTAAAATTATTGCACATTTTTACATGTTCCGAGACTATATGTTTACTATGAACTGCAAGTACAAATGATTGCTTACAAGAAACCAACATTCATAAAATAGCATGTTGTTCATACAATAATTTACTAACTACATGTATTGGAAAACAAATTCAAGGCAATGTAATGTTCAGAATCTAATGGATAGAATTTGCCGTAGATAACTATGTTAGAATATTTGGTAATTATCGTTACAATCACGAGCGAATAATATCTTTCGGGTCGATAAAATGTCATACGTTGTCTGATTGTATGCATATTAGCTATGAGATATCCCAATAACAGTGAATTTATTGCGATACCTGATGCATGATATAGACACGCAAATGGATGTTTGTTTGTTTGTTTGTTTGTTTGTTTGTATCGGGGCTTTACATCGCTTTAACAGTATTGCAGTCATATCGCGACGTCCAGCTGGAGAAAGACCCAAGAGTTTGACCATTGCAAGGAACAAATTGCATTGTTCCGTACACATGAGAAAAAACAGGATAAAAACAATGACCTGTCGCAAGACAGGTTCTTCGCATGTTGTCCAGGATGGGATTCGAACCGTGAGGGGTGAAGTAATTGTCGCATACTGGATGTAAACAACGTTAACTATTTCGGCGCCAAATTTCTTATTGCTGTCTGCAATCCAAGTTTGTTAAATCATTCAGTAAAATAAGGGAATGAGATAAAACAAATGCAAATTTCAAAGGAATAAAGCACATTTATATAGAAATAGAGATTCAGACAAATAGTAGGGTCCCTGATCAGAAGCCGCCTTGAAAAGGCGCCGTCTGATCTGGGACTGCACTATTTGACGTGGTGCATTTATGCGACTTCGGTGGGGAAAGGGTTAAACAAGTCAGCTATTTAGACTTTTCTGTTACGCTTTAATTCATTAAAATAAAGCACCCTTAGCCCGCCCTGAAGACATAACAAACTTAATAATGACTGTACAGTAACATCACGCTACATGTAGTTCGAAAAGAAAACAAATTGACAACTGTGTAGGCAGGTGACTGCTTAATGAAGGTTTAAAGTCACACACACAACACTCCCAGTTAAGCTTTCTGTATGGGTTTCAACCTGCATGAAGCTACACCCGTCTTAAAGATCGACAATGACACTTAGGTGAGTTTTCGTATAAGCGTAAGTATATTAGAATGCCGATTAGTTTGGATGCGTCGTATTCAGTGTTAACCC
The DNA here is from genome assembly GCA_963576725.1 of Azorinus chamasolen. Classification (NCBI taxonomy): domain Eukaryota; kingdom Metazoa; phylum Mollusca; class Bivalvia; order Cardiida; family Solecurtidae; genus Azorinus; species Azorinus chamasolen. The sequence continues at coordinate 23,759,608 of OY755247.1, forward strand.
TTTGAGTTACAAAGTGGAATGGTCCTTTAACTCATTATCTCCTAGGCTATTTTTATACCCAACCTCTTTGAATGTATCTACCAAAAAGGAGCTTTAACTAGAGGAAAGGGAAAAAAATAGAATTTTGTAGTTTGAAACCATTGTGATAAATAGAGCATTTGTTCCTATAGGAGCAAATGCTCTATTTATCACAATGGTTTCATAAAGTGACTCTATAGATGCGCAAAAATGCGTCACTAGGGGATAGTGTGTTAATATTTGAATCCATTTACTATAAAAGGTATAATGTGCGAAATGATTCTGAATGGCAAACGGAGATTAAAGGACCCATGTACACGTTTTGCAAATGCCAGTATAATGTTATTGTTTCCGATCCAAATGGTTAATGGTGCACCGTGCATCATATATTGCCCAAAGACATTTATACAGATGTAAGCTGTTTCGTCTATGTATGGTTCCACAATTATTTGATTATCTGTTTATTTTATACACAATATTTAGCGTTGAGTAGATTCATATAACCTGCTCATGTAGTACACTATCATCGATTATTCAAATATGGTAAAAGTCAACACCACCATCAACTGTATCTAGATAGCATAAAAACACATATATCATTAATATCTGGCATTTGCAAACATCCTTTGTTTTACGAATTCATTATCCAATACATACATATCATCAAGTTTTAAACGTATGCATTGACCAATACTTACCATCAAGTTGTGTACGTATTTGTATGTAATTGTTAACCAATTCTTATTATCAAGACTCAATAAAACCGAGTCTGCAATTTTCTCTTTTTGTGTTGCAATTTTTGCTTTCGGGGGATCACCACCCTTCAGATTTTATAATCTTCGCAACAGCAGGTGTTAAGTGCTTGTGTGGCGGCCGTAAAACGTCGCCCCGTACTTCATTCTCAGTGTTGTTATACCTTCTGATCCTTCGAGATCATGAATTTCAGTACTTCTTGTTCTGAAAATTGAATACCGCTTAAGCCGGTGCTAGGGGGTGTGAGCAGTGTTGCACTTTCAATTACTGTTCATGAACAGACTCAATAAAACCAAGTCTGCAATTTTCTCTTTTTGTGTTGCAATTTGTGCTCTCGGGGGATCACCCCCTTTCAGAATTTATACGCATTCATTGACCAAAGCGTTGCCCATCATTTGTGTACGTATTTATTATCCAATACTTATCATCAAGTTCTGTACGTATTAATTTAGAAAAACTTATCATTTTGGTATGTATTTATCATCCAATACTTTATCATAAACTTTTGAACGTATCAATTGATCAGTACTTATGATAATTTTGGTATGTATTCATTAACCATTATTTATCGCCAAGTTGTATAAGTATTCGTTGACCAAAAAGTTATCCATCATTTTTGTACGTATCCATTATCCAGTACTTATCATCAGATGGTGTACGTATTTATTTATCAATACTAATCATAAAGTTTTGTACGTATTTATTGACCAGAACTTAGGATTGTTTTGGTACGTATTCATTGACCAATACGTACCATCAAGTTTTATACATGTACGTATTCATTGGTTTTTACCAATTGTATACGTATTCATTGACCATTCGTCATGTTTTGTGTGTTCCATAGACATTATATTATATAGAAGTTTACCAATGTCTCTGTACGCCTTGTTTGGACGGGATACAATAAAACCCCTCAAAACTGGAAATGTAGTTGAAAAGGATTTAGATACTCTTATGCAGCTGATAGTTTAATGCAGGGAGAAAGTAAAACAGATGGCTCCTAGAGGAGCTTTCTGCATGACTTTCACCTTGCATTTAGCTGCCACTTGTCTCCAAGATCGATATCCATCCTAAATTGAGTGTCCGGTTTAGAGAGGTTTTACTGTAATTGTGAGCAGTTATATTGGTGTCAGTTCAGAAACCGAATATCTGAAATCCCGACAATACTTGCAACGAAGGATTCATACAATTACACTTACAATCACAATCTGGCTACTCTCGCGATCATTTCAGCGTCATGATGATTGCATTGGCCAATATTGTTTAGCTAATTGGCCGCCTCATCAGCAGTAAAGCCATAAGAACTTGGGTCTGACCTTCCTGTCTATCTTTCCAAGTATGGTGATGGACGTTAATGTTAGTCAAAACATTGCTATTTATTTATATATTTCACATTATCGGGTGATTGAACTGGGGAAAATGGATTTTCTCTGATAGCATCATAATTTGTGCTCAGGAAAAACAGCATGGCTATATAATGAAGAGAAAGGACACTTGCACTTTTGGGGTATAACATTATTGGCTGGTTCTTTACCAATTAAAATGTTAACTCTTCTCGAGTTAGATACGTATTTTTGCGCCCTTGGAAGCAGAGTCGATGGAGTTTGCCTATATAATATCTTTCATCTGATTCTATATTATTTGTCATGGCAATCTATTAACTTGTTTTATGTAAATAAAAATATATGACAATCATTTCATTAACCATTACAGTACGAGAAACGAGATACTAATGGCCTTTACAAACAGTGTAAATCCAGATGGAAGGGTTCCTAGAGAACCCCTCTAATCTGGGTATGTACTGCTTGAAAAATCCCTAAACATTCACCATAAGCTTGATCTGTTTGGCCTTCGAAATACAGTAGAGCCTGTCTTAACCGACCGTATACTGATTGGACATAGGACTCTTAAAAGCAGGAGGTTGAGTAATACAAGTCAAAAGTAATGCCGAAAGCTGATATATGAGCTTTCTGCATTAGTTTTGAGCTGCATAAAGCTACCACCTGCCTAACAGATCCATAATTAGACCTCCATTTGACGGTCGCTCAATACATGTTCTACCTAGATAATCCTTATGATGGGTCCATAGCCATCAGCGACCGTATTTCATTACAAATACAATAATTATTGTGACCTTGCTACAACTAGATAACGAACTTTGACTTTCTTATTGTCCTTGACCCAAAGAGACATCAAATTACAAACTAAGCGTACTAGTGCCCTTTGAAATATGGACGATCTAGAGAACCCAATACAGTAGAACATGTCTTAAGCGGTCATCACAAACAGGTCTTATTATGAGTCTGTAAGACTAGTGGAAGCTTAATGCGTGTCAAAAGTAATGCGACACGTCCCTAAAGGAGCTTTCTGCATTACATTCGCCCGGCGTTAAGCAACCATAATTATGCTTTTTAAGACTCCTATATTCAATAATTGATTGGCCGCTTATGCCAGGTTCTACTGAATAGAGGAATTTGCCAAACAGTTTATAACAGCATAAGATGTATTCTCCACCAAACCAACAGCTGTCACTTCTGTCCACAACTTTTATGTTTGGTGGAGAAGGTAAGGTATTTCAAAAGGTACAATATGTGAAATACTACCGCCAGTGCTGTAAGACGCGCACTGATCTATCAAACTCTCAAAATGTTCAGTCAAACCCTTCACTGCTGCATCTCATCAGAGGTCAAAATAAGATGCACAGTAAAACCTCTCTATAACGACCACGAAATTACATTTAGTATTTGGTGTTAAAGGCAGTCGGATGCTTAAAGCAAGGTGAAAGTAATACCGAACGCTCCTATAGGAGCGTTCTGTTTTACTTTCACCTTGCTTTAAGCAACTACCTGCCCAAAATACCAACTAATTAACACAATTTAACGGTCGTTGTAGAGATAATTAAATCAGTTTCAAGAACTTCTTTATTTGTCCACCAGATTCTATATTGTGACCACTCTTTAGAATCGGCTCTAGGGTTTGGTGGAGACATGACGATTTTAGTATTTAAGTACGCACATTTATCTGTTGCTCTGGTCTCATTATAATTTTCTTTCCGTGACGATTATAAACAAAGATATTTGACGACGATTTTCAAAGTACTCCTCTTATCTTCAGCCCTGTAACACCTAACTGGAAGCCCGTGATAGCGCAATATATAACGCCAAACCAAGCGAATTGTCATGCCATTATCTTGTATTGGTCGATCTGTGTATATAATGATTAATGCGTGGATAATGAAAGTGCCATGAATCAATGTGAGACCGGATCCCAGATAAAATCACTTAAAATGAAAGCAACACCAACCGGTTAAGTGAAGATTGTTAATTATCTATGATTGACCGTTATCACACTAGAAGCGACCTTGTATCTTTACAAGGATACTGGACTCAAATGAAGTTAAACTGAAGGTCTTGTCGCGATGTGACCTGTTTGACGGATTTATTATTATTGTTATTATTATTATTATTATTATTATTATTATTATTATTATTATTATTATTATTATCATTATTATTATTATTATACTGTGTGTGGGGTGGGGTTGAATTTTATAAAAATGAAGAAAGTCTCTGCTTAACCTATTCCCTCATATTGACGACTTTTGACGACTCAGTAAAAGTCAGTTTGTGAAACCATTGTGATAAATAGAGCATTTGCTCCTATAGGAGCAAATGCTATATTTATCACAATAGTTTTAAACTACAAAATTCTAAAGTTTTACTTTTCTCTATTTCATGCTCTTTTTCGGTATATTAATTCAAAGAAGTTGTATCTAAAGATAGCCTATGTGGTACAGGGTTAAGAGTTTATATAGAAGGCATTTTCTACCGGTGAGAATCTACTCGGCAGGCTAAACACTGAGCTGCATTTGACTATATGGTAATTACCATAGGCTATTCATTATCGGATGATATGCCGGGCATCCGAATTAATGAGTAATGGTCTCTCTAAAGAGACCGCTAAACCCTTTACGTAAATCATGTAAGAAATTAATAACTTTATAAATGCCATTTTATTTTTGAACACAATATATTTGAATATATCATCTTGTTGTTGGTCATAGAAAAGAAACACACCCTGTAATATCTACTTCAGGTTATTCATACGCAAGAATTGTACTTCCCAGTAACAAAAATATTCAATGGCAAGATGTCCGTAATAGTACATAAGAAGTATCCGAAACCAAAGTTCCTGTCAGGAAAATAACGAAATAAAGTAGCATTTCATTTGAAAACAAGTATCGGCATTTTATCGATTGCAGTACCTGTCTTAAGCGACCTTATATTGTTTGGGCACAGGAATCTGAGTGATTGGTTACTACATGGCAAACGTAATACAGAAAGCTCCTATATCAGCTCCTATAGGAGCTATCTGCATTGCTTGCGACCTGCATAAAGCTATCGGCAACATAAATGAACCACAATTAGAAGGTCTTCTTTTTGAAGGTCTCTTCTAAATTAAGGACCGATTTCACTAGTTTTACCCAACAGCGCATTGGGAGGTAGTAAAATGCCTTTACCATTTACCTGATAAATATTCATGCAATAATGCCATCATCAACGCAGTCTTCAACATTATAATATATACACCTCTTTCAATACATATGTTGCTGTGAATAATTGGTGTTTATCATTATGTAAATGTATTCAATGTATGTCAGTTTATTATCATAATCATCATCATTATTATTATTATTATTATTATTATTATTATTATTATTATTATTATTATCATTAGTATTATTATTATCATTATAATTATTATGCCGAACAAGGTTGGAGGCATAAAGGAAATCGTGTGTGTCGTAGTAGTAATAATAATAGAAGTAGTAGTAGTAGGGTAGTCAAATAACTAAGTCTGACGGGTCACGGGTTCGCTGAGTCCATTTGTAAGGGTGATCAGCAAATCGGATATCCACGTGTCATTTTTTAAAAGAAAATGTTTGGTTATATATAGGTACAAGCACTAGGCAGGTTAGTTATTGGAAATATAACGGAGTGGATAAAGGAAGTATATGACCAGGGAACATTTTATTAAACGCGTGGGTTAGTGTTATGTTCTGCAGTAAGCAGCCATCTGTCTGAGGAGCTCATTTTCGTCTTTACTGAGTTGTCCATAGATGTTTTACAAGACAAAAGCGTATACTTATATTGATATTCATATCTAATCATCTATCTATTTTTGAAGATATAGCTTATATAGAACTCGAACTCAAACAAAGGCACCCCCTTCTATAACATTGACGAACATACTAATGAGTATAAATGGTCAGTATAATTATAGAGTATGAGCGTTTATAAATTAAACTCGCCTGTTTAAAAAATGGTCCGAGAACATGCGGAACGCTGCTCTCCCTAAAATATGAAATTTGACACGTCAGTGCTAGTTGTTTGACTATAGTAGTAGAAGTAGTAGCAGTAGTAGTAATAGTAGTAGTAGTAGTAGTAGGTATAGTAGTAGTAGTAGTAGTAGTAGTAGTAGTAGTAGTAGTAGTAGTAGTAGTAGTAGTAGTAGTAGTAGTAGTAGTAGTAGTAGTAGTAGTAGTAGTAGTTGTAGTAGAAGTAGAAGTAGAAGTAGTAGTAGAGGTAGTAGTAGTAGTAGTAGTAGTAGTAGTAGTGGTAATAGTAATAGTAGTAGTAGTAGTAGTAGTAGTAGTTGTTATTGTTGCTGTAGTAGTAGTAGTAGTAATAGTAATTGTAGTAGAAGTAGTAGTAGTAGTAGTAGTAGTAGTAATAGTATTAGTAGTAGTAGAAGTAGGAGAAGAAGCAGAAATAGAAGTAGCAGTAGTAAAAGCAGTAGTAGTAGTAGTAGTAGTAGTAGTAGTAATACTAGTAGTAGTAGTAGTAGTAATTCTAGTAGTAGTAGTAGTAGTAGTAGTAGTAGTAGTAGTAGTAGTAGTAGTAGTAGTAGTAGTAGTAGTAGTAGTAGTAGTAGTAGTAGTAGTAGTGGTAATAGTAATAGTAATAGTAGTAGTAGTAACAGTAGACAGTAGAAGTAGTAGTATTAATAGTAGTAATAGTAGATGATATTGTAATAGAAGTAGTAGTAGTAGTAGAAGTAATAGTAGTAGTAGTAGTAGTAGTAGTTGTTGTTATTGTTGTTGTAGTAGTATTCGTAGTAATAGTAATTGTAGTAGAAGTAGTAGTAGTAGTAGTAGTAATAGTATTAGTAGTAGAAGTAGGAGGAGATGCAGAAATAGAAGTAGCAGTAGTAAAAGCAGTAGTAGTAATAGTAGTAGTAGTAGTAGTAGTAATACTAGTAGTAGTAGTAGTAGTACTAGTAGTAGTAATACTACTAGTAGTAGTAGTAGTAGTAGTAGAAGTAGTAGTAGTAGTAGTAGTAGTGGTAATAGTAATAGTAGATGTTGTAGTAATAGAAGTAGTAGTAGAAGTAATAGTAGTAGTAGTTGTTGTCATTGTTGTTGTGGTAGTATTAGTAGTATTAGTAGTAATAGTAGTGGTAGTAGTAATAATAATAGTAGTAATAGAAGTAGGAGAAGAAGCATAAATAGAAGTAGCAGTAGTAAAAGCAATAGTAGTAGCAGTAGTAAAAGCAGTAGTAGTAGTAATACTAGTAGTAGTAGTATTAATACTAGACGTAGTTGTAGTAGTAGGTGTAGTAGTAGTAACAGTAGTAGTAGTAGTAGTAGAAGTAGTAGTATCAATGATATTAGAAGTAGTAGTAGTAGTAGTAGTAGTAATAGTAGTAGTAGTAGTAGTAGTAGTAGTAAAAGTAGTAGTAGTAGTAGTAGCAGTAGTTGTAGTAGTAGTAACAGTAGTAGTACTAATAGTAGTAGTAGTAGTAGTAGTAGTAGTACTAATATTAGTAGTAGTAGTAGTAGCAGTAGTAGCAGTAGTAGTAGTAGTAGTTGTAGTAGTAACAGTAGTAGTAGTAGTAGTAGTAGTAGTAGTAGTAGTAGTAGTAGTAGTAGTAGTAGTAGTAGTAGTAGTTGTAGTTGTAGTAGTAACAGTAGTAGTAGTAGTAGTAGTAGTAGTAGTAGTAGTAGTAGTAGTAGTAGTAGTAGTAGAAGTAGTGGTATCAATGGTAGTAGTAGTAGTAGTAGTAGTAGTGGCAGTTATGAAAATGTAGTAGAAGTATTAGTAGCAGTAGTTGTTGTGATGTTGTATTCATGGTAGTAGTAGAATTATTACTATTATTATTATTTAATAGTAGGAGGAGCTTTCTGTATAACTAAAATCAGAATTATTAGAAGTATTATTAGAGATGCTGTCAAACCAATAGATGCTCGCACCTAATATTACGGGAAAACTTGTTTCTCGCTTTCGAACAAAGCGTTTAGATAACATTATGGGGCGGAATCAAGCCATAATATGATTTACTTTTGTGATTTTAATTACACAGAGATTACAATAATCTAATAAATTTGATACATAACCTTTAGAGTAATTGTCTTTTGACGAAATTAATTTTACAGAAATATGTGATATTGCCACAGTATTACTTTATTGGTACTTTCCAAGAGAATACCATCGCATTAACCCATTCCCTCCTACCCACAGGTGCCCTTCGCATGCTATGCCTCAACAACAACAACAACAACAACTCCATCTCAAATACATTATCTTTTTAATCAAAATGGCATAAGTATCTAAAACATACCAAAAGATAGTTTTCTGACCCAACCAGAAAACATGATTTTTTTGCGAACATCCCTACTCTATATAATAAGTAGGTTACAAGTAGAGCAGGTGTGTTCGCGAAATAAAAAAACAAAAAAATTTACAGACCCATAATTCGACCTTTTCTTTATGGTCGCTTAAGATAGTTTCTACTGTATATTTTCATTCACTGGTTTTGCTAATCACTGTGATTTGACAAAGAATAGCCTGCTCCTTTAAGCGTTGAAAGGATGCATGCATATGGTGAGCTGAATTGCATGTTTACCCCTTAACACGTTATTCACATCCAGACTCGCACTTGCAAGTAGACAAGATCCGGATGAGACACGGAGAAACTCGGTGTCTCATCAGGATGCAAGCTGTTGGACACTCGGTCAATAGTTTCCCATAATTCTCTAGCATAAGGGAAGCAGTTAACACTACACCAGTTCCAAATTTGACAAGAAACATTTTATAGCGGGATAAAGATTAAGTTAAAATGCCTGAGAAATTTAACTAAATTCTGGGCAATTAGTACATTGACGTTAATTAAGAGCGCTGAACTGGACTGATCGGACCGTGCTTTAGGCGAACTGTAAAACTAATATGCTGAAGGCAGATTTAGAATTGAATTTTAAGTTGAATAGTTTAAATTGAACACTGAATATCTGACCTTAGCGTCAGTCTCCGGATTTTCAAGGTTTTCATTAATTCTAATTTTTATCCCGAGACTTAGTTCGCATTGTAAGATACAGTAAAACCCCTCTAATGCGACCAGCAAAAAGGGACGTACTTCACAGTTGCAAAGGCAGGTGATAGCTTAATGCAGGACGAAAGTTATGCATAAAGCTCCTATAGGAGCTTTCTGCATAACTTTCGTCCTGCAATAAGCAACCACCTGCTTATAAAGGCAGCAATGTTTATTCATTAAAGATGTATGTTGCACAAGTTTCCGCAAATGTTGTGTTTTAGACTGACTTCAGAATCGGAATCTATGTACCTTGACCCTTCGCTTGCTATTCACGTCAATATACCTACCTGTAAATAGTGAAGACCCAGATGAGACAGCTCCTGCAGGAGCTATCTCATCAGGGTCTGCACTATTTACAAGTTGATTGTGCAACCAGTGCACTCCACAGCAGTGATTGCACAGCGAAATACGTGTACACAGTGAAGATATATGTAATTATACAACAGGGCATGGGTAAAGAAGGAGAAATGTATTTTAAAATTCAGCAAGCGAAGGGTTAACAATTATTTAACACTAAACAGCACGGTTAGTAAATGGTTGTTTGTGTTGAAAAAAATAGAAAAATGGATTGCTACGGAAACCAACGGAACAGCGTTCGCCCATTGGCTGGAATGTGTCGTAAGTTTCAAATTTACATACCGGAAATAATCATTCGATGTAGACCAACAATCAGAGTCAGTCATTGTACATGAGGTAACAATCTAATTAATATTCAAAGCGTTGTTCCGAAATAGAATCGGAGTCATACAGAACTTGGCCGAAGATGGCCGAAGATGGCCGAAGATGTCCGCTGATTACCGTATAAAATCTCCGTTTCTAAATAGGGTGCTCCATTTAAAGAATTTAGCAGTATTCGGATAGCGATAATATTTAGCTGAACACATATATCCTGTCGGAAAACAGGTTGTAAGCATTATTTTCATTGTATGTATACGTGTACAGCTTCTGGTGTTGATTGATTAATACGAAAAATGCGCATAATACATCTTTAACTCATTCTCTCCTAGGCTATTTTAGACCCAACCTCTTTCAATGTATCTACCGAAAAGGAGCATTAACCAGAGGAAGAATAAAATGGAATTTTGTAGTTTGAAACCATTGTGATAAATAAAGCATTTGCTCCTATAGGAGCAAATGCTCTATTTATCACAATGGTTTCATAAAGTGACTTTTATAGATGCGCAAAATGCGTCACTAGGGGATAATGTGTTAAGTGGTCGTCTTAGAGGGGGTTTAGATTTTTTGGATCAAAAAGAGATGTAGAGTCACTCGGTGTATCATCACGGTCCAAGCTATTCGACACTCGATCGATAGTCTGTCACAGTGTTGAACAAATCGAAAATAGTTAAACATACACATATCAAAATTTAAACAGCTATTATTTTTTCAACTTTTCGCAATGAGATAAGGGTTAAAAACAGCAACCTGCATGAAATCCTGAAATGATGAAATCAGTTGCAAAAACAATTTAACCCTCAGCTTACTAGATAGAATGTCTGCTGAAACTCCGTAGTATTACATTTTTAATTTTCGTACGTTTGAAACACTACTGACCGAGTGTCAAACAGCTTGGATCCTGATGAGAAGCCGAAAACACTGTTGAGCAATCATTTTTTCAATTCGTTTGCAGACTTTTATAGCAGGTAACTTGTTTTTTATGATCTTTGCGAGAAACGACTCACTATTGTCTTTTGAAAACCTTGTATTGTCCTGTAGAGGCCCTCTCATCCGGGTCTACGCTGTTTGTCAAAACTCAGCATAGAAAGGGTTAAGACAGAACAAATAATACAAATGACTCCTTTAGAGATCTCTCTGTGTAACTTGGGTTTCATATCAGCATGTAAACTAAATGAGTGTCAGACTGGCATGACTAGAAACGTGTGAAAAACAACTGGACGGGAGGACAATGTATCCAGAAGTGTCACCCTGGTAAAGTATGTTACACAAAACGACATACTTTTAGAACTTAAGCTGATTACTGCAGCCCTTTACTTCATAGCTTTACTTCACGCCTTTGAAATAGAGTGCACCTAGACAAGACAGTTCCTGTAGGAGTCGTCAAACCAGGATCCGTTTGGCTTGCTTATGTCTTAACCCATTCCCACTTAGGCTATTTTTAGACCTAACCCCTTTGATTCAATCTACCAAAAAGGAGCATTAACTAGAGAAAAGGAATTTTTCAGAATTGTGTAATTTGAAACCATTGTGATAAATAGAGCATTTGCTCCTGTGGAGCAAATGCTCTATTTATCACATTGGTTTCACAAGTGTCTTCTACAGAAGCGTCAAAAGACGTCAATATGCGGGAATGGGTTAATATAATTTACAGGGGGGTCCAGATAAGATGCTTCAATTAAAACATTTTCAAGAATAATTTCTTTATTCCTCCACCAACCCCTGTGTTGTGATAAAACTTTAGAGTCGTCTCTTCGAGACGACTCTAAAGTTTTATCACAACACAGAGGTTGGTGGAGAAATGACGATTTTGATATTTTAGTACGCACCTTTATCTGTAGCTCTGAATTAAATATGATTCTACAGATTCGTCCACGGTAAAAACATGTTCTTTTTCAAGATGCCAGTCTGTAATATTAGCTTTAAAACATTTACAAGAATAACGTATTTATTTCTCCACCAAACCCTGTGTTTTGACCACTCTTTAGAATCGTCTCTTCGAGAAAATTCTAAAGAGTAGTCACAACACAGAGTTTGGTGGAGAAATGGCGATTTTAATATTTGAGTACGCACCGTTATCTGTAGCTCTGAATTAAATATGATTCTTCCACGGTAAAACTTGTTCTTGTTCATGTTGCGAGTCTGTAGTATTAGCTTTAACTCTTTCGGCGTCAAATTTCTAATTGTCGTCTGCAAAACTAATTTTGTTAATTCATTCGGTAAAATGACGAAATGAGATAAATAAATGTAAAATTTCAAAGGAATTAATCACAGATATAGAACTAGAGTTTGAGACAAAAAGTGAAGTCCCTGATCAGACGCTGCCTTGAAAAGGCGGCGTCTGATCTGGGACTGCACTATTTGTCTTGGTGCATTTTTGCGACATTGGCGGTGAAAAGGCTATAAAGTGGCTTTAGTTAAGCTTGCAGAAACTATATAATGTCTGATAAACCCTTGTGCATTTGTTAATAATTGTTTGGATACTATTGGCTAGGTGTCACAATTGGGATCCAGATTAGATGTCTGACCCAATCTGAATATATGCTGTTTGCAAGTGCAAGTCAGATCACCATAAGCAGGATACAAGCTAACGTCTTACAACTGTGTTTATTGTTTAACCCTTCCCCCTGTTGTATATTCAAGTAAGAAATAATGACGTCATGAATATTAATAAGATTTTTTTTTATAATGACATATGATCACGGAATTTTGACTCGGACAGAACCTGTAGAATCAGATCTATATTACACCACAGGCAAACAGAACAGACCCTGATCAGACGGCTCATATAGGAGCCGTCTGATCTGGATCTACTCTGTTTGCTGATGCGTGAAAATGCGCTTACATAAGGGAAATGGTTAACCTTTTACCTCATAGAAACGCCTTTTTAGTCTACGTAAACGGGTAACACCCAGCTCAAGACAGATATAAACAATATGACCAGGATATACAATGTTTGCTTATTAACCCTTCGCTTGCTATTTACGTCAATATACCTGCCTGTAAATAGTGAAGACCCAGATGAGACAGCTCCTGCAGGAGCTGTCTCATCAGGGTCTGCATTATTTACAAGTTGATTGTGCAACCAGTGCACTCCATAGCAGTGATTGCACAGCGAAATACTTGTACACAGTGAAGATATATGTAATTATACAACAGGACATGGGTAAAGAAGGAGAAATGTATTTTAAAATTCAGCAAGAGAAGGGTTAACCCTCTGCTCAACTATTACTTACGTACAAAGTAATGACATCATGGATATTGGATTCATTTGTATCATGATATATACACCGATGACATTTTAGCTTAGAGAGAAACTATAGACTCTGATCAATAGTTTACCACAAGCAAACATAGCAGACCCTGATCAGACGGCTCATACAGAAGTCATCTGATTTGGATCTACTCTGTTGGTAAATGCGTAGAAAAGCGTATTTATGGAGTAAAGTGTTAAATAATATAGATATGATTTTTTCGGTGCATGTCAGGTTAAAGAATTCCCTTGTCCATAATGCTATTTTAAAGTTCACTTAATAGTTATACATTAACCCATTACCTCATAGGTTATTTTTAGATACAAACACTTTGAATAAATTTACCGAAAAGGAGCATTAACTAGAGAAAAGGAACATTTTAGAAATTTGTAGTTTGAAACCATTGCGATAAATAGAGCATTTGCTCCTATATGAGCAAATGCTCTATTTATCACAATGGTTTCACAAAGTTACTTTTACAGAGTCGTAAAAAGTCGTCAATATGAGAGAAATGGTTAACTTTTTAGTTAATATTCATCAGAGTAAAATTATTCTTTGCTCTTCACTTTGGCCATCATACATTGTCTCTACCATTCCAGTTACCATTTCAATATCTTCGACACACGCGACTACGATTTTAATATTTCAAAGGGAGAATTAGAGTTTAAGACAGTGTGCCTAACAACATGTTCTGTTGTACAGGTTTTGTACAATTAGTCGATTGAGATGAAAAATGCTCTTTTCAATAACATTTCTCTTCGCCTGCACCAAAACATTATTCTTATCCAATCTGTTATAATAGTTTTCGATTCGTTTTAGTTTTTAAGAAACTATGACCCAGTGTCAAATAGCTTGGATCCTGATGAGACACCGAGTTACTCATTGTCTCATCTGAATCCAGGTTGTGTGCAAATGTCCACCAGGTGGCGCTCTGCAGTCATGGGGTTAAACTGTGGTGACTGGTTGTTATTGTGACAATATTCCGAGAGCAAAGTGTCACTTTGTAGTCTGTTGTTTTCTCTGAAAGATCGCATGAATCGGTATCATAGTATCATTACACAGACATTTAATGCGCACAGAAACCACAACAAATAATGTTGATGTCATTAATTATCCATGCACTTCAGTAACACCTCTCTAAACAGGACTTTTTGGAAATCAGTATCAATGTCAGTCTTTCAGGCAGTGTCCGCTTAATTCAACAAAATACTTCTTCACATTTACTAAAAGTCCGGTTAGATTGGGTTTACTTTAAATCTTGCAGAACCCTAGCATGATCGAGAAATTGTGTCTTAGCAAAGACTTTGATTTTAACCCTTGACCAAAATTCATGCATGACTCTGCTGATAATGAGTACAGTATCTCTACAACGACAACCTTTGGGATACGAATATTGTATGTGTTGTTCAGAGGGAGTTGTTATAGGGAGGGGAAATCAAACATAATTAGCTTGTTTTCAGATCCCCAGATAATGTGTAGTTCGAGAATTAAAACCGTTATGCCTCTATCAAACCCTATGTTGTGACAACTCTTTAGAATCGTCGCAAAGTGACGATTCTAAAGAGTAGTCACAACATAGGGTTTGATGGAGGCATAAAGAAAATACGATTGAAAAAAAAGTTGTTTCTGGAGCCTTGTTGTTTCGGAAACAGTGACATGCGTTGTTGTAAGGAAGGAATCGTTATTGAGAGGGCCGTTGTAGGGAGGGAGCATTGTATTAATTATTTCATGTTTTTATTAAAATCTAAGAAAGGAAAATGTAATGTCTTTGCCAACAGTAGAGATATGTCTGGCCTGGTTCGACTGTGTTTGCAAAGGTGTAAAAGGCAGATTTGATAATAAAAAAGCAGTAAAGTCAAGCAGGAACAGACACACACAAGACGCCATCACCACCGAAACATCGATAGAAAATAAGTGACACACACACACAACCACACATATTTTAAACATCAACAAACTCACAAGTACAAAGACACAAGATAAAGATAAAAGTAAGGGTGCCATGCATTATAGTATTTGGGTACACACCTTGCCCTGCATATGCCACGTGGTAATTACTTAATACATTTTTCTTGCATATAGGTACAGATGTGCATCATTCTATAACCCATAACAAAATACTGACATTCTGAAAGGGGTCGCGTAACCTATTCTCACCTACTGACGCTTTTTGTGCTTCTGTAAAAATGAGTTTTGAAACCATTGTAATAAATCGAGCATTTGTTCCATATGAACAAAACTAAATTAATGCTCTATTTATCACTACGGTTTCATCACTACACAATTCTAAAATTCTTATTTTCTATAGTTAATGGTCCTTTTTGGTAGATTATTTCAAAGAGGTTGGGTCTAAAAATAGCCTAGGAAAGAATGAATTAACTAAAGAATATATAAATAATTTTGTGCTTACTGTATTTAAGCCCACATTGCTAGAGATCTCGTTTCGTTTCAACATTTGTGGTGCAAACCTTGAACATCCTGATCGGATGACCATCAGGTTTATTCCGATATGTGTTTACACTGTTCGCATCTGTCCATATAGGAATAATACTTGGATTGACTCGGTTGTCACTCAATGTAAACGAGAGTTTTTGCTGAATTAAAGTTATGCCAGGATAATTTTCTTAGTATTGTGAATGAAGGATATTTATCAAAATTATTATAACAAGTGACATTTATGTATTTATTTTACAAGACGTGTACTATGTATTGCTGTAATGCACATATCACTGTACCAAACACTTTACCTACTTTCTTATAATGTTATCACGTAGTGTGTGGTGGTCTAGTGGTAACGCGGTTGAATACCAATCCGGAGGTCCGGGTTTCGCGGAAATTTCAGCGACACCTTTCAGTGTCTCCCACCCGCACATCCTATCCGACGAGGGGTTAAAATGGTTACCTGTGAGGGCAATTATCCGGTACTGCGGCTGCATGAGTGTGCCATGTGTTAGCAGTGCTCAGTATTGTAGGCGAATGACTCAATGACCAGGGGAGTAAATGTCCATCGGCTGAGCGGTCCTTCGGACTGAAATTAAACTATAACTAGGTACTTTGCCTTTTTTATCAAAATGGTGCCATTCGGGAAGAGGTGAGATTCGTTTCTGAATATTTAGGGTAATTATGATAACGTTGTTTTCTTGGACTAAAATGAACATTTTTGCTACTTTCCATTAATTGATTTAACTTCTACACAATTTAGAACAAAACGTGCATCAGCGAGTTTTTATTCACATTTTAATAAAGCGCCGATGGCTTTTTGTGCCATGTTAGAAAGATTATCTTAAACATTACTCTTTATAACTGTCATGTCCAGTTACATTTAGCCGTTATCCTGCTCTGCGCAATCTGACTGATAGTTGCAAAGAACGTATATCCAGATGAGATTCTTTGTAACCGCCATTACCATGTAACCTTTCACGTGCACAGCGTGCACTGATTGATATTTGCAAGGGAGGGGTGTTGTTAGTGATGTACACTTATGCCCGAGCGTAACATCAATGTGAAAGGTGAAACTATTATTAAGGTCAAAATGGAACATTCGAACGCTAAGAAGAAGATAGACTTAGATAAACATTCTTTCTTGTCGTGTAAACTTTAAACCATTCCCCAATATTGACGCCTCTGAAAAACAAAAATGAAACCACTGTGATAAATAGAGAATTTGCTCTTATGTAAACAATGCTCTATTTATCACAATGGTTTCAAAACTACACAATTCTACATTGTCCTTCGGAGCATGTCCCCAGACCCCTATAGCAACGGTGAGTACATTACATTTTGGGTCCAGATGAGACTCTTTGTAACTGCCATTTACGGTTTTATGTAACCTTTTCTCTTGCAAAGTGCGTACTGACTGACATTTGCAAAAAGCATGGATCCACAGAGCTCCAGATAAGATGCGTAAATATAAACATGTTCAAGAATAGCTCCTTTAATTCTCCACCAAACCCTATCGTGTGACCACTCTTTAGAATTGTCAAATGGTAGGGTTTAGTGGAGAAATGAATAGTTTAATATTTGGGTATTCACCTTTATCTGTAGCTCTTGATCCAAATGATACTCTATGTCCATATATCCATATAGTATCCAGAGCTCCAGATAAGATGCGTAAATTAAAATAGTTTAAGCATAACTTCTTTATTTCTCCACCAAACCCTATGTTGTGACCACTCTTTAGAATCGTCTCTTCGAGACGATTCTAAAGAGTGGTCACAACATAGGGTTTGATGGAGAAATGACGATTTCAGTCTTTAGGTACGCACTGTTATCTGTAGCTCTGAGTATCGTCATGTTAAATCTTGTTAGTTACATTTTATTTGCATAGTACTACCATGTATTTCCTAAATATAAAACTATAGTATTTTCTCTTCTGTTCTGTAAAGTGTTTCGTCAGCTACAATGTTTGTTTTCGAAAGGATGTTTTGGGGGTTTTTTGTTAAAAGTATTGGATCCTGATAAGATGCCGAGTCAGTGGGCGTCTCATCTGGTCCAATTTGTTTGCAAAGGAGAGGGGCACATATTCGTCCATGGTAGCGAAAGGATGACCCGTTTTTTGCTACATTCCTCTACATTTCTACATTTATTTTAACGGAGTTGTAATAGGGTATATCCAAACATTAATTACGGAGTAAAGTGTCCTATTATCGGAACCCGAAAAGCACAGCCAAAGTAGAGCTAAAGAAGATACCCAGTATACTGTTCCTACAACATATCCCACAGGCTACATGGGCAAAGGAATCATATCGGACCATTCAACACTGGTTGAGACTAGTTGAGGCAAGTCATGCCAGCAAGACTCCCAATGTACTAGCGCGGTGTATAGGTATGCCCTGTTTGACAACGGTGCTCCCTCTGGCATTGGAACTGGGTATGCTCCGTTTGATAACAGCACTCCTTCGGCATCGAACACCTAGACAGGGGAATTCCGCTGACACAACACCCACACGTAAAACAGCAAGGGGATTCCCTAGAAATCCCTAGAAATCCATAAAATATATGGATGTTTTTGCTGTTTTTTCGTTTTATTTTTATTACTATTATTATTATTTTATTTCATTTTTTTCTACATTTGTAGAGCATTATGTTTGAAAGTTTTTTTTAAAAATCTCCCACAGTCATAAGAGAGTGACAGGACAAACACGCTGTTATAATACATAGAAAAGGTACGGTATTGCACTTTGATTATTATCAATATTAACAGTTAGATCTTGTGCACGTTTGACTACTTCCGATTTCACCAAACTTTTAAACCTTTCCCCTGTTCTATATTTATTCCACAATTCTACTAAATATACATGGACAGAATAGTTATAATAAAATATAGAAGATGGTACATTGTAGCCATTCCAGTAATAAAAGGAACATATCTATTAGATTTCATTAGCAAACAGACCAGACCCTGATCAGACGACTCCTATAGGAGCCGTCTGATCTGAGTCGACCCTGTTTGCAGATGCGTGAAAAGGTGTTTATATGAAGGAAAGGGTTAATAACTTAATTCACTATTGACTTAGTGCCAAACAACTTGGTCCTGATCAGAGACCGAGTTACTCCGTGTCTCATCTGGATCTAAGCTGTTTACAAACGCACGTCTGGTCAGGAGTGCTGGTATTAAATCCCGTCTTACAGTGATGGGTTACGTCTGAAATGCATCTCCTATCTAATTATAGATCGTTATCTAGTGAGATAATTTGAAAGTAACTACCTGGTAATGGCTAATTAGCCCTTCCAGTGCCAAATTAATTACGTCTCCACTGATTATCGTTCATTTCAGGATTCAAAATGGAATTTCCTTTTCAAACCAAAAACAGAGTGCCAAGCAGTTTGGATCCTGATGAGACGCCCAGTTACTCGGCGTCTCTTCTGAGTCTCTTCTGAATCCAATCTATTTTCACAGACTATCACGGATTCGCCTAAGGCGGCGAAAGAGTTAACCCTTTCACCGCCGCAGTCGCATAAATTAAAATATGATACGCTGTGTACTCCCTCATTGCCATAGCGGGTCGAATAGTGTTTGACGACTGGAGGGGTTGCATAGTGCGCGTATATAACAGTTGTGTATTTGTATTGCTTAGTTTATATGCATGAACTTCAAATTGATCTGTTCTGTTACCCAATTTTCCGGCAATAATTTATGTGCAGTGTTGTATGTTAAACGAATGTACCCAAGTCTGTTGAGTCTGGGTCAAAATTATGGGACGTACTGGCACTGCGCATAGAATGTTGCATTCAAGTTATGTTTTTTTACAATCTGAGTGCGTTGACACACTATAATAGAACATACAGACAGATAAACTTACGGAAAAGATTAGCTTATTTACCAATGTCCTAAATAAATTCTATTTTATTATTATTCTTATCTATATATAAGTATTAAATGTATTTTATTTTAAATTTTTCTGTAATTTACGCATTATTGTACAGTAAATGTATCTTTGTGAAGCGCTTTTGAACGCACATATCCTGTATGAAAAGAGCGCTATATAAATGTGGTATAATAATAATAAATGCACCACAACAAATAGTGCAGTCCCTGATCAGGGACTTCACTATTTGTCTCAATCTCTATTTCTATATATGTGCTTTATTCCTTTGAAATTTTCATTTATTTATCTCATTTCCTTATTTTACTGAATTATTTAACAAACTTGGATTGCAGACAACAATTAAAACATTGGCGCCGAAAGGGTTAACTCTTTCGCTGCCAATGTCGCATCGGCAGTTACTTAACTCGGCGTCTCATCTGGATCCAAACTGTTTGTTACTTGGATTGTGTGTTTTGGGGGGAAATAATTAAAGAACATTAAAAACGAAAACTGTAGCAGACGACAACGTTTGCAGACGACAAATATTTGGCAGCGAAAGGATTAATTGGTCGCTTAGGAATTCCAATTAGAACCAGTTGTTCACCTAAGATGTTACATATTGTATAAACAATACAATCAATGTTTTACTCTTTGAATGCTGAGTACTCAATGTTGAATGGTTCGTCTGTCTTTAACGATAGAGTCCATTTAATATGAAGAGGTTTTATTTGTGACAGGAGTATGAATGACAAATAGTGCAGACCCTGGTCAGATAATGCATCAAAGAGCCCTCTGATCTTGGTCTACACTGTATGCAGATGATAGTGTACTCAATTCCCACATTCGAAGGATTTGGCAAATTGGTGACAACATTTTCAGAATGTTTAGACCAGGATACGGAATGTTTGACACTCAGATGATGTTTGCAAAAATGGAAGAAAATGCCTCACTGATAATTGGCGTACACGATACTTTACTAAATGTTAACATGCTTTTGCAATATTAGCTTGCACGTAATTCACACCGACCTCTATTGCCGCTTATTATTGAGTCCTCCTGAATTTTCGCGAACAGTTTTATTTTGACGATTTGCAAACGACAAAGTTGATGCTGACCATAATGGATGAAACTGTTAACCCTTACACCACCGCAGTCGCATAAATGCACCACGACAAATAGTGCAGTCCCAGATCAGACGCCGCCTTTTCAAGGCGGCGTCTGATCAGGGACTCCACTATTTGTCTCAATCTCTATTTCTATATATGCGCTTTTTTATTCCTTTGAAATTTGCATTTATTTATCTCATTTCCTTATTTTACTGAATGATTTAACAAAATTGGATTGCAGACGACAATTAGAAATTTGGCGCCGAAAGGGTTAAAATGGCTGGAAAGACCGCTCGTCTAACAACTGCCCTAAATACCAACTAATTAGCACACTTTAGTGGCCGTTATAGAGAGGTTTACTGTACGGTTTTAGTCTTACGGTATAACCTGTCCTAAGCGCCTATTCATTTAGTGAACATATGAATCTTAAAAAGCAGGCAGTGGCTTACTGCAGAGCAAAAGTAATGCAGGAAACTGACAAAGCTGACATATTTCTGCATTACTTTTGACCTGCATTACGCTACTATCTGTCTTACTGACCCATAAGTATGTCTTCCGCCACAAAGTGGTGTGGGAGACATATTGATTCACTCTTTTCCGTATGTCTGTCTGGTCGTTTGTCCGTCCGTCCGTCTGTCACAAAAGATTGTCCGCTCTCCAATCTGCACCAAACCTTATAAAAATGTTTGGGACTATACTATCTAGGCCAAGTTCAATATCCAACAAGATTGTTTCAGGAACTTTGGAGTTATAGCCCTTGATTTATCCAAATTTGGCATTTTAGCCTTATCAGCTCTATAAGTCAAACATGTCTCATCCAATATTCACCAAACCTTACAAAAATGTTTATGGCTATAATATCTAGGTCATAACTAGCAATATTGAAACAGGTTCAGAGTTACAGCTCTTGAATCGTTTTATCTGCTTTCTAAATCAAAAGTCCTCATCCAGTCTCCAACAAACTTCATTAAAATGGTATTGGCCAGAATGTCTTGGTCAAGGTTAATAACCAGAAAGATTGTACCAGGTACTTTAGAGTGATGGCCCTTGAATTATTCAAAATTGACTCCTTTAGCATTGTCCGTTCTCTAACTCAACGATTATCTGTCTGACCTTGTACAAACTTCCTGAAACTCTTCACAGGAATAAAACGTCGATCAAGTTAGATAAGCAGCTAAATTTATTGAGGCATGTCAGGATTATGTCCCTTGAAAAGAATAAGAAATGCCTGTTATTTGTCGGAAGGCATGTCAGTAAACACCTATTTGTAGAAGGCATGCCAGGATTATGGTCCTGGTCAAGTTAAGTAACTCCAACCTTGGATTTCACGTCCAGTCTTCAAGAGTATTTATTTAAATATGGTTAGCATATTTTCTAATTCAACCTCGGATTTTGTGTTTGCGGATTTCATGTTTGTAGATATATCGTCCAGAATTTATATCGGTATACCGGTTTTCTTTGAATTCATCAATGACTTATGTAAGAATGGCATATTTTGTTTATTTTGGCATTTGTAGAGCTTATTATACCTTCATTGTAAAGCAAGGATATAAAACATCCTAAAATCTTTGGAAAACATCCAATCATTTTTGAGACAGGAGCAGGTGGGAGATAGAATTACGTTTTTCTTAAAAACAAGCCTTAGTTAAACCTGTTGTTATGACTGCTTAAGACATGCTCTACTGTAGTGTGATATTCATTTCACCTTTTAAAATGATAGACAAGGGCGTGATTAATCAAACTGAGAAAATTGAAGAAGAAGTAAACCCCGAAAAACTTAAGCAAACAAAACTACCTGTCCAAGTCAAAATCTAAAGCGAAACACTAGTTGATACAAACAAAACTACCTGTCCAAGTCAAAAACTTAAGCGAAACACTAGTTGATACAAACAAAACTACCTGTCCAAGTCAAAAACTTAAGCGAAACACTAGTTGATACAAACAAAACTACCTGTCCAAGTCAAAAATAATCAACCTACCTACCGACCGGACCAGCCAACCAAAACATGCACAAAATCAATAACAAACGAAACGAGCATTTACACTGGCACAAGTTATTTGCTTTCTTCATATGTTCATGTATAACGAACTGGTGAATGGCATAAGTACCGCACTATCCACTTGTCGTATCTATCTTCAAATACATGTACAGTAAAACATCTCTGTAATGGCCACTAAATTGTGTTAATTAGTTGGTATTTAGGGCAGGTGGCTGCTTAAAGCAAGGTGAAAGTAAAACAGAACGCTCCTATAGGAGCGTTCTGTTTTACTTTCATCTTGCTTTAAGCAGCCACCTGCCTTCAACACAAAATACTTACTGTAATTTAGTGGTCGTTATAGAGAGGCTTTACTGTACAAAGTTATGGCCTAAATACACCTATTTCCAATTTTTGAACGACATCTAATGAGATAAAGAGAAACCAATTGTCTGGTAATTACTGATTAATTGCGTGCAAAGGAAACATACATTTGAACCAGACAATTGCCTTAGATAATACACTTGATTACAACAGTGTGAATTAACCTTAAGTCACTGACCAAACACACGGGATGGCTTGTACAGTAAAACCTCTCTATAACGGCCACTAAATTGTGTTAATTAGTTGGTATTTAGAGCAGATGGCCTATAGGAGCGTTCTGTTTTACTTTCATCTTGCTTTAATAATAATAATAATAGACTTTATTTACAGAGGGTAACACATTTAGTGAATATTAATCTTCCATGTGGCCCTCTATTATATACATTTACATGTTAATACATACAAAACAAGAAGAAACATGCACATTTCAATGATTTCATGCTGGTTTACACTTATTATGATTATGTGACAATCATTAACCCCTGTCCTGCTGATCCCGGATATATCCGAAATTGCAGACAGTGTAGACCCAGGTGAGACAGTTCCTGTTGGTTCTGTCTCATCATGGTCTGCACTGTTTACTATTAGAAAATCTGTTTTGCAAACTGCACATTTTATTACATGTCTCGGTATTTCATCAGAATTGTCTCTAAGGAGACAACTCGTATAATGAGATGCTAAGAAATGCCTACATTAGAACAAAAAGTTAATACAGATTTACTTCGTGTTTGTCTTTAAGCAGCCACCTGCCTTCAACACAAAATACTTGATGTAATTTAGTGGCCGTTATAGACAGGTTTTACTGTTTAAGCATAGTATCGGCGTGTAAGAACGACTGGGGTGTTATTTAGAGACAGTTGATACTGTAAACCCTTCAATACCGGACATTTCAGCAAAACTGAATTTAGATTTTAGGCTGATACGGTTGCTTTAAAGTGAAGTCCCTACATTCGACGCGTTTCAAAAATGCGTAAAATATACAAAACGCATTTGGTTATATGCTGAAAAGAAGTATATCGCAAGAAAACCTATCGAATACACGTTGAAAATGATAATACTTCCATGTGTTTATCGAACACCCAGGTGTTATTCGCCGATGTGTCAATTGTATTCGCGTTGGGTTTTAGTTTCGTATCTGTTCGCGCTACTTCGAGTCTCTCCGGCCACTTCCGAGAAAAGCTTTTACGTAAACATCGCGGAAAATTTGAAACAGAAAATCGGTTTATTTTGTATCACAGGGTCATGTTTCGATATATTAAGTTCAAATATTGACAATCTTCATAATAATGATTGAACATAACCCTTACCAAGTTTTATGATATTATTGAAAATATCTGTTCATGGTAGGGACTTCCTGTTTAATGAAGGATGAAAGCCAAGTAAAAAGCCCGTGTCAGAGACTTAGGTTTCGGTTGTATTACGGGGGAAACAGTCCTTCAGTGAACACCACACACAAACGTGCACGATGGCAAAGCATCGCCAAACAGAAATAAGAACAATTATAAGACAAAATGTGACGACACGCACAAGAAGTCATAAAGCATTTACCATACATGAAAAGCATGTAAAAGCAAGGTGAAAGCATGAGCACCACCTTGGAACGGTCAGTAGTCTCGAACTGTTAAGGCTAATAGGGGCTTAAACAATGTTTGTGGGTATCCAAGCTTATCCCACCTTTACCAAAGTCAAAATGTAAAATTCCCGTAGCTTACATTGTTATTTAGCCAATCAACCTTTATGCTGAAGATATTAACCCTTTGCTTCATACATTCCCTTTTCAATGTAAACAAAGTGTACTCAGACCAGATTGCTCATGTCAGATCCGTCTGATGAGGACCTTCTCTGATTGATTATGAAATAATACAGATATGATTCTTCAATTTCAGTCATGTCCAAATTGTCATGTATTCATGTGCCATTATAAAAAATAATCTAAACAGTGTTCATGGTGTCAGCAGTTCTTGCATGAAGATTCATGAAATAAATGGTTAAATATTAAATTCTTTCTGCATGACTTTTATCCTGCAATCTGTCTCCTAGGCCGATAATTTAACGTCCGGTTTAGAGAGTATTTACTGTATATTTATTGACGAGACGGCTGACATTCCCAGACATCTGATTCCAGATGAAATGCGAAGTAATAGAACACAGACATCAACAAAAACTAAATTAACAACAACAACGACGACGACAACAACACATCAACAACAACAATATTTGTAATATTTATTGACGACATGGTCGATATCCTCAAACATCAAATTTCAGATATGAAGTGCGTTCTTGGTTTGTTTTGAGAAACTATTAGCTGAGTGTCAAACAGCTTGGATCCCGATGAGATGCCAAGTATCTCGGCGCCTTACCTGATCCACAGCTGTTTGCTTACGTCAGTCAGGTAGCATAACGGTATGATGGTTGATGTTAATATAAATGATAGACGTGTATTATGATTTGTTTTGCCCAGGATTTACACTTGCTGTCTTTATAAGTGACAGTCTGTGAAAAAAGCTATAAACAAATTGTCTGGAAACCGTCTGCTGTGTCAGAACAATGCAATGTAATTCATACAAATACGGAACCCGTGTGAATTCAATGATAGCATGTCAGACTTTATAAAAGCAAATCAAATTTATTTTCTGGCAGAACTTATGGTTGTAACACATCATGTTAGAACACCAATGAGCAGACCCATCCCTTGAATTCTGAGTTTCAACATTATGTAAAGATAGTGTCGAATTCGGTATTAACCCTTTCCCTGTTCTATATTTAGTCCAAATTTTAATACCTACTGAATATTTACGAGCAAAATAGTTACAATGAAATATGAAAGGTATATTATGTTAGCTAAACAGGGAGTCCCTATCAGGTAAATCTGGGTCCATGCTTATAAAGCTTTTAGTTGAGTCTGAGATCGTTCTCAAGCTTTTGATTGGTCAGATTTGAGCCAAAGGCTCAAATCTGACCAATCAAAAGCTTGAGAACTCAAATCTGACCAATCAAAAGCCTGAGAACGAAACCCAGACTCAACTAAAAGCTTTATAAGCATGGACCCAGGTTACACAGAGCAAGTCAGAGCATGGACCAGCCATACCAGTTAGAAAGAACGATATAGAGAGCAGAGACATCACACTGAACCGGCCAGACCACTTAGAGAGAACGATATAGAGAGCAGAGACAGCATACTGAACCGGCCAGACCACTTAGAAAGAACGATATAGAGAGCAGAGACAGCATACTGTACCGGCCAGACCACTTAGAAAGAACGATATAGAGAGCAGAGACAGCATACTGAACCGGCCAGACCACTTAGAAAGAACGATATAGAGAGCAGAGACAGCATACTGTATCGGCCAGACCACTTAGAAAGAACGTTATAGAGAGCAGAGACAGCATACTGTACCGGCCAGACCACTTAGAAAGAACGTTATAGAGAGCAGAGACAGTATACTGTACCGGCCAGACCACTTAGAAAGAACGATATAGAGAGCAGAGACAGCATACTGTATCGGCCAGACCACTTAGAAAGAACGTTATAGAGAGCAGAGACAGCATACTGTACCGGCCAGACCACTTAGAAAGAACGCTATAGAGAGCAGAGACATCACACTGAACCGGCCAGACCACTTAGAAAGAACGATACAGAGAGCAGAGACAGCACACTGTACCGGCCAGACCACTTAGAAAGAACGATATAGAGAGCAGAGACAGCATACTGTATCGGCCAGACCACTTAGAAAGAACGTTATAGAGAGCAGAGACAGCATACTGTACCGGCCAGACCACTTAGAAAGAACGATAAAGAGAGCAGAGACAGTATCCCGTACCGGCCAGACCAGTTAGAAAGAACGATACAGAGAGCAGAGACAGCACACTGTACCGGCCAGACCACTTAGAAAGAACGATACAGAGAGCAGAGATAACATACTGTACCGGCAAGACCAGTTAGAAAGAACGTTATAGAGAGCAGAGACAGCATACTGTACCGGTCATACCACTTAGAAAGAACGATATAGAGAGCAGAGACAGTATACTGTGCCGGCCAGACCACTTAGAAAGAACGTTATAGAGAGCAGAGACATCACACTGAACCGGCCAGACCACTTAGAAAGAACGATATAGAGAGCAGAGACAGCATACTGAACCGGCCAGACCACTTAGAAAGAATGTTATAGAGAGCAGAGACAGTATACTGTGCCGGCCAGACCAGTTAGAAAGAACGTTATAGAGAGCAGAGACATCACACTGAACCGGCCAGACCACTTATAAAGAACGTTATAGTGAGCAGAGACATCACACTGAACCGGCCAGACCACTTAGAAAGAACGATATAGAGAGCAGAGACATCACACTGAACCGGCCAGACCACTTAGAAAGAACGATATAGAGAGCAGAGACAGCACACTGTATCGGCCAGACCACTTAGAAAGAACGATATAGAGAGCAGAGACAACATACTGAACCGGCCAGACCGCTTAGAAAGAACGCTAGAGAGCAGAGACAGCATACTGTACCGGCAAGGCCAGTCGGAAAGAACGATATAGAGAGCAGAGACAGCATACTGTACCGGTCATACCACTTAGAAAGAACGTTATAGAGAGCAGAGACAGCATACTGTACCGGCCAGACCACTTAGAAAGAACGTTATAGAGAGCAGAGACATCACACTGAACCGGCCAGACCACTTAGAAAGAACGATATAGAGAGCAGAGACAACATACTGTATCGGCCAGACTAGTTAGAAAAAGCACATCATGCACAACGATATAGAGAGCAGAGACAGCATACTGTACAGGCCGGGCCAGTTAGAAAGAACAGGGCATGTTAATTTTACTGGTAAGATTAGTTTAAAAGTGCAGAGCTTGTCAGTACAATAAAACCTCTCTAAACAGGGCTTTAAATCTAGTATAAATATCGGTCTTGGAGACAGGTGACAGCTTGATGCAAGTTATGCAGAAAGCCCATCTAGGAGCTTTCTGCATGACTTTCACCCTGCATTAAGCAGCATCCTGCCTAAACGTATCTAACTATTATCTTCTAGAATTCTGATTTAGAGGGGTTTATTGCATACTCCTATAGGAGCCCTCTGATCTGGATCTACTCTGTTTGCAAAGGCGTAGAAAAGCGTATTTATGATGTAAAGTGTTAACTCTTTCGGCGCCAATGTCGCCTATTGGCACAATTGAAAACTGTGCAGTCCCAGGTCAGGTGCCGCCTTTTCAGGGCGGCATCTGACCTGGGGCTTCACTCTTTTATGTATTAGTTTAGCCCAAGCATACTTGTTTTAAAAAAACAAATGTTTTATTTATATATCTTTATTATTAAGTTTAGAATTATATTTAATATGAAATTATTGTTGCAGACGACACTTTAAAATTTGGCGCCAAAAGAGTTAAACCTGCTACGGAAGAATTTATGATGGCCAAGTCACACGAGAGACCGAGTAACACATTCGGCTTCTCGTCAGAGTCCAAATGGTTTGACACCTGGAGTATATTTTTATTTCTCCACCAAGCTCTATGTTATGATCACTCTTTAGAATCGTCTCGAAGAGACGATTCTAAAGAGTGGTCACAACATAGGTTTTGGTGGGGAAATAACGATTTTAGTATTTGAGTACGCACCTTTATCTGTAGTTTTGAAAGCCGACATTGATTATGATTAATATGACACGGTCCATGTTTTGAGCAGGTGATTCCGTAGAGTATTCCAATTGTCATGATTGCAGGTGCTCCTTTCGGAATCAATTTCTTATGGCATTGCTGGCAAAAAGGCAATCAAATAAAGACAGTGGATATCAACCAATGCAATTACTACAAATGCAGTGCTAGCAGTGAATGTGTCTAAATTACGAGTTATAGGAGATACTTTCTTATCTGTTACCTCATGAATATTTATTCAAGAATTCCTGACTTCGTGAATATTCATTAACTGACACATTTTAATGGCATAATATCAACACAGAATTTAATTATCATGGTATAGATTGTAGAATCAGATTTATATTATTCCATAAGCAAACAGGGCAGATCCTGATCAGACGGCTCCAATAGGGGTCGTCTGATCTGGGTCCACTCTGTTTGCAAAGACTTGAAAATACGTATATGTGGAATAAATGCGTTAAAGGGCCGTGTGAGGCAAAGGGTTACACTCAGTCAACAATGAACAATCTGTTGGCATGTCAACAAATACAGTGAAACCCCGCTAATGCGACCACTTAATAAACAACCACTGGCGTCGTTTGAAGCAGGTGGTTGCTTAATGCAGGACGAAAGTTATGCAGAAAGCTCCTATAGGAGCTTTCTGCATAACTTTCGTCCTGCATTAAGCTACCACCTGCCTCTGCCACCCAGAATTATGCCCCTTTTTGGTGGTCGCATTAGCGGGGTTTTACTGTATTATTGAAACCAATTTCTAATGTTCAAGAGTATAAAGTATCGTTCTTGAATAGCTCCGAACCAAACCCATCTTCATTACACTTTCAATCAACTGAAAAAATGGTGTTTTGTTTCTGAAGCAATCAACAAAAAAGGCATCTCGAAAAGAGATTTAGACAAGCTGACGATGCCATGAACCATTCAGAATATAATCAATGCATCAATCTAAAATTCCATTCATCTGCACCTGAATTTAAGTAATTCATTTTACACGTTTTCTGCAAAATATTCTGCGATTTAGTTTTTTCAGAGTTTCTAAATTAAAACGTATGGCGTTTTAACTGTTAAGACACAAACACATTTCAGATGACTTTCTTAATTCCTTAGAAATTCAAAGTTAAGTATGCCCTCTAAGAAGAAACTCCATTCATCCTATCAACGTATATTACATTTGGTCAGCGGCAGCTTATTCAGTGCTACAGACATTTATGGCAAATATTTTTTGATGGCCTTTTGTGTTTGCCTGCGATAACTATTGACAGAGAATTAGCATAAAACACCAACAGTAGAGTCTGTCTTAAGCGGACATCAAAAAGAGGTTGAATGATGGGTCTGTAAGCCATGTGGTATTATGTTCCATAAACCAACACATTAAAAGGAGTTGCATTATCAAACATTTATTCCAAGTGACGCAGAAATGATTAAATCCATAAAACTGATATTTCACCCACTGTGCCAGACAGAGTTTAGCATATAGGTGGGTTTAGAACGCCGAAATGGTTATGCATGTAAATTATATATAATGTGGATGTTTATGTCAGTCCCAGACAACAACTGCACTAACAAAATTGCATGTATATCATTACTTGGTTGTATGCTTTCAAGTCTAGTTTTAGTGGTGTTTCATGCATTCTCAATAAAACTACATGCACAGTAAAACCATCTAAACCGGAAATCTAGTAGAGAAGAAGTTAGATACTTTTAGGCAGTTGGCTGCTTAATGCAGGGTGTCAGTCATGCAGAAAGTTCTTGGAGGAGCTTTCTGCTTGACTTTCACTCTACATTAACCAATTCCCTCATATTGACGACTTTTGACGACTCTGTAACAGTCACTGTGTGAAACCATTGTGATAAATAGAGCATTTGCTCCTATAGGAGCAAATGCTCTATTTATCACAATGGTTTCAAACTACAAAATTCTAGAGTTTTCCTTTTCTCTAGTTAATGCTCCTTTTGGGTAGATTTATTCAAAGAGGTTGTAACTAAAAATAACATATGAGGTAATGGGATAATGCGGGATGTGAGTCATGTAGAAAGCTCTTGGAGGAGCTTTCTGTATGACTTTCACTGTGCAGCCACCTGTCTCCAAGACCGATAGATATACTAAATTGAACGTCTGGTTTAGCGGGATTGAAAACATTCAAAGTAAAATAAATGTACTTTGAATCGTGCCAACGTCGATATATACTGTTACACCTCACGTGGTACCTGGAAATGACGTGGCAAACGCTTCCTAATTGTAGTCTGGGCTGTAAAGGTGCATACTTTATATACCTTTCTCCACCAAAACTTTTCACGTCAATATACCTACCTGTAAATAGTGAAGACCCAGATGAGACAGCTCCTATAGGAGCTGTCTCATCAGGGTCTGCACTATTTACAAGTTGATTGTGCAACCAGTGCACTCCACAGCAGTGATTGCACAGCGAAATGCATGTACACAGTGAAGATATATGTCATTATACAACAGGGCATGGGTAAAGAAGGAGAAATGTATTTTAAAATTCAGCAAGAGAAGGGTTAAGACCCATTTTCAAGTTGACGTATTGGTGTAGCAGTTGTCATATCGTAATGCAAAACATACTATATGGTGATTGGTTATTTTGGTGAATATATTAGAAGTCGAAATCGGTTTAGTTCTATTCTGTTTGCAACGGCGTAGAAATGTGGAGCAAAGGGTTAACCCTTTATAAATGCACGTGTAAGAAATAATGATTTATGCATATCTATTAACTGGTTGTTTATAAGAAATAGGAAAAGGGCATAAAAAGGGCATGTTTGGCCCCGAGAAAAAAACACTGCACAGTCAGATTTATATTATTCCGTGAGCAACAAACAGAGCAGATCCTGATCAGACAGCTCCTACAGGAGATATATGGTCTGGGTTCAGTCGTTTGCAAAAGCGTTACAATGTGTATGTATGAAGTAAAGGGTCAAAAGTATGTTTGTGTATGTCAGTGTGTGGAAATGATTTAAAAATTAAATTGATGTTGCTTTAATCCTTTCGGCGCCAAAGTTCTAATTGTCGTCTGCAATCCAAGTTTGTTAAATCATTCAGTAAAATAAGGAAATGAGATAAATAAATGCAAATTTCAAAGGAATAAAGCACATATATAGAAATAGAGATTGAGACAAATAGTGAAGTCCCTGATCAGACGCCGCCTTTTCAAGGCGGCGTCTGATCTGGGAGTGCACTATTTGTCGTGGTGCATTTATGCGACTGTGGCAGTGAAAGGGTTAAACGCTTTATGTTTGTTCAATCTAAAAGTGTAAGTCATGGAAATAGGAATCAAACCTCAGTGGCAGACCTCGCTGAATATCGACACCAGTCTCTCAGTAATATTTGCTTATCATTTTGATCCTGAAAACGATATTTTGCTGACGCCAATAATAATATGAATATAAATCATATGTTTTCATACACGAGATGTAATCGTATTCTGATCATTATACATCATAATGGCATCTACAGCAAAGATAACAAAGTACAGTAAACGCCCTCTAAATCGGACGTTCAATTCCGTATAAATATCGGTATTGTTGACAGGTTGCAGATCAGTGCAGGGTGAAAGTCGTGCAGAAAGCTCATAGAAGAGCTTTCTGCACGACCTTCACCCTACATTAAGCAGTCATCTGCCTAAAAGTATCTAAATTCTTCTCTATTCGAATTCCGGTTTAGAGGGATTTTGTATTGGTAACTAGGAATCATTGAATGTAATTCGAAGCTCTACGTTTTCATATCCAAATATTATCTGTCGTCTTAAATAATCTTTTATTTGTCAATCGTCCTTAACCTTTACCTAATGAAAATATATGTAAGAAATACTGACATCATTAATTAATATATACACAGTTATGTGATAAAGTGGTATACAGTAAACCACTCTAAAATGGACGGTAAATATAGTATAAATATCAGCTTAAAGACGATTTCTGCAGTTTGTTTCCTTCCAATATTTTTTTTAATCTTTTTTATATTTTGTTGTTTAAAGTATTCTGATTTCGAAAAAAAGAAAATAGGGGGTTATATACTTTATTTTTGAGTAATTACCATGAAATAAACATAAGCGTCCTTCCTTACTTTTACATTAGGGACAGTACAAAAATCATGACATCGGTGATATTTTTGTAAATTTCTAAGAAAATTGTCCAAGAATTGTTTTCAAAATTTCACATTTTGTGCTTTATAGTATCCTTAACATGAAATCAAAAAGAAATATGTGGGTTGCAGACTTCGTTTTTAAGTATTTACTCAATTTATCACCTAGTGGTGGTGCTCTCCTATGAAAATTACGCCAAAATGAGCGACGTCTTTTTACGTCAATGACGTCACATTGTTATGACGTCGTACCAATTTGTTTATTATACTCCCGTACCGGTTTTTCCTGTTTGATTTTAAGTTTTTATACGTTCAGCTAATTATCTTATTAGCAATTTTTCTCGTGTAATCGAAATTGTTGATACATTTAAGGTATGTAAATGTTGGTCGAAATAAGTCGTTCGAAATTAGTGTCATCCAGAATACCGGTACCGGTAGTTTTCTTTGTAGAGAGTATTCGGCGCAAAAAGCTGCGCAGAACTTACTACCGAAATCGTCTTTAATGCAGGGTGAAAGTCTTGCAAAAATCTCCTGTAGGGGCGTTCTGTATAGCTTTCATCCTACCTTATGCAGCTATCTGCCTGAAAGCATCTAAGTTCCTCTCTACTAGCATTCCAGTTTAGATGGGTTTTACTGTATGACTACATGCGTTTTGGCCATGACAGAAGCTATAGAATCAGCCCATTGTAGTTCTTTAATCATCTCTACTTCATATAAACGCCTGTAATACCTTTGTGACCAGAGTAGATCCAGATCAGACAGCTCCTGTGTGAACTGTCTGATTTATGTCTGCTCTGTTTGCGGAATTATATACATGTATATATGTTTCTTGGGTTTTTGTCTGAATGAATGAATGAATAAATGACTAATTTAGTCAAATTGCTAATCTACCCAGAGGCCCTATTAATCAGTACATTTCATATACATGTATTTATAAGCAAACAACAATTAATTAATTAATCAATTAAAAAACTTTATTTAACGAGGGCAGCCCAATTAGTCATAATGACTAATCGACCTTGAAGCCCTTAGCCAAAAGCATTTCATATCAAATACAAACAGGAACACAGATGTCTAGATATATATACAGTAAACTCTCTCTATAACGACCACTAAATTGTGTTAATTAGTTGGTATTTTGGGCGGGTGGTTGCTTAAAGCAAGGCATCCACCTGTCTTTAAAACAAAATACTTGATGGAATTTAGTGGTCGTTATAGAGAGGTTTTACTGTATACACAAATAAAACTGATCAAAGCAATACATAAAACTGGTAGAATTAACTCTTTGCACGCCAAGTAGTTTTGCGTCTGAAATAATCATAAGACGTTGTCTGCTTCTGTTCTTTAAGGATACGCATTGGGATACTGATAAAAATAAAGTATGAATATAAATCAGATGTTTTCATACTAAAGATAAGATGAGTGCTAAAGTTTCAAGTTGATTGTTCAGTTTAACCCATTCCCCCATATTGACGACTTTTGACGACTCTGTAAAAGTCACTTTGTGAAACCATTGTGATATATCCTATAGGAGCAAGACTTGCTCTATTTATCACAATGGTTTCAAAACTACATAATTCTATTTTTTTCTCTAGTTAATGCTCCTTTTCGGTAGATTTATACAAAGAGGTTGTATCTAAAAATAGCCTATGAGGTAATGGGTTAATGGGAAATCAATGGAGTTCTATCAATCAACCTATTTTGTAATTTGGTGTGAATATTGTTCTCTTCAGCAAATTTGGTTAAAGTTTGATTATATGCCATTTTGGAAACAAACTGATAAGAAAGAATGTGGTTATTTGATAACTGCGTATGGATTACAAACTCAGGAATGAGAATGTGGCATATTTATGACAATTCCCGCACTATATTTGATTGAACAATAGGAAAGAAATCAATGATACAGATTGGAAAACATCGTCAAGGGAAATTGTAGTTTAACCCTTACAACGCTGAATTTTCAAATGGCTTTCCCAAATTCAAATAAAACAAGCTTATGGTTAATATTTAGAGTTGTTTCTAAAGAAAAGAGTAAAATGACAAACAGTGTAGACCCTGATGAGAGGGCTCCTCTAAGCGCCCTCTTATCTGGGTATGCACTGTTTGCAAAATATATTTGTGACTCGTGCCCCGCGCTGTAAAGGTTAAAAACAAATACCTGAATATAGGATTTATGGAAAATGACATTCTAAATTAATGCTCCTCTGCTACCCCCATGCTATCAAACTTTAATGGGGTATTTAGGAAATAAATCCTTATCTTAGAATTCAAGTCTTATAAGTAATTGCTTCAAAATATATTGTAGTGTTTGATATCTGTTTATATGGACTCTTTCAGATGTTTTTATCTTTGTTAAGATTCAGAAATATATCTCTCTATGATTATACTCAGATCTTTATATTTGCAGGTACGCATACTTTGATTATATTTGTAAGATTTAGATTACATATACAATTTCTTATACAATTTAAATTTATTAAAATAATCTGCATAAGTCCTGCTATTTGCAGGCAACATCAGCGACAAATACATATGAAATAACACATATAAGCCACGTGATCAGCAGTGAGTAATGCCTGTATTATGTTTGGAAAACGGCAATATCCGTTCGAGATGCGTCTAGTCTTGCCATTGTTTACACAATATAATACTTAAAGAAAAAGAACAACACACTGTGTAATGTTTTCAAGAAGGAAACTCTGATGTTTTTCATTGACAGAAGATAACGATCAACGAAATAGATTCGTATATTTCAGCAAATCTGAAAGGTATAAAAAATATCCATATTTTGTAGAAAATATAAACTGCCAAACATATTATGGGCAATAAATGCTGTTTTTGTAAACACACAAAGGACATCTTAACTCCACAATAACTTAGATAAATATAGTGTACGTGGTAGAGACAATGCTGTTAATAGTAATACTGTTTGCACGTAGTAAACATACCACATGTTTACCTTTTCATAAGAACACTGTTCACTGTTGTCTCTTTTCGAAACGAAACAAAAGTGGCGAACAAATGGACAGTATTTTATTGCAGTGCTTAAAAAGCACATGTAAGGCGAGGTTAAGTGAGCTTAGATACACTGACTTCACCTTACGATATAAGTATGGTGAAACTTAACTCATAACAAAAAGTAAAGTATCTAAAGTTCCAGTACTGTGGCATGTTACTTGTTGGTGCCGTCTCTTGAAGACAATGGCAATAAGTTGTCATACCGATATGATTGGCGGAATGTTACCAATATAAGCATTAGACTACAACCCTTTTTACATAGAAATAAATAAAAAGTTTAAGCGAACCTTATACAACGCTGTATACATTCGATAGGAGATTACTCAAAATGTCTGAGTTTACTTATTATTCTTTTGTTTGGAATGATTCATTATTAATTTACAAAAGATGCTCAAATGTTTAATTTCAGTGTAGTTTTCAGAGTTGAACAGAATGGACAGATTGATAACATTTGGTTGTGTTTAGTGAGTTTGTCTGATAAACTTGCGTCTTTGTAATTTGAATACAGGACCTATCAACAGATAGTGAGACTCATCTCCAATGTCTCTACAGTAAGGGCACTTTCTTCCGTTGGATGGAATACTTCTCCATCGCCCAACTTCTATAGGCCCAACTTCTATAGGCAATCTATGGTTTTTTGTTCGAAAAGCGATGAGGGATTTACAAAGATCGTAGGGGAGTGTGTATAAATGTCGTGTGTGTCCGAACTTTGATTTTACGAGTTTATAAAAATTTGTGTTTGACGTAGCTTGTATTTCAGAAAACCATTTTCGGATATACCTATTTTTGTCGTGTTGATCTCAGCAACCATTTCCTACTTGAAAAACTCTGACAATACCAAATTCCAGCATATCCTGATGTGCTTAATATATTTTTGATGCTATCAAACCATATAGATTTTAGTTTCCTCTGCGATTACAAGTTGAATTTTTTAAAATACATTTGCGTTGATAACTTAATATTTTCCATAGAATAACTGTTTTCAATTAATTTTGCCATGTATGATATAACTCTACTTTTTTACATCAACATGAAGGGGTATTATGTTAAATTCACCGTAAATCACATATGAGGGTGTTGATTTTTTCATGTTGAATATATACTTGAAAATTTTTAACTGTACTTTTTCCAAAATGTTGATGTTACCATAACCCCATACTTCGCAGCCATAAAGCAAAATTGGTTTTACAGTTTAGTCAATTTGCAAGTCGTAAGGTAGTGCCAATCTTTTAATTCTTCTAAGCAATGCATAAAGAACTTTATTTGCTTTTTCTGCAATATATGATTTTATTTTAAAGAATTGTCCAGATTTTGTGAAAAACAGTCCTAGATATTTGTATTTATGCACTATATTTATATTTGTATTTATGCACTGTTTCATTGCCTATCCTAAACGTTCTTTTGGCTTTGTGATTACCTTTTGAAATGACCATAATCTTCGTTTTTTATATATTTATGTTTAGTTTCCAAGTGTCACAGTAGGTTTTGAAAATATCTAGGGCAAGCTGGAAGTGATTTTCATCGTTGCTAAAAATAATAGTATCGTCTGC
Source organism: Azorinus chamasolen (assembly GCA_963576725.1). Taxonomy (NCBI): domain Eukaryota; kingdom Metazoa; phylum Mollusca; class Bivalvia; order Cardiida; family Solecurtidae; genus Azorinus; species Azorinus chamasolen. The sequence continues at coordinate 23,796,773 of OY755247.1, forward strand.
ATATAACAAGATAAAAAGTTTAAAGTATATTATTAAATCATAAACAATTGCTTCCGTGAGTACTCCAATTACTCTGTTTACATCTAAATAATAAGCCAGATCATTAAGATAAAGGGAAAATACTTACTCCTACAAAGCATTCGAATTAATGTGAGATTCCTTCATGAATTTTAATTTGTGATTTTATGTTTTGGTACATATTGTATATAACTGAGAAACATTTGCCAGTAATATTGTGGTTTGTGGTCGATAAGTTTAACCCAAAGCCCATCTCGCCAAACTGAGTTGAAAGCCTGTTTAAAATCTATAAAGCAGCAGTAAAGTTTTTGTCGACCTGTTTGCACTATATCAATCAAATGTTTGGAAACATATATTTTCGATAGTTGAGTGTTGTTTTCTGAAACCTGCCTGAGTGTTGTTAACAATATATTCTGAAAATGGGTGATCCCTCGAAAGCAAAAGTAGAAATGCAAAAAGAGAAAACTGCAGACTCGGTTTTATTGAGTCTGTTCATGAGTAGAAATTAAAAGTGCAACACTACTCACGCCCCCTATCACCGGCTTAAGCAGTATTCAATTTTTAAAACTAATAACATGAAAACTAATGATCCCGAAGGACCAGAAATTATAACAACACTGAGAATGAAGATTTGTTTCCTCGGCGTAGTTGTTGAATCTTTTGTTAAGGATTAAAGTGAAGTAAAGAGTTTCCCAAAACAACTAAGTATGGATAGTGGACGATACTTTTCTAGTGTTTTAGGGTTGCCTTTAATTTTATAAATTGGTTTTATAATATCGTCTATCCAGCTCTGTGGTATAATGCCTGTGTCACGTACTATGTTGAACAATTTAACATAAATAGGTAACATATAGTGCAGAGAGTTTCTGTTTTGTTGATTTAGTACAGTGTCACTACCTGGAGACTTATTGTTCTTTAGGGTCTTTGCATCCATCATTATTTCCGTTTCGGTTACTGCTTTGTTTATTTCTTCATTAGGAAGGTTACCTAATGTACACTGTTCACTTGTCCTATAAATTTCTGTATTTTTGTCTTGTACTTCATTTAATATTTGAAATAATTATGAAGATATTTTAGTGATGGTAATGTTTTTGTTGGGTTTTTATTGTTATTTACTGCTTTCCAATATTGCTTTGGATCTCTTGTTTTTAGATTGTATCATGTAACAAGAAGCATGTCAATGTTTACGTTACTAATAAATTGTTTTGAAATTGAATCTTGAATCTTTCACAACGACAACCATCGTTCGCCTTATACACAAAATAACTTGTTATTTGGTTATAAGACTCCTTTAACACTTTCCCTCATATAAACGTGTTTTCACGCATTTTCAAACAGAGTAGACCCAGATCAAACGGCTCCTAGAGGAGCCGTCTGATCAGGGTCTGCTTTGTTTGCTAATATATTTTGATAAATATGTTTCCTTACTTTCTAGAATGTCTGCAGTGTTCCAAGTTCCATATTTCTTTATAACTATTTTGTTATGAATATGCAGTAGGTATTGAAATTTGGACTAAACTTAGAACAAGGAGAAGGGTTAAGAACCCTTATCAGAATGTGAAAAATATGTCAACTCAAACCTTAATCTGGGGCAATATTGACAATAGCCGATTCAATTAGGCTTTTTAAAAACCTGTTGACTGAGTGTCAAACAGGTTGGATCCTGTATGTGTTTAATAGTCATACAATATGTTAGCTTAACCCTTTCCCTGTTCTATAGTTAGTCCAAATTATGATACCTACTGATCATTCATGGTCAAAACAGTTATAATGAAATATTGAAGGTGGAATATTGTAGACATTTTAGAAAGCAAAGAAACAGATCTATCAAATTCTATTAGCAAACAGAACAGATCCTGATCAAACGGCTTCTCTATGAGCCGTCTGATCTGGGTCTACTATGTTTGGAAATGCGTGAAAACACGTTTATATGAGGGAAAGGGTTAAAGTAACCAAAGTGATGGTCGGACTTCTGGACCGATGTTTTTCATGAATTGATATATGAAATACGATATGTTAAACCCTTTTCTCACATATAAACGCTATTTTCAATCCTTTGCAAACAGAGTAGTTTAAATATATGAAGATTGAAATGGGTTGGGTCACAAGTTCTTCCAACATTAGTTACGACACTTTCCCTAAAACAGAATAGACCAAGATCAGAGGGATCATCTGTAAAAGTAACTTTTTGAAACCATTGTGATAAATAGAGCATTTGCCCCGTATGACTCCTTTTGAATCCTCTGAAAAGTTCACTTTTTGAAACCATTGTGATAAATAGTGCGTTTGCTCCATAGAAGCAAATGTTCTATTTCCCACAATGATTTCAAAACTGCAAAAGTAGCATTTTTTCTTCTAGTAAATGTTCGTTTTCAGTAGATTTATTCAAAGACGTTGTGTCTAAAAAATGCCTATGAGTGAATGGGTTAAAATGACTTGCAAAGAGAAGTAATAATTTATACCAGTTCAACGACCGAATTTTGATGCCAACCCTTGCGGAGAGATATTCCAGACAAGCAGTTACAACGGTATTCTACGTAATGACATTGGCTAAACTCCACTATCTACTTTTGTTCCTTATATATGAAATTGAGTTTCACCAAGTACCTTGCTCAATTGCCATACTCTCAGCCATAACACAAACTAGCTTCTATATTAATGGCATTGTCCAATAATTGTACGTCCGAATTAACCGACCCGTCCCATTAAATGTGTTTTTCTTGATTACTGCGACCGAATTTTTAATTTAATAAGTGCTTTCAGTCATCTGGTGTGGTATGTTTTGATCATGTTTGACCTACATTGTTCTTCCCTGTTCAACCCTGACCTTGTGTTCGTTTGTCTCCTAATAACAACTTTTCTTTGGACTGCAGTTTTCTGCACTGCTCTGCTCTGGAACGTTGTGGCGACTTTCGTTTTATGTTCTGTATTTACTTTTATTCGTACACTTTACTCGGCCCTGGTCCTCTCTTGTCCTAGTTATTCTACATTCATATTTCATTTCGTATTCGCTATGAAGTGTTTTAATCATTTACTCCATAAATACTCCTTTGCAAACAGAGCAGACCCTGATATGTCGGCTCCTATACCGGCATAGCAGCCGTCTGATTAGGGTCTGCTCTGTTTGCTAATAATATAGATCTTATTCTTCATGGGGTTTTTTGCAATGGCTAAAAATTCTTGTGTCCGTGTGCTTAATTACTAACTATAGTTGAACTTCGATATCTCGAACTCGGATAACTCGAACTTCGGGATAACTCGAACTAAAAGTTCGGTCCTTCCAAAATCTTACAATACAGAATTGCTCCAAAATGTATCACTACGATTATCTAGAAACACATTTCACAGCTTAATGCAGTTCTACAGTAATGCTGAAAGCTCCTGCAGGAGCTTTCAGCATTACAGTAGACCTGCATTAAGCTATGAAATTGAGAAATTGCCCAGATTACAAATCGAATAATTCGAACTTCTGTTATCTCGAACTTATTTATATAGTCCCTTGAAGTTCGAGATATCAAAGTTCAACTGTATATATTATAATTGATATAAATGATGTCATCATTTACCACCTGAATGTTCACTGAGTAAAGAGTTACGTGACGGGGATATTACTGTTAATTGCACCTGTCTGAGACTTACGCGTTCGTACCATTATCGAATGAATCACAGGGCTATAGATAAGATATATAATGTTGTATGGAAATCTCGTATTTCACACCTTATCTTGCTATTTCTAATTAAAATCGTCCCGGAGAGGGGGTTCTGATGAGAAGCAGCAAGACAGGGTTTGGAAATAAAAAGTAAGCACTTATAGCGATCCTGATAATATGTGTAAATTAAAGAGTTTTAAAGAACAACTGTTTTATTTCTCCACCAAACCATATGATGTGACCACTCTTTAGAATCGTCTCTTTGAGACGATTCTAAAGAGTGGTCACAACATAGGATTTGGTGGAGAAATGATGATTTTAGTATCATGAGTACGCACCTTTATCTGTTGCTCTATTTATATTTCTAAATACAGTAAAATCTCTCTATAACGGCCACTAAATTACATCAAGTATTTTGTGTTAAATGCAGGTGGCTGCTTAAAGCAAGGTGAAAGTAAAACAGAACGCTCCTATAGGATCGTTCTGTGTTACTTTCACCTTGCTTTAAGCAGCCACCTGTCTTAAATACCAACTAATTAACACAATTTAGTGACCGTTATAGAGAGGGTTTACTTGTACAATCCTTATCTACAGCTCTGAATTAAAGAAGAGAGTGACAGCTATAGTATCCTTTTTAACTCTTTCGGCGCAAATGTCGCCTGTTTGGCACCATTGAAAACAGTGCAATCCCGGGTCAGATCGATGCCGCCTTTTCAAGGCGGCATCTGACCTGGGACTTCACTGTTTTTCGGTATTATTTTAGCCCAAGCATACAGGTTTTTAAAAACAAATGTTTTACTAATATACCTTTATCATTTAATTTAGAATTATATTTAATAATATGAAATTATTATTGCAGACGACACTTTTAAATTTTGGCGCCAAAATGCCTTTTTAGATATTAGCATTATGAAACAATTATCGCTTAGTAAATGTATTGCTATCAGTCTTGCAATAATAGACTTTGTTATGGGATAAATATCCGTTGGTTTTAAAATTAGTTTCAAAGGATAAGTTTGAAGATTGAAGAAAATAATGCCTCAGGTATATACATTCTTTACGAAAACAATTATCCTGTTTCAGAGCTCGAACATCAGCCAAAACTATTAAATACACGGGAACCCAGCATTGAACTTTTAATTCAGAACACATTTAGATGTTTTGCTAAATAGTATTGTATGTTTATCAAATATGATTTGAAACAAGAATATATGTGCGTATTACATGCATTGTGCCTTTTAACCCTTTGATCGCGGGGCACACATGCACGGACATTTGCAAACAGTATATACCCAGATCAGAGAGCTCCTAGAAGAGTCCTCTGCTCAGTGTCTACACGGGTTGCCATTCAAATCCTCTTCCAAGTTGTTGGACTCTATAGTTAAAGCCCTGAAAGTTCAGCGTTGAAAGTCATTAATATTCTCACGCTTGCAAATGTTTGGAACAATATTGTTAAATACAAACAACAAGAGCACAAACGTCCAGACGCAAATGGCACTTATTGTTAAACGCAATTTAGTGTATCATATGTCTTATTCTTATTATTCGTACCTAATGGGTATGATAGTGTCTGTATTGAGTATTACGCAGGTAAATTATTCAAACCGATCCCTCATAAACCAATTTTATATCTAATCTACCGAAAATGAGCATTATAGATCTGTGTAATTTTGAAATCATTGTGATAAATGCAGCATTAATTTTGCTCCATAGGAGCAAATGCTCTGTTTATCACATTGGTTTCAAAACATGACTTTTTCAGAGGCGTCAAATGGCGTCAATTAGAGGGGGTATGTTAAATAATTATACAATTCATCATAGAATACATAATTAGAGTGTCGTTAAAATAACTTAGTTCTTGAAAAGACACAGAGCTACATTGAATTGTTTTCACTAATTGCCTGTCAGTTAGGGATTAGCTGAGAAATAACTGCACTGTTGTTATCATGCGAACTATCAAAAGGTAAAAATACAGTTCTACCTGTTTCGTTAATTTGCCATTATCAGACAACTATTTTTCAACAAAAAAATCTCATTAGATGTTTTTCTTTATTAACCATTTCCTTCATATAAATGCATTTTCATACATTTGCAAACAGAGTGATCAGTGTCTACTCTGTTTGCTAATGTATTTTGGTAGATTTGTTTCTTTAGTTTCTAAAATGGCTATAATGTTCCATCTTCCATATTTCTTTATAACATTTCTATGCATGGATATGCAGTAGGTATTCAAATTTTGAATAAATATGGAACAGGAAAAGCATTAAGATAGGAACTGCGTGTCAGACACGATCCTAATTGCTAAATAGAAAGATAGTACAGTAAAACCCCGCTAATGCGACCACCTAAAAGAGGTATAATTATGTGAGCTACATGCAGGTGGTAGCTTAATGCAGGAAAAAAGTAATGCAGAAAGCTCCTAGAGGAGCTTTCTGCATTACTTTTGTCCTGTATTAAGCAACCACCTGCTTATAAAGAAATCCATGTCTATTCATTAAGTGGTCGCATTAGAGGGGTTTTACTGTATATAAATATTACATGCCAATTTGTGAAACAGTCATCTTAACCCATTTGCTCCAAGTGGATTCTTCCATGTTTATATATTGGATTAGTCCATTTTTTTATCTAAGGGGTGCCTCGCCTAAATTTTCAATTCCGTTTGCTTTTATATTGAAATTCCTATTAGCAAACAGTGTAGATTCTGATCAGACGCCGCATTATGCGGCGTCTGATCAGAGTCTACACTGTTTGCCTACGTCCCATATATGAAATCGTGGGAGAAAATTGGTTAAATACATGAAATATCTCACACTCTGGCATTTTATATGTTTTATACAAACCGAAATTTCAGAAACATTTGTAGGAATTCCAGTGTCCGATTCACTAAAGATCGTGCGACCGAAATTATCATAAGTATTAAGTAATCCTTTCCCTGTTCTGTACATGTATCCATGTAACGAATAATGACGGCATGAATATTTATTAACACAATTTTTATAATATTTTTTATAAACTTTTCAAGGGAGTTTTGGCCTTGACAAAAAACTGTAGAATCTGTTCTATACCATGCCAAGGGCGAACGGAGCAGACCCTGATCAAACGGATGTTTGTTATAGGAGCCGTCTGTTCTGGGTCTACCCTGTTTGCAAATGCGTGAAAAGGAAGGAAAGGGTTAATTGCAATCACAATGTACAATCCGGACAGGAGATATTATCGTATATGCTAGTATGTAGTAATAAAGGCTAGCTTCGTACGACAGAACTAATCGTAAGTTCAAACATACGTACAGTACAAACCCGCTAATGCGACCACCTAATGAATAAATATTAGTGTCTTTTTAAGCAGGTGGTTGCTTGCTGCATTACTTTTGCCCTGCATTAAGCTACCACCTGCATCTAGCACCCATGCTTATACCCCTTTTAGGTGGTCGTATTATCGGGGGTTTTGCTGTAGCATGCGTAGAGAGGCAGTATAAATACTGTTACATATTATCACATTCCCTCCAAGACTACGTTTAGATCCAACCTCTGTGAATAAAACTACCGATAAGGAGCATTTACGAGAGAAAATCAAGTGTTTAGAAGTCTGTAATTTTGAGAACAGTATGATAAATAGAGCATTTGCTCCATAGGAGCAAATGCTCTGTTTATCACATTGATTTCAAAACTTGACTTTAACAGAGGCGTCAAAAGGCATCAATAGGAGGTAATAGGTTAAAGAGTTAGATATTGATATGCAGATGATTATAAAGTATTATATTTTATACATGTAATCTTCTTTTAAGAGGTAATATTTATACTTTAACATGCCTTACATGAATATAATATATTGTGTAAATTTGCAACATCAGACGCCTGGTGTCTGTCGTTACCCTTTCCCTGTTCTATGTTTATTCCAAATGTCAATACCCTCTGAATATACATGGGCAAAATAGTTATTTTGAAATATGGAAGAGGAAACATTGTACATGTAGCCATTTTAGAAAGTAATGGAACAGATCTTTCCAATTCCATTACCAAACAGAGAATACCATGATCAGACGACTCCTACACGTCTGATCTGGGTCTACTCTGTTAACAAATGCGTGAAAATGTGTTGATATGAGGAAAGGGTTAACACTTTCCCTATTTTTCACGCTTTTGCTAACAATTTTAATAACCAATATTAGACGACTCAGATAAACTTCTCTGTTTGCTTATGGCATGACATAGATCTGATTCTACTGTATTTGTCAAAACAAACAATTCCCTTGAAATTTTTACATTAAGCTAATATAAATATTCGTGATGCCATTACATGTATTTCTAAAACGAGTATTCAACAGGTCAAGATTTATGTAGCGACCGTTCGGTAGTACGTATGAATAGTCTTAACCCTTCTCTTGCTGAATTTTAAAATTATACCATTTCTCCTTCTTTACCCATGCCCTGTTGTATAATTACATATATCTTCACTGTGTACAAGCATTTCGCTGTGCAATCACTGCTGTGGAGTGCACTGGTTGCACAATCAGCTTGTAAATAGTGCAGACCCTGATGAGACAGCTCCTGCAGGAGCTGTCTCATCTGGGTCTTCACTATTTACAGGTAGGTATATTGACGTAAATAGCAAGCGAAGGGTTAATATTGTACAAGTCCCCCCGCGTGCAGTTAATAAATAAGCGCGGTGCTCGTAATTTCACTATTAACTCACCAGACAGGATTATCTCATAGAAAATAGATTAATTGTTGCCATCTATTAGAATTGTCGAATGGTGGCATTTATCAAGATAGTTTCTAACCTTTAGCCTGTGGCCGAATGGGTAATTACCTCTGATTAATAGTTTGGATCCAGATGAGACGACGTGTAAGATAATCAACTGTGACAACTGGTCCCCATGCTTATAAAGCTTTTTGGTTGAGTCTGAGTTTGTTCTCAAGCTTTTTATTGGTCAGATTTGAGCCAAAGGCTCAAATCTGACCAATCAAAAACTTGAGAACGAACCCAGACTCAACTAAAATGTTTTATAAGCATGGATACTGAAGTCGATGGTTTTGTCTACCACCAAAGGCTTGCTCGTTATGCTGAGCGACAAATTACTTTAACCCATTACTCCATAAATACTCCTTTCGATGCCTTTGCAAACAGAGAAGACCCAGATCACACGGCTCCTATAAGAGAGTCTTATCAGGGTCTGCTCTGTTTGCTTATGATATAATACAGATATAATTTTATAGTTTCTGTCATTTTCAATATTTTTCTGTGTCAAAGTAATATATCTTATTAATACATATGACGTCATTATTTCTTACATTAATATTCATGGAGGAAATGGTTAAAACAACATAACGCATGGTCAGTCCAGTTTAGCACTTCGACCCTGATATGACGTCAATTTACTCTACTTTTTATCTGGGTCTAAACTGTTCACAATGACGGTTACCACACATTCGTCCAAAGCATGTTCACACTTGACCCTTTCCCTTATACAAACGCTTTTTCATGCATTTGCAAACAGAGTAGACCTAGATCAGACGGCTCCTATAGGAGCCGTCTGACCAGGGTCTGCTCTGTTTGCTTTTTGACATGATATAAATCTGATTCTACAGTTTGGGTCAATGTAAAAAATATGCTTGAAATGTTTACATTATAAAATTTGAGCTAATGAATATTCCACTGTGTCATTATTTCTTAAAGAAATATTAACAGGAAAAGAATTAAGTACATTCATAAGCAGTCCTCTCTAGACCGCATGTGTTAAGAGGGAAGCTTAACATATTTTATTCTGTCTGTGCAAATGGCGAATCCGTGATTTCCTATGCAAAAAAGATTGGATTGAGATAAAAAAAAATAGCAAGTGACTCGATCGTCGTCTCATTACGATCCAAACACAGTCTATTCTAGTTTTCTAAGTCTGTTAAGTGTCCATATCTACATATTATGAACCAATCTTAAGTTTCATTCGAAGAGATTGGGGGGTATAACTGCTGATTTTGCCAATGTGATCGTACTGTGTTAATATTGGTCATATATGAGTAGATCTATACACTATTGTCTATGGCCCGTTTTATTAATCTTTTATGAGTACGGTAAAACCTCTCTATAACGGCCACTAAAATGTGTTAATTAGTTGATATTTAGGGCAGGTGGCTGCTTAAAGCAAGGTGGAAGTAAAACAGAACGCTCCTATAGGAGCGTTCTGTTTTACTTTCACTTTGCTTTAAGCAGCCACCAGGCTTTAACACAAAATACTTGATGTAATTTAGTGGCCGTTATAGAGAGGTTTTACTGTATACACTTTGTGTATGCCTCTCTTTAGATGACTGTATTGTCAGTCTATGCACTTATTTTACCAATCTATACAATATTGCCCATGCCCCATTTATTTAATTTTTGATAGTATACACTATTTGCTTAATATGTCCCATTTTATATGAGTATAGACTTTTATTTATTTAGTTTGAGCATACACCGTTTGCATAAGCCCATTTTTATACATGTATCAGTCTTCACTGTCTCTTTTTATATGAGTATACACTGTTGCTTATGAGTATACAGTACAACCCTCTATCTCGACCACTCGATTAATAAACATTTCTGCCTTTGTAAGCATGTGGTTGCTTAATGCAGGACGAAAGTTGTGCAGAAAGCTCCTATATGAGCTTTTTGCTTAGCTTTCATCCTGTATTAAGCTACCACCTGCCTCTGCCACTCAGAATAATGCCCATTTTTGGTGGTTGCATAAGATGGGTTTTACTTATACGGTTTATCGTTGTTCGAGTTAAATTTAAGCAATACACTTAACAAATATGTGATACCATTTACAAACAGTTTGGACCAAAATGAGACAGCACGTAGTTACATTTCCCATCAGAACACTGACATTGTTTCTTGAAATTAAATGGGGGAAACATACTTTTGAAAAATAAGAAGGCGACAATGTTTTGCAGACAGTATCTGCAGACGACAGTGGTTTAGAGTGCAGAAAGTTAAGTGTTAATCGAGTTAATCAACCGTCAAAGATGGCGATGGCCTTATTTCATGCCTTGCTAAGAGAGCGGATAATATATACAGTTCAGAAAGTCAAAGCATTGCGGGAGTCAGATAGTAGCCATAGATAACACCAAACGACATTAATTTTCGACAAGCCTCAACGTTCCTATTAGGCCCTACCTTGCTCTTGTCCGTGTGTATGCTCGTACGACTATCCGTCCGTACGCGAGTGTCTGTACGTCCGTTCGTCCGCTCGTACCGCAAATTATTGTGTATCCAACTGGGAGGATTTTCTTACTTTCACAGATGTGCAGATGGTCGTAAAGAAAGGATTTTCTGCTCCGAACATTTTACCAGAATTACAGGAGTTTGGATTACAGGTTTCTGCATGACTTTGTTCTTCCCTACTAGAATTCAGGTTTAGAGAGGATATACTGTATTGAAAAAATATTGTGCACCAAACTACCCATACACCATTTGCCATGATTTGCTTCACACTTTCACAGATAAACAATGTGAAAATGGCCATAAAAGGAAGTACAGTAAAACCTGTCTATAACGGCCACTAAAATAGTTTGTGCTTAAGGCAGGTGGCTGTTTAAAGCAAGGTGAAAGTAAAACAGAATGCTCCTATAGGAGCGTTCTGTTTTACATTCACCTTGCTTTAAGCAGCCACCTGCCCTGAATATCAACTAATAAACACAATTTAGTGGTCGTTATAGAGAGGTTTTACTGCATTTATTGTCGGTCACTATTTTGCCAAAGTTACGGGACGTTGTTGTGTGTTCTACCTAAAACCATGTTGGGTTTAGAGACCGGGTTGTTATAGTCTTCGATTGAACAATCACGTATCCCCTCGCCTTTAAGGTTCAAATCCTGGTCTGGGTATTTGGAATGTTCATGTGAGGAGCCTTCAAGCTGATATGTGGTAGATGGTCGGTTCTACTCGTGTGTTCATCTGTACAATGCAATTTGTTCCGTTCACAAATAAAAAAAACTCCGGAGTTTTCCCCCACCCGTAATTAGCTAGGCGTATGAAATACTGCTAAAAGCGGCATCAAACCCAGATACGTGTACAAATAAACAAAAGGCAATATCGCAAAAAAATGTAGAGGGGGTCCGTGTTATATGAACACAGTTCTGGTTCTCTTCCAGTTCTTGTAAAAGGAAAGGTTTCATACATTTCATACATATATGATATTTATCTGGTGCAAATCCTAGTCCCTGTCTATGTTTGTTTGTTATTTATTTTTGTTGCCAAGGTTATCAGCAATCTCCGGTGGTGTGAATTACCATTAACCCATTTGCTCCAGTGATCCCATATATGGGACATAAGCAAACAGTATAGACTCTGATCAGAGTCTACACTGTTTGCTGATAGGAATTTCTATATAAAACAAAACGAAATTGAAAACTTAGGCCAGGCATCCCGTATATCAAAAATGGACTAATCCAATATATAAACATGGAAGAATCCACTGAGCGCAAATGGGTTAATGTTCGAGAAGATAAACCTCTGTAAATAGTGCAGTCCCGGATCAAACAACGCCATTTGATCAGGGTCTACACAAAAACTGCTACCGTGTCAGCTCAATGAATTTTTTTTCAAAATGGTACCAAATTGAATCATTCAGCTTAACCCTTTACTCCATAAATTCGCCTTTCCATGCATTTTCAAACAGAGTAGACCAAGATCAGACGGCTCCTATAGGAGCCGTCTGATCAGGGTCTGCTCTGTTTGCTTATGATATAATATAGATATGGTTCTGCAATTGGCAAAAAGTCCTGTGTCCATGTGCTATTATAACAAATTAATATAATTAATAACATGACGTCATTATGTCTTACATGAATATCCATGGAGGAAAGGGTTAACAAACAGATGAAAAAGGGAGATTGTGCGTCCGAATACATAGGGTGATTAGACTAGAGAAATAGCTTCGTAACCCGGATTGGCCAATTTCGAAGCAATCTGGGAATTAGATAAATGGGCAAATATTCATTTACAGACAATCGTAATAAAGGCAATAAATTCTCTTATCTTAATTGAATGGACCCGCATTGACATCGGTCACGCATGGAAAGGGTCAGTCGCATGCAAGATATGAAACCATTAGTTTCGGTCGCTCTTAACCCTTTCGCTGCCAATGCCGGATCTGTGAGTACCTATGCAAACAGTTTGGATCCAGATGAGACGCCGAGTAACTCGGCGTCTCATTAGGTTCCAAACTGTTTGTTACTGTTACTATGTTTTTGAAACGAAAATGAAGAAAATTAAAAAAAAAAGAATTTTGTAGCAGACAACAAAGTTAGCAGACGACAGAACTTGGCAGCGAAAGGGTTAACACTTTACTTAATGAATATTAATGTAAGAAATAATGGTTTCATGAATAACAAGCAGCTGGTTTATTTAACCCTTACCCTGTTCAATATTCGTGTAAGAAATAATGACATTATGAATATTCATTAGTTTTTGTATAAACCTGCGTGAATATGCGTTTATATGAAGGAAAGGTTTAAGGCAAATGCGCATGTGAATTGTTTACCATGGCACGGCTGGCCGTGATCAGACAGGTCGAACGGGGTCTGTCTGGTCTGGATCTACTTTTTCCAGAACCCATTTCTCGCAACTTGGGGATATTAAATACGTGAATATTATTAAACTCGTTGCACGCTTAAAATAGTAACAGTGGTTATCGGTTCTCCTTATACAAGTGTTTCGCCACCCTGTCTGAAGTCGTTTCGCTACCTAATCTAAAGTCGTGTCGCTACCCAATCTGAAATCGTTTCTCTAAATAGTCTGAAGTCGCTTCACTACCTAAACTGTAGTCGTTTCGCTACCTAATCTGAAGTCGCTTCGCTACCTAAACTGAAGTCGTTTCTCTAAATACAGTAAAACTTCGATTATCCGAACACTAAAATACGTATTATTATCGCTCTTTAAGACAGGTGGCAGCTTAATGCATGGTGAAAGTCATGCAGAAAGCTCCTCTAGGAGCTTTCTGCATGACTTTCACTATGCATTAAGCAGCCACCTGCCTAAAAGGGTCTAAATTCTTCTATAACGAAAATTCGAATAATCGAGATTTTACTGTAGTTTCAAGGTGCTTCGCTTTTTCCTAAACTGGAGTCGTTTCACTACTTAGTCTGATTTCGTTTTACTACCTATTCTGAACTTGGGACATCATCTGTGTTGAGACATTTTTCGATTCACGTGTGTCTTATAATGTTTACTACTGTTTATGCCATGCTTTTTTTCTATTTTTCTGTTAATTTGTTAATCTTTCTCTTATGTCCGTCCGTATTGGCCATGAGTTTGAAATAAACTTAAAACTTGAAGTTGTTTCGCTACCCAATCATAAGTATTTTCGCTACCTAATCTGAAGTCGTTTCGCTACCTAGACTAACGCCGTTTCGCTACCTAGACTAATGTGATTTCGCTACCTAGACTACTGTCGTTTCGCTACCTAGACTAACGTCGTTTCGCTACCTAGACTAATGTCGTTTCGCTACCTAGACTAACGTCGTTTCGCTACCTAGACTAACGTCGTTTCGCTACCTAGATTAATGTCATTTCGCTACCTAGACTAACGTCGTTTCGCTACCTAGACTAATGTGGTTTCGCTACCTAGACTAATGTCGTTTCGATACCTAGACTAACGTCGTTTCGCTACCTAGACTAATGTCGTTTCGCTACCTAGACTAATGTCGTTTCGCTACCCAACCAGTTTCACATCATGTGTGACCAACGTAAAAATATGCTTCATTCGAATGATTCGTTTAATTCAGGAACTCCCATGTAATCCATAAGCAAACTGAGCTAGCAGACCCTGATCAGACGGCTCCCATATAAGCCGTCTAATATGGGTCTACTCTGTTTGCAAAGGCGTAGAAAGGCGTAAACGTACTTTAGTAAATATATGGCGTAAAAGCTTAATCCATTCCCCCATAGGCTATTTTTAGATACAACCTCTTTGAATAAATCTACCGAAAATGAGCATTAACAAGAGAAAAGGGGAAAATTTAGAATTTTGTAGTTTGAAACCATTGTGGTAAATACAGCATTTGCTCCTATAGGAGCTCTATTTATCACAATGGTTTCACAAAGTGACTTTTCCAGAGTCGTCAAAAGTCGTCAATATGAGGGAATGGGTTAAGGACCTAAACTAGTTGACATTGTGGCTATGAGCCTATGTCTTTGAAGACGGTGTGCATCTTTATCACGATAATTGCGTATTTTTAACCCGATCCCATACACACAGGTAACATTCAATGCCAACAAAACCCTGTGTACATATTTCAGCTAATAAATATTTATGATGTTATTATTTCTTACACGAAACTAAACAGAGAATAAGATTAAATACCTGTTCCGTGTACTTTCCACTGGCTATTTTTGGTTTGTTCCTTCAAGCGTGCCCCCTTTTTATATTTTGTTTTATTTACTTATATATTTCGTTTAACAGAGCAAAAAGAAGAGGGTTTATCCCACTTCCTCTAAGAAGAGGGTTACCCACTGAGAAGGGAGGCGACTGCAGTATATCTATATAAATTCGCTAACCATGATTTTCTCCCTTTACAAGAAATTTTGTGCTTGTTAAACTTTTATTATTTTTTTGCTAAAATACGTTTTATTTAGATGTTGTTTGCTTGCTTTTTCCCCATTGTGCTTTTTTCCATTGTTTCTGTTTTATGTCTGCATGACACTGTACATTTTAAATAATTTGGATTTTTACATATGTTTGTCGGAAAATAGCTTATAAGCTAATGTTATTTGTTATTTATATACGACGCAAAATAATAAAAATATATATTTATCTTGTATCTAACCAGTTCCTTCATATTTAAACGTGTTTTCGTGCATATATATGCAAACAGAGTAGACCGAGATCAGACGGCTCCTATTGGAGCCGTGTTTTCAGGATCTGCTCTGTTTGCTAATGGAATTTGAAATAGGCCTATCTGTTTCTTTACATACTAAAATGGCTACAATGTTCCACCTCCATATTTCATCATAACTATGTTGTCCATAAATATTCAGCAAGGTATTAGAATTTGGAATAAACATATATCAGGGAAAGGGTTAACCCATTCCCTCATAGGCTATTTTAAGATCCAACTACTTTGAATAAATCTACCGAAAAGAAGCATTAACAAGAAAAAAGGAAAAATTTAGAATTTTGTAGTTTGAAACCATTGTAATTAATAGAGCATTCGAACCTATAGGAGCAACGGAGCAAATGCTCTATTTATCACAATGGTTTCAACAGATGATTTTTACAGAGGCGTAGAAGGGCGTATTTATGGAGGAAAGGGTTAATCTCATGTTTCCCTATTTCATAGAATATATGTACCTTTTCACACATTGATATTTTACACGAACTCGTTTACATATTATTATAATTAGTGGGCCGACTTGACTCGGAGCCGAGTTGACCCGAGGCCGAATTACTCCGGTTCCATTTACACGAGGTAGATTTTATACTTGTCCGTTTCGTGTACAACTATTTCCGGTTCCGTGGCTTCATTAGCAACAAAAAGGTAATTTCGTTTTTATTTTTTCTTCTTCTCCTTTTTGCTCTGTTTATTTACTAACAGTGTTCATACCATTCGGTTTATTGTCCCTGCGTGAGTTTGAAAGCACGTTGTCTTAAATGAGAATATGAATTCGATGTCGACAGGTGTTTGTTTACCCGAAACTTGTTTAAGTAAACATTGGGTCCTGTCCTGGCCCGTCGGATATTCGACATTGTCATATTCTAGCGGAACACTCATTACAGATCATTTAGATACACGTATGTTTGTAAATCTAGATATAGTTGCACTTGATTTTAAAAAAAAATGACTAAAAATGTTAATGATGTATGCTGCATAGACAGTTTTGTTATTGGAAGAATTAACCCTTTCCCTCATACAAACGTGTTTTCACGCATTTTCAAACAGAGTAGGCCCAGATCAGACGGCTCCTAGAGGAGCCGTCTGATCAGGGTCTGCTCTGTTTGCTAAGGGAATTAGATAGATCTGTTTCTATACTTGGTAAAATAGCTATTATGTTCTCCCTTCCATATTTCATTGTAACTATTTTGACTATGAATATTCAGTAGGTATTGAAATGTTTAATAAACATAGAACAGGGAAAGGATTAAGAAGCTGCAGAGTCATATCAGATGTATTCTATCTTCATAAACATACCCTGATCAGATGGCTCCTACAGGAGCCTTTTGATCTGGGTATTCACTGTTTGCAAAGGCATTTGTATGAGGGAAAAGGATAAATAATAATCTAGTAAAAACATGCAATTGAGCAGACATCATTTCTTTTAGCATGGTAAAAGTTATTGTTGCATTAACACTTTCCTTCATATAAACACTTTTTGACGCATCTGCAAACACGGTAGACCCAGATCAGACAGCTCCTATACTACCTATAGGAGCTATCTGACCAGGGTCTGCTCTGTTTACTAATGGAATTATAGGTCTGTTTCTTTACTTTCTAAAATGGTTACAATGTACCACCTTCCATATTTCATTATAATTTTTTTGGCCATGAATGTTATAAGTAGGTATTGATCGATCACGAACTTAAAATCAACATAGAACAGGGAATGGGTTACTTCTACTTCTACTTCTACATTTTAGTGTCAGACCACCTTCAACTGGCTAAAGTTTATGTCACTGGTGGTGAAATGCGCCACGAATAGGGGGCTAAATATAAGTTAAAACTATTTACATCGATGATAAATTAATGGGTGAAGAAGGGACTTTTGATGACAGCTTTGAAGGATTCAATAGAATCACTCCCAACTACAGTCAAAGGCAGGCCATTCCAGTACTTAATGGTCCGAGGGAAAAAGGAGAGTTGTCTTGATTGTGTTTTGCATGATGGAAGTTGGTAGGCGAGAGTGTGCATATTGCGGGACTGTCTGAGTGGTGGTAGAAGTCTGTTATTATTTGGAATGGCAACCAGATTGTGTGAAATTTTGTACAACATCATGAGGCGTGCATCTGTCCGTCTTTCAGCAAGGCTTCTCCATTCTAAGCTGTTCAGCATGTCACCATCACTAGAAGTATTCCTAAATCTTTTGGTGACAAACCTATAGCAGCTCTCCTTTGCACTTTTTCTATATTAGTTATATCTTCATTAATGTACGGGTCCCAAACTGAACTGGCATATTCTAAAGTTGGGCGGACTAGGGATTTGTATGCCTGTTCCTTAACTGAAATGGAGCTGATGTTTAAGTTCCTTTTAAGAAAACCAAGAGTTCTGTTGGCCGGCCTAATATTGCATATGTTGTTTACATGAGTTTGCCATTTAAGATCTGACTGTATTGTGACACCTAAATATTTTGCTTTGTAACATGTTCTAAAATTTGACCATGAAGGGTGTATTTGTGCTTGTTTCTGCTGACAGACAAGACAAGGTTAAGGGCAGAGCTCCAGATAACTTTTAAGATGTGTAAATTAAAATAATTTTCTGGAATAACTTTAATTCTTTATTTTGGAATAATTCTAAGGGAGGAAAAGTTTCTGGCCTCTACCAGGATTCGAACCCCGGGCCTCTGGAATACTTATAGTCCGACACTCTAACCATGTTACTAAAGGGTTTAATCCAACAGTGAGGTTGTTGGAGATATGTCTTACATAGGCCAATCATTACACTCCCCTCCCTCTTAACCTTTAGGAACCAGACATATATACCCATGTCCTGCAAACCTGCATGCCCCTAAGACTTTACATGCATCCCAGCATACGAACTAAATTATCCTCGTCGCCAGTGAAGTAATTTTAAGGGAGGAAAAGTTACTGGCCTCTCCTGGGATTCAAACCCCGGACCTCTGGAATACTAGTCGGACACTCTTAGTCTATAACCATGTTACTTAAGGGTTAACCCAACAGCAAGGCTGTTGGAGATGTCCTACATAGGCTGATTGCTACAATTTCTTCACCAAACCATATACTGTGACCACTCTTAAATTTAGACTCATCTCAAAAAGACAAGTCTAAACAGTGGTCATAGTATATAGGATTTGGTGGAGGAATTAATGAAGATCTTAGTATTTGGGTACGCACCTTTATCTGTAGCTCGAGATCTGGTTAACTCTTTCCCTGTTCTATATTTAGGCCATTTTTCAGTACCTCTTGAATATTCATGGACAAAATAGTTATAAAGAAATATGGAAATTAGAACATTATACAAAATTTAGAAAGCAAAGAAACAGATTTATCAAATTCTATTAGCAAACAGAGTAGACCCTGATCAGACGGCTCCTAGAGGAGCCGTCTGATCTGGGTCTACGCTGTTTGCAAATGCGTGAAAAACACGTCTATATGAGGGAAAGGGTTAAGGGAACATAGTAGTTGCTGCTAATTCTTCTGATCACCGTTTAACCCTTTACTCCATAAATACACCTTTCTATGCCTTTGCAACAGAGTAAATCCAGACCAGGCAGTTGTTTTAGAAACTACATCTGATCAGCATCTGCTCTATTTGCTAAAACGATATAATATACATATGATTGTACAGTTTCTGCCATGGCCAAAAGTTCTTGTATCCATATGTCCTACCAGAAACATTATAATCTAATAAATGATCATGGTGTCATTATTTCTCACACTAATATTCATGGAGTAAAGGGTTAATTCAATTGCATAAGTTTGTATTTAAGGATTTTCTGACTAAAGTAATTATTCAGGTCACTAATAGATAATGGCCTGAGGAAAAAAGCAAGCTTCATGTCATACCTGTTTTTTACGTTCTTGATTCTAGATGATATTTTGCATAAAACACAAATTTAAATATAAACTACGGGTTGCCTACATTGAGAATTTATCCTCAGTAGAGAATTATATCTGATTTGCCTGGTCAACATTCGACAAGGAATTTTACTGAAAAGCTGTCTTCCTTCTGCAGGGCTGGCTCTAGGCATAAATTAGTTGTCGCCATTACTTTCGCCATTTGAAAAAAACTGGAGCCAAATTTGAGACATTGGAGCCAAATTTGAGACATTGGAGCCAAAACCTATTTTTAATACTGTAAGGCAAATTTCTGACTATTACTAAAGGTGCCACTTCAAATAAATATTTATCTTTTTTTTTTAATGAAGAACACTTGTTTGACACTGTTGACTAACGAAAGAAGAGAAGAGAAAAAAAAATCAGCTAATGAAAAATGTTAAACTAAATTTTTATCCAAATTTATAACCCAAATAATCATCCCAAATATGTTTAAATACGTGTACTTATAATGTAGCAATACACTATTATACTTATGAAGAGAAAATTGATAAATTTGCTTGATTTGAATTTATTTTTTATCAGAGATCGATATAAGTTCATGTAAAAAAACAAGTGACATAATCATTACAGGACACTTGTCAAACCATGGAATCATTCATTATCCAATTATCAAAACTGATAAACAAACACAGTCTAGGAGGAGCAGTTTCTTACCTTGGATAAAAAAGACCGATCTGGTCCAATTAACACATTATAATTACAAGGATTGTCCAGCTAATTGCCTTGTTTGTCGCTCTTTAATCTCATTGTCACTTATCTTTAAATGCCAGTACCCTGGTTTAAGTAATACACGTGTCATAAGGTGATTATATGGTATCGAAATTACCCACTTTAAAACTTATAAACAATGCATCCATGTTGGTATTATTGACACGACTGGTTCCCGAATAAACATATTCCATTCCACATACTGGTGTAGCAGAATACGGAACCAGACTGAGATTGCATACTGGGTCAACAAAAGGTGTATTCCCTGATTGGTTAACACACCAAATGTATGTAACACGTTGTCCCTTTAATATTTGGCAGCAAGTGTGTGTAGTGTAGATTTTTATTAGGTCTGTCGCAGTGGGGATTAAAGAGTGTTGTTGAAATTATGGCAGGTGGCATATTGGCCTCCGGGAATTAAAGCATATCACACAGGACAAGGGGAAAGGACCTGGCATGCCTGGGGAAAACACTGTACAGAATAACTGGTGGTTGTTGTTTCTTACCAGTCATATAGAAACAGATACACCCAACATTTTATCCACTTTATAGCTAGAAAATCGGCGAAAAAAAGTTGGCGCCAATCATTTTCGCAAATTTTATTTTTTTGTCGCCATATTGTCTAATTTTGCGCAAATGGCGCCGATGGCGAAGCCTAGCGCGAGCCCTGCTTCTGTATTATTTTCATATCACCAGGTTTTTGTTACTTAATTATCAGGGGATACCTATTGTTTAATTTTCCTTTCCATTCTTATTAAGAGAAAACTTAAATTAAGTATTATTAAGCTAAACATTTTACAAAAATATTTTCTAGATCTCACAACCCAGTTAATCATTTTGGTTACTCATTAGAATTTTTGTAATAGACGATTCTTAGTAATCTAATGAGTAGTGATGACTGTGGGTTTGGTGGAAAATAAGAACTTTTGTTTGTGAAATATTCCTCTCTTCTGTCCCGAATCTATCACTGGTTATATTATTATTCTAATTGTTTCATCTATGCTGTAAAACCCTTCTAAACTTGAATTTTAGTAGATGCTTAACCCTTTCCCTCATATAAACTTGTTTTCATACAGTTGCAAACAGAGTAGACCCAGATCAGACGGCTCCTAGAGGAGCCGTCGGATCAGGGTCTATTCTGTTTGCCAATAGAATTTCAAAGATCTGTGTCCTTGAACTTCTAAAATGGCTACAATGTTCCACCTTCCATATTTCATTTTAATTATTGTGTCCATGAATATTCAGTAGGTATTGAAAATTCGTAATAAACATAGAACAGGGAAAGGGTTAATGTAGCAGATTTTTCTGCATGACTTTCACCCTGCATTAAACTTCCACTCGTCTTACAGACCGGTATATATAGTAATTTGAATGTCTGGTTTAGAGAGGTTTTACTGTAATATACTTGATGACTCTTTTCTAGACAGGCAGTCATGGGCAGCGGAGGATCAAAAAAGCCAGCACAAAAACCTCCACAAAAAATGTCTACAGAGCAGCAGAAACCCCAACAGACAGTGAACCAGAATAAACAGCAGAACCAAGATCAGAATGTTAAAACCCAGACTGTATCTAGTGGTGCAACAAGCAATGCTGCAGATGCAAAAAAGACACCATCTGAAACACCATCAAAAACTGAGACAATGTATCAAACTCCATCAAAAACTGAGACAACACATCAAACTCCATCAAAAGTTGAACCATCATCAAAACCTAAAACGAAGCAAGGCCTTTCAAAGCCACCTGATCATTGGACCGATTCCAATCTAGCGGATCTGATGCATGGCCTAGAGTTGACAGATGATCCACATCTTTGGATAGACTATTCTGATTCGCTGATAACCAGATATGATCCTAAAATAGAACCTGAAAAAGAGGTAGTATGATTTTTAGCTCGTCTGTGTTTTGAAGAAAAAAATATGAGTTATTATTGTAACTCCGGCATCCACATTGTCGTCATTGTTGTTGTCATCCAGAAATATTAACTTCGGCTATTACTTCTTCACTATTCATGCAAATCCTATGAAACTTAAAACACTTGTTCACCATTACAAGGGCGACAATCTGATTAAGGGCCATAATTCTGTAAAAAAAATTTACAAAATTATGCCCCTTTATGTATTTTATGGAAATGAAATATAAGATGTCCCTCGAAATTGTAACCAGCAGAGTTCTCATATTTCATATGTGAATCCCTTGCGACAAGGCCTTACCATTAATGTTATGTTTTTTTGTTTTGTAACCTTGACATTTGAAATTTGACCTAATTTTTTAAAACTCTTACAAAAAACATTTTGATATTATTTTAAAACTATTCAAGCAAATCTTATGAAACTGCACACACTTATTCACCATCATGAGGGCTACAATTTGACGAAAGGTCATAACTCTGCAAAATTATGCTCTTTATGGACCCAATCATCCAATAAATATTCATGATGTCATTATTTCTCACACGAGTATTCATGGAGTAAAGTGTTAAAGCTGCATTTTTTCCTACATTTCAGAGAAAAGGATGGAAAACCGTGAGGTTGTTTGTCAGCAGCACATTCAAAGATATGGCTAACGAGAGAGACTATCTGGTCAAGAAGGTTTTCCCACAACTTCGGGAATGGTGTGATCAGAGAAAGCTGAGGCTTGTAGAGTGTGATCTCAGATGGGGAGTTCCAAAAGATGCTGACACAAGAGAGACACTGATGGCATGTCTGTCAGAAATAGACAGGTTTGAGTCTTTCCTTAATTTCCTTACTAAGAGTCTTCAGACACACAAACTTAGGCAAATAGTGTAGTTTAACCTTTAGCCTGTGTTGGAGTAACAGTCCATCATTTCATTAGGACCTATAGCTCGGACAGTTTGACCTGGACCCTGACCTTCTTAATTTGCATAAATAAAAATTTGTAACATTGCACAGATTTATCCTCGGCACGTGTCCCGGTAAGCAACTATGCATGGACACACTCGTGATTGTATAGTTTACATATGCATAGGTTAATTTCAGCGAGAATAGACTTCACGATTTACCGGCAGAGTTTTATTTAAACATCATCATCTCTGTCATTATGTATTCTGCATAAAAGCTGAGAGTCCAGGTCAAATTGTTCAAGTTATTGTGAAGCAATAGCATACAAGTACTGCCGGTAATGGGTTGTCCAAGCCAAACAGGCATGTTCGCCCATATGCAGAACAATTTCTGTATAAGTTTGTGAACATTTTTTTGTTTAATTACTATAGATGTCAAGAGGAGAATGTGTACCCATATTTCCTGAACTTGACATCAGAGCGGTATGGATGGGTGCCCAAGATAGAAGAGGTGCCAAGTGACATCCGAGCAAAGTAAGTACTGTCAAACTTTGAAATGTAAGTTTAACTGCTTGTTATTGTCTATGCAAATAGTTTGGATCCTGATCAGACATAGAGGAATTCAGCATCTCAAGATCCAGATTGTTTGACATTCTGACTATATTTTAGGAGAAGAGGAAAAAATAATAAACTTCAATCATTTACTCCATAAATACGCTTTTCTACGCCTTTGTAAACAGGGTAGACCCAGATCAGACGACTCCTACAGGAGCCATCTGATCAGGGTCTGCTCTGTTTGCTTATGAAATTATATTGATCTGATCATACATCCTACATTATCATACCTCACTTGGCTTCCCAATACAAATTTTCCATATACCTGCAATTTGTACAGTTCCATGCAACATTATCTCTTGCGGGCAACAGTTCATCTAGATCTGAGAGCGCTTATTAAATTATGTGTGTGATGTCATCCGACTGACGTCATCGACTGACGTCATCTGATGCTTGCAATTTGACCAACAAACATCATTTTGACAGTTGTTTTTGCTTAATCATTTGAGAAATGTTGCATTATGCGACTATTTCGAAGGAGGATCTGTTCAGTTTGGACAGTGATAAGGACTCCGCCAGTACTTAACATGTACATGTAATAAGTAGAAGTGTGAAGCTGTTCTGCTATTTTTAAGCACCGAATGTAACTTTTGTTTCAAATGTTTATTGTCGTCATTTAATAAATCTTTATGGAAAGTGACAGCACGTATTGTCAACCCTCTGTATGCAGACCTGTTTACAATTACGTTTTGGGCGTAATTATTACGCTTTTCACCTCCAATTTACGCTATTATGGTCCCGGACATTAAATTACGCGCATTTAATATTTTCGGCGCCGTATTTTTCCTTATCGTATTATACCGTATTTCGGGGAGTAGGCGCCGCATTTCCCCCTCTTGTTTCATCGCGGCGCCGACTGTTTAGTCCATACCAATTGTGCGCATGTGCAATGGATGTATTTACAAAATGGCAGAGCGGGACAAGCAGACGCCGGAATCGAGAACGAATAAACGATGTCATGAAACTGATGACTCTTTTCCGAACGAACCGACGAATAAGAAAAAGAAATCAGTTGTGAACCAACAATATAAAGCTGCTTATCATGAAGCATGGAATTGCTTAGGACCGTCAGTCAATGGAGACTTGCGTGAAGTGCTCAGTTTGCGCGATAGATTTTTAATGTGCACACGTTGGACGATTTGCTTGTATTCGTCATATAAGTAAACTCTAAGTCACACGGCGATTTTTTAAAGCTGAAGGAAAACAGACATCTATGAAAGACATGTTTGCAAAATCATCGGCGAAAAAAAATGTTTCAATAAAAAGACAAACCCGTGGCAAAAGCAGAAACAATCATGTGCGAACTAATAGCTGAATTGAATGTTTCTTTTAGTTCAATCAGCTGACAAAAAATGATTTAAAGATAGCAGCTGGTTAGTAAAAATCTGCATTTTTCTTAACCCTTTCCTCCATGAGTATTTATACTGGCCTCTGCCTACGATGAATAGTCTTTAGATATAAGTAATATTTTTCACTTTTTGAAAAGATTTAAAAGCATTATGAACAATTGAAAAATTTCTCCTATGGAGCATTAATGCTCCATTTTCCATGAAGTTTTCATATATCACATTTCTCAGATGTGCCAAAATGTATGAATATTCAAAGAGTTCTGTGACCAAAAATAAGTTGAAAACATCATATATGTACATGTACAGCTCAGTTGCTGCATTGAACAAGCGGACAGAGTTATTGTATAAAAATGCATGTGGGTTTTTTTTAAATTTACATAGTAAAAAGCCTGTCAACATGATTTTGTCTCGGTATTACACTTGCCTACCCCAAGATTACACTTAAATTGGAAGATGATTACACTTGCGCAAAAGTATGGGTAAACAGGTCTGTGTATGGTAATGTGCACCTCGGCTAACGCCTCTGTGAACATTACAAACCGCAGGTTGACAATATGTACTGTCGCTCTCCATAGGATGTGATATTTATATAATATCTTCTATAACCAAAGCTTACCTTTTTCATAATGCCATTAACCCTTTCGGCGCCAAATTTCTAATTGTCTTCTGCTATCCAAGTTTGTTAAATCATTCAGTAAAATAATGAAATGAGATAAATAAATGCAAATTTCAAAGGAATAAAGCACATATATAGAAATAAAGATTTAGACAAATGGTGAAGTCCCTGATCAGACGCCGCCTCGAAAAGGCGGCGTCTGATCAGGGACTGCACTTTTGTTGTGGTGCATTTATGCGACTGCGGCGGTGAAAGGGTTAATAACAGTCATTTTTTCTTACAATATCTATCAGATGAATTATTAACTTTTATACTTTTGTAGATATAAATGGATGCCAGGCATGTCAGTGACAACATCAGAGATAATGGTTGGAGGCTACTGGGACAGAAACAAACATGTATGTATAGAATATTTCTGTAAACAACAGATGTTCAAATATTGAATGATATTGAGTGTTCTGGCATTGAATGCAGTGTAGAACTAGGTCAGTCATTACGTCGACAGTATTCTATTTACCATAATTATTTCCCTAATCTTCCCTATCCACTGGTTTGTAATGCTTAACCCATTACCTCATAGGCTATTTTTAGATACAATCTCGTTGAATAAATCTACCAAAATGGAGCATTTACTAAAGAAAAGGAACATTTTAGAATTTTGTAGTTTGAAACCATTGTGATAAATAGAGCATTTGCTCCTATAGGGGCAAATGCTCTATTTATCACAATGATTTCAACAGGTGACCTTTACAGAGGTGTAGAAAGGCGTATTTATGGAGGAAAGGGTTGACAAAACAATCTTGCAACATTCCGATAATTTTTAATTGAACTTATAGAGCAGCAAAAAGTGAAGACCCTGATCCAACAGCTCCTTGAGGAACAGTTTGATATGGGTCTGCGCTGTTTGCCTTTGTTTTTCTTTGCAAATAATTGGAGCAAGAACATATTGAATGTGGAAATGAATGTGCAATGTACTGGCATTTGCAAACAGTGCAGACCAAGATCAGAGGGCTCCTACAGGAGCCCTCTGATCTTGGTCTACACTGTTTGTCTTTCAAAATCCTCTAGCAAATCAAAAAGCCTCTCTTACTGAATGGACAAAACATGTACCCTTTTCCTTTACATGTATATACACACCTTTTCACACCTTTGCAAACAGATTAGACCCAGATCTTATTGCTCCTATTATCCTATAGAAGCCATGTGATCAGGGTCTGCTCTGTTTGCTTAAAATATTATGATAGATCTAACTGTACAGTTTCTATCAATACCAAAAACTCCTGCGTACATACGCCATTATAAAAATTCTGCTAATAAATATTCATGGGGTCATTATTTCTTATGTGAATACTGAACAGATTAAAGGATTAACAGTGATGGGCCATTCCATGTTGGCTATTCATCATTCAGGAGGTTAAATCTGGGGTAATAAGACTTAATTGTACATTATTTTTCAGGCTCTTTATATGTTCAGGACACCAGAGTATCTTGATCACATTCAAGACGAGACACTGAAGGCATCGTTTGTAGAAAAAAATGACAAGAATAAAGAATCATTGGCAACACTGAAAGGTATGTGTGCATACAATACACTTTTCCTGAAGACTAATTGTTCCGGTCCATAATAAAGGAGAGCTTTTTAATATAAATTGAACAAATAATGGAGGTATAATCAATACATTTTATATATGTGCCTTTTAACCCATTCCCTCATAGGCTATTTTTAGATACAACCTCTTTGAATAAGTCTACTTAAAAGGAGCATTAACTTGAGAAAAGGAAAATTTTAGAATTTTGTAGTTTTAAACCATTGTGATAAATAGAGCACTTGCTCCTATAGGAGCAAATGCTCTATTCATCACAATGGTTTCAAGAAGTAGTTATTACAGAGGCGTAGAAAGGCGTATTTAATATTCATGATTTCACGGAGGACACTGGCACATCAAGCCTGGATGAGTTAGGCCGATGCATGAGCGAAAGGACAGATTGGAGGTGCCGACAGCGTGTCCGTCTGCGCATGACCTGAGAGAGATTTCATTTATATTTCTTATATGATTATTCCTGATATAAAGGGTTATTGACTCATTACCATTGAGCAAATAGTCACTAACTCTTTGCATGCTAGTGGTTTATCTGTGACAACTATTAATCTGGATTTGAGTGAGACACCTAGCAACCGAGCATATCATTTGAATCCAAACTGTTTGAAACTCTGTATATAAGTTCAATGATGTTTAATACAGACAGCAGTTACATTGCATGCAAACCAGTTACTGATATAGAAACATATTTATGCATTTGCAAACAGGGTACACCTAGTTCAGATAGCTCCTGTAGGATCAGGGTCTGGTCAAGTTTGTTTATTGAATAATGTAGATCTGATTCTATTGTTTCTACCATGGCCAAAATTCCTCAGTTCATAGGTCATTATAATAATTCAGCTTATTAACCCATTACCTCATAGACTATTTTTAGATCCAACCTCTTTGAATAAATATACCGAAAAGGAGCATTAACTAGAGAAAAGGAAATTTTTAGAATTGTGTAGTTCTGAAACCATTCTGAAACCTTAGGAGCAAATGCTCTATTTATCACAATCATTTCAAAAAGTGACTTTTCCAGAAGCGTAGAAAGGTGTATTTATGGAGGAAAGGGTTAATATTTGTACGATCATTATTTCATAAGTAAAGAGTTAAATTGGTTTCTTGTTTTATTTGTTTTAGAAAAACTGAGGACTCACTACCCAGAACAGGTTTTCACCTATTCCTGTAAATATGAAGGAGAGGAGAATGGGAAAGTACGCCTGAGCGGAATGGAAGAGATGGGTGATAGGGTACTGTCACACTTTAAGAAGATGCTTGAACATCAGTACCCTACGGACAGTCTTGGACAGGAACCCTCACTGAAAGAGGTGCTACGTATGGAGCATGAAACCTTCATGTTTCAGAGGTCTCAGGTACTTGTGTAGATTTTTTATGTCTCCCCCCTTTAGGGGAGGGATACATATTGATGTTGTGCTTTTTGTCTTCATGTCCATCCATCTGTCCGTCTGTCTGTCCGTCTGTCCATCTGTCTGTTAAAATTATTGTGCAGCTAACTTCTCCTACACTATTAGAGGGATTTACTTCAAACTTTTACATATGAACCAGTTATATGTGAGGATGGTAATGTAGTTTGGAATTTTGGCTGCAACAATTTTGACAGAAGTTATGGCCCTTTGTAGTTTTTCCTTATATAGAATATATAGCAAAAAATCCTTGTGCAGCTAACTCCTCCTACACTATTTGAGGGATTTACTTCAAACTTTTATATATGAACCAGCTATATGTGAGGATGGTCATGTGGTTTTGGAATTTTGGCTGCAACAATTTTGACAGAAGTTATGGCCCTTTGTAGTTTTTCCTTATATAGAATATATAGCGAACAAATCTTGTGCAGCTAACTCCTCCTACATTATTTGAGGGATTTACTTCAACCTTTTACATATGAACCAGCCATATGTGAGGATGGTCATGTGGTTTGGAATTTTGGCTGCAACAATTTTGACAGAAGTTATGACTCCAAATTTGGAGTTTTTCCTTAAATAGGGTAATAGCGAAAAAGTCTTGTGCAGCTAACTCCTACTATACTATTTTGACATATGAATTTATTCCTCTTATGGGTGCCAGGGGGTGAATTCATTCCTCTTATGGGTCGGGGGGCGGGGTACCGGGGGGAGACATGTGTTTTTCTCAAAAACAAACTCTTGTTACCCTTTTTTCCCTACATATTCAGAAAGAAAAATTTAGGCAAAAAGTGTAGACACAGATCTGCTCATGGAGGATGGCTTTACTGTATATTGTATTTCTCTAACAAAATGCAATCAGAGTGTCAAGGAGTTTGGGTTATTATGAGATACCATTTTCCTCAGTATCTCATCTGGATCTATATCATGCACAGGTTATAGCCAAAGTATTGCAGTATCAGAGCAACAGATAACGATGCCTATAATTAACCCATTCCCTCATATTGACGCCTTTTGACGCCTCTGCAAACATCACTTGTTGAAACCATTGTGATAAATAGAGCATTTGCTCCTCTAGGAGCAAATGCTCTATTTATCACAATTGTTTCAAACTACAAAGTTCTAAAAAAGAATCCTTTTCTCTAGTTAATGCTCCTTTTCGGTAGATTTATTCAAAGAGGGTGGAACTAAAAATAGCCTATGAGGTAATGGATTAAAACAATCATTTATCCACCAAATCTTAAGTTATGACTACTCTTTAGAATCACCTCAGTTGTCACATTGTAGAGGTTGTGAATGAATAAAGGAGCTACTCTTGAAAATGTTTTAATTTACATGTCTTACATGGGCAGTATTTGTATTTTTCAGGTGTTACTGGGCAGGGATGATTCTGTACAGAAGGTCAAGAGCTACATAGACAGGTCTGTTGCTGAAAAGGAAATGCCCCTTGTTCTTGTAGGGCTTCCAGGGTCAGGAAAGTCCGCCCTCATGGCCTACAGTGTGAAAAATGCTCTCCAGAACAAAACATACAAGGTAATAAATGAGACTGATTATTCTTTAATCTTATTGTCAAAACCAAGGTTGGATTGTTAACCCTTTACTTAACACACTTGCAAACAGATTAGACACAGATTGGATGGCTCCTGTAGGAAACCTCTGGTCAGAGTCTATACTGCTTGCAAATGCCAGTACACTGGTAAACATGTTTTCACGCATTTGCAAAAATAGTAGACCCAGATCAGACGGCTCCTATAGGAGCCATCTGATCAGGGTCTGCTCTGTTTGCTAATAGAATTTGATAGATCTTTCTAAAATGTCTACAATGTTCCACCTTCCATATTTCTTTATAACTATTTTGTTAATGAATATTCAGTAGGTATTGAAATTTGACCTAAGTATAGAACAAGAAAAGGGTTAAAGGATTAATGGTTTGGATGTGTACTGTGAGAGTTTAACCCTTTTCTTGCTGAATTTTAAAATACATTTCTCCTTCTTTACCCATGCCCTGTTGTATAATTACATATTGTACTGTGTACAAGTATTTCGCTGTGCAATCACTGCTGTGGAGTGCACTGGTTGCACAATCAACTTGTAAATAGTGCAGACCCTGATGAGACAGCTCCTACAGGAGCTGTCTCATCTGGGTCTTCACTATTTACAGGTAGGTATATTGACGTGAATAGCAAGCGAAGGGTTATGTTTTCCTTGAAAGACTGTTTAATTCTTTGAATGCTGAAATATGCAATTGAAAGACTGTTTAATTCTTTGAATGCTGAAATATACAATTGAAACACTAGAGCAGAGGGCTCCTGGGGGAGCCCTTTTATCAGGGTTTTTATTTTATCATGCAACGTCACCAAATACAGTCACTTCCTACTAGCATAATATTTTCCACGTCGACGCTGTATTTTGTGAGGTATAGTGCATGTGTACTGACCCAGCTGGAATGCAAGTTTGGTTCAGCCAATAGGAGGAAAACAGAAGGACGAAAAAGGCATAATTAAACATAAACATCAAATTAACACATTTGCTCACCTTTGTCTCAACTATTTGTCCATATAAAAAGATTAAATCAAGTTTGTTTATGTTGTAAAAGTCGATGACGTCACTGCATGCCAATATGACGTCACGTAATTCGTACTTGCATGTATTTTTCATTCAGGGGACGAAACCGCTTTAGCAATCTTTCTTTTTCTTCATTTTCTCCATTTTTCTTGGAGTTGCATGATAAAAGAATTACTATGCTAGTAGTTTGGAAGTTCAGTTGTATTTTGGCTCGTCAGAAAAGTAGTTAAATGCTCGCCAAGGCTCGCATTTAACAACTTTTCTAACTCGCCAAAATACAGCTGAACTTCCAAACTACTAGCATAGTAATTCTTATGTCTATGCTGTTTGTCATTCACAACCCTCCTGTAAATGTTACTTATTTGAAATCGAGACCTCTACTGTTAACCCTTTCCCTGTTCTTGTTTATTCCAAGTTTCAATACCTACATTAAATTCATGGACAAAATAGTTCTAATGAAATATGGAAGGTGGAACATTGTAGCCATTTTAGAAAGTAAACAAAACCAACAGATTTATCAAATTTCATTAGTCGTCTGAGCAGACCCTGATTAGATGGCTCCTATAGGAGTCATCTGCTCTGGGTCTACCATGTTTGTAAATGCGTGAAAAGGCATTTATATGAAGGAAAAGGTTAACAGTGATAGATCATCAACTTTGAATATTCAGCTGTCACATGGTTACCTCTTTACTTCACAGATATGCCTTTTTAACACCTTTGCAAATAAAGTAGACCCAGATCAGATGGCACCTAGGGTCTGCTCTGTTTGCTAATCTGATGTGATTGCACAGTTTGCTCCTTGGTCAATATTTCCCTTGTTCATAACTTTTTTATAAATATTAATCTAAATACAGTAAAACCTCTCTGTTAAGGCCACTAGATTACTTCAAGCATTTTGTGTTAAAGGCAGGTGGCTGCTTAAGGCAAGGTGAAAGTAAAACAGAACGCTCCTACAGGAGCATTCTGTTGTACTTTCACCTTGCTTTAAGCTGCCACCTGCCATAAATACCAACTAATTAACACAATATAGTGGCCATTATAGAGAGGTTTTACTATATTACTCACAATATAATTATTTTTTGACAATATTCATGAAGTGAAGGGCTAATGCAATTGCATATCTTGTAGACATTAACCTTTCACTCTATAGATATCCCTTTATAAGACTTTGCAAATTGTGTAGACCCAGATCAAATGACTTCTGTTGGTCTGATTCTACAGTTTCTGTGAAGATATAAATTCCCTTGATCTTTATAGTGGCAGTATAGAAATTCAGTTAGTTACTATTCATGATGTTTCTGGAGTAAAGGATTTAGCCCTTTCCTCCATAGGCTATTTTTAGACCCAACCTCTTTAAATGAGTATACCAAAAAGGAGCATTTATTAGAGAAAAGGAAAACTTTAGAATTTTGTAGTTAGAAACCATTGCGATAAATAGAGCATTTGCTCCTATAGGAGCAAATGCTTTATTTATCACAATGATTTCAACAGGTGATTTTTAGAAATAGAGGTGTAGAAAGGCGTATTTATGGAGGAAAGGATTAAACTCCATAACAACATAAAAAGAAAGGTCTATTATTTTGATTTTGCAGGTATTTTACCATTTTATTGGAGCAACGCCTGGATCCACTGACCTGTTCCAGATTTTGTCCAGGTTTTTCCTCGATTTCACCCCAGAAGGGACAAAGATGCCTGAAGACATACAGGAGATGAAACGTTATGCCCACACCATGTTCAATAACGCTGCGGAACAAGCCCTGAAGGAGGGATACTCTAAGCTTGTTGTCTTCTTGGATGCTTTGAATCAAATGGATGATGATGGTAACATGATATTCTAACTTAAACCTGTTCTTGATGGTTATTAAACCCCTTACTCCATAATTACGCCTTTCTACACCTTTGCAAACAGAGAAGACCTAGATCAGAAGGTTCAGGACTATAGAAGCCGTATGATCAGGGTCTGCTCTGTTTGCTTTTGAAATAATATGGATATGACCCTACAATTTCTACTATGGCCAAAATTTCTAGTGTTCATAAATTATGCCATTATAAAAATGAATCTAATTAATATTTATGATGTCATTACTTTATATATTACATGTATATGCATGGTGTAAAGGTTTAATGAACCTGTTTGTAATATAGAGAATAGCAAGTAATTCTTTTCAGGATACAACTCTTAACCCTTAACCCTTTCCTCCATAAAAACACCTTTCTACGCCTCTGTAAAAGTCACCTATTGAAACCATTGTGATAAATAGAGCATTTGCTCCGATAGGAGCAAATGCTCTATTTATCACAATGGGTTCAAACTGCAAAATTCTAAAAAAAAATCCTTTTCTCTAGTTAATGCTCCTTTTGGGTAGATTCATTCAAAGAGGTTGGGTCTAAAAATAGCCTATGGAGGAAAGGGTTAACTGGAACACACATTCACTGGCATTTGTCAAAAGAGTAGACTCAGATCAGAGGGCTTTTAGATCAGGGTCTGCCCTGTTTGTCATTCAAACTCTGAGTCTTCATTTCCTATCATGACACACAACTCCTGTGTATGTATGGAGTTAGCACCTTTTCACGAATTTTCAAACTGAGAAGACCCAGATCAGACAGCTCCTATAGGAGCTGTCTGATCAGGGTCTGCTCTGTTTGCTAATGGACTATGATTGATCTAATTTTTATGCCCCCGTTGACGATAGTCAGGGTGCATTATGTTTTGCGCCTGTCTGTCCGTCCATCCGTGCGTCACACTTTTACGTACAGTTGGTATGTGCAGTTGGTTGTCACAGTTTTTTCATTGTCTTATATCTCACTAACCACTGTAGCTATTGGCATGGAATTTTATATACACATAAACCGACATCCATACTTTCATTGCGCACCCAGCCCATGCAAGGTCAAGGTCAAATTACTTAGAAACTTACCTGCAGCTAGGCAAGCACCACCACAGGGGCATCGCTGTGTCTTACAGACACAATTTTCTAGTTTATATTCTAAAATGGCTACAATGTTCCACATTTCACAATTTGTTATAACTGTTTTGTGAAATTTGGACTAAATGTAGAACAGGAAAAGGTTTCATATTAAACACATCAAGTTAAAATTCGTGTAATCATTATTCCTTACATGAACAATTAAAAGGTAAAGAGTTAAACAATTGAACATTGCATTGCTTGACTGTTACCAGGTGATGCCCAGTACTTGTTCTGGATCCCCAAACCATTGCCTAAGGGAATGAAGTTGGTAGTGAGCACCCTGGAGGGAAAGTCCCTCAATGCTCTCAGAGGTGATGAAGAAGCACCCGTGAACCAGAAGCGTCCCAAGAGCGAGGAATTATCTGTGGACCCACTGGGTACAGACATCCGTAAAAGTATTGTTAAGAATGTACTGGCTGAATATAACAAGAAATTGGATGATGAGCAGGTAGGTACCCTTCCATCTGCTGCAACCTCAACTATTTTTTAAGGCCTCTATACAGTACAGTAGCATATATATTCTACAAATCAGGGGCGTAGCTTGGGAATATTTAATGTGTAGGCACCTGAGTCCTCGCAATTGTAGGGGGGTACGGGGGTCCTCCCCCTAAAGAAGTTTGAAACCTAGATCGCAAATCCTGCATTCTGAGGTATTCTGGATGACAAATGACAGAATAAAATTAGATTATTTTTCTCCATGATCTAACTTTTTTTTAAAGAATTACCATCTTGGTCACTAGGCTGTCATCTCGTAATTTTCATATGTCGAAATAAAATTACAACTTTAAAACATACAAAACATACAACCAAAATCAACCTAGATGCTGAACGAGCCTTTATACTGTAATATAAGCTCAAGCTGATTTAGAGAGCAAAGATATATGTTAGTATCCAAATGTTGATTCTTATAATATTGTGTTGCTACATTGTGAAATATTAAATGAAACTGACACTTATATACAAAACAATGAAAAATCCTATTTACTGTTTTGAACAGATGTTCAGTAAAACGGAGATACTAGATCTAAAGCATTGATGCCTAACTGTCTCTATTTTACTTGTCTCTATTCTATTCAGAAAAAAATCAATTTTTCTTCTACATTTGCGTAATGAAAATGTGTTAAAGGTTTGTTCAACATCAATGTCGATATGCTTATGAATATGCAGTATGGCCAAGCCAGACGGTCAATCCATTCCCATTTTGGTATGTAAATAGTTTTTATACACCCGTTTGACAAAACGGGACATACTATGGAATGGCGCTGTCTGTCTGTATGTCCAACTGTAACATCTCTAACTCAAGTTCTGCTTGATGGATCCTTCTTAAAATACACCACAATGTTCATCTGGACATGCTTCAATAGCATTGGTGTGTCCCGGTATGTATATCAAAGGTCAAGGTCACACAATAGGACTTAGAATTTGCGTTTAGCAAATATGTTAACCTCAGTTTATGTTGAACAAAGCCTCGACGGGCGTATATTGTGCCCACTGGCACTCTTGTTAATCCTCTTCATGGCAATAAAGGACCGCTCGGTTATATATATTTCTGAGTTGCTAACTTACGTCTGCTACTTTCACAAAGTCTGCACTGGTATCATATTGATAGTGCTCTATACTTACCCCCACCCCCCTGCATTTTATTGTATTTTTAGCGTTTTTATTTTTTCCACATTTTTTATCAATGTGTAGGCATGTGCCTAAAGTGCCTATAGGAAGCTACGCCACTGCAGATCTCCACTCTCAACTAGTTTCTATACCGAACAAATTCATTTTCTATATTTATCACAATGGTTTCAAAACTACACAATTCTAAAATTTTCCTATTTCTAGTAAATGCTCCTTTTCATTAGATTTATTAAAAGAGGTTCTGATCTAAAAATAGCATATGAGGGAATGGGTTAAGCTACATTCTGTCTTAACCCTTTCCCTGTTCTGTATTTAGGCCACATTTCAATACCTACTGAATATTCATTAACAAAATAGTTATAAAGAAATCTGGAAGGTGGAGCATCGTAGACATTTTAGAAAGTAAAGAAACAGATCTATCAAATTCTATTAGCAAACAGAGCAGACCCTGATCAGACGGCTCCTCTAGGAGCCATCTTATCTGGGTCTACTCTGTTTGCAAATGCGTGAAAACACTTTTATATGAGGGAAAGGGTTAAAGACCTAAAAAATGACTGCTTTTGATAGGTCATTGTAGAAATGTTTTACTGTGTTTTCTTTCTCTCAGATGGAGATCTTGGTGAGTAAGCCAGATGCTGGTAAGCCGCTGTGGCTGACGGTGGCTTGTGAGGAATTGAGAGTGTACGGAGAGTTCAGGACGCTGACACAGAAGATTAAAGGACTACCAGATGAGATGATTGGCCTGCTTGAAATGGTGAGTGTGCCGTGAATACATGTAATTCTTCATTTTATATAAAAATAATGAATTACTTTGCAGGACAGAATAGTTGTGACTTTACTCAAATACAAATATAGGTCCCGGTTAACTGTATAAGCTGTCTGATCAGGGTCTGCTCTGTTCTCTTAAACCTTTACTCCATGAATATTTATGTAAAAAATGACATCAGGCCCAGATCATATGGATCCATCAGATCTTGGTCTACTCTTGATCTTGTTTGCCAAAGTATAATATACACCAAACTAACTAATCAAATATTTATCTTGAGTCTAGCTCAATGAAAGTTTTTGTGACTATAACAGAACTCTATAATGAGCATCTAGTGTTTTAACCCTTTCCTTCATATAAACACCTTTTCACGCATTTGCAAACAGAGTAGACCCAGGTCAGACAGCTCCTATAGGAACTGTCTGATCAGGGTCTGCTCTGTTTGCTTATAAAATCATAATAGATATGGCTCTACAGTTTCTATTAACCCATTACCTCATATTGACACCTTTTGATGCCTCTGAAAAAGTCAACTGTTGAAACCATTGTGGTAAATAGAGCATTTGCTCCTATAGGAGCAAATGCTCTATTTATCACAATGGTTTCAAACAACACAATTCTAAAATTTTCCTTTACTCTAGTTAATGCTCCTTTTTGGTAGATTTATTCAAAGTGGTTTGGTCTAAGAATATCCTATGAGGTAATGGGTTAAAACAAGAAAAATCCTGTATGCATGTACCATTCTAGATATTCAGCTAATAAATATGTCATTATGACTCATTAGTTCTTACATGAATACTGAACAGGGAAATGGTTAAACATAGATGCTTTTAAAAGCAGGTGACTGCTTAATGCAGAATGAAAGAAATGCAACAAGCTCCAAAGACAGCTTTCATAGTAGAGAGGTTGTTCAGAATTTTTCTTTCATTTCTCTTTAAGGTGCTGCAGAGGATTGTTGTTGAATTTGGTGGTGACTTAATAGTTGCCACTCTTTGCCTTGTGGAGACATCTAGATTTGGACTTTTGGAGACAGAAATCCTGCAATTGCTTGCCATACAGCCAACAGTACCAGGGGCAAAGACCGTAGAGGGGCTCTCAGTAGATGGCCGACTGCCGATGGCAAAGGTAGGTAGAATAAAGGCGATACAGTAAAACCAGTCTTAACCCTTCTCTTGCTGAATTTTAAAATACATTTCTCCTTCTTTACCCATGCCCAGTTGTATAATTACATACATCTTCACTGTGTATAAGTATTACAATGTGCAATCACTGCTGCGGAGTGCACTGGTTGCACAATCAACTTGTAAATAGTGCAGACCCTGATGTAAAACAATTTCTTTAAACGGCATTTGCTTTTTAACTACAGAATTGATTGTGATCAAACTTCATAGGAAAAAAGTGAAATACGGCTGCCTAAACAACTTTCGTAGATGTATATGATAGATCACTTGGCCTATTAACCTGTTGAGCAGTACAGGACCATCAGGAAATTCTTGTTATTAATCGATTCCCTCATAGGCTATTTTTAGATCCAACCATTTTGAATATAAATGTACCGAAAAGGAGCATTAACTAGAGAAAAGGAAATATTTAGAATTTTGTTGTATGAAACCATTGTGATAAATAGAGCATTTGCTCCTATAGGAGCAAATGCTCTATTTATCACAATGATTTCAACAGGTGATTTCTACAGAAGCGTAGAAAGGCGTATTTATGCAGTAATGGGTTAATTTTGTTCACCAGAAAACACCATCATGACCCTCCTGTTATTTAACCCTTTCCCTCATATAAATGCTTTTTCATACCTTTGCAAACAGAGTAGACCCAGATCAGATGTATTCTATAGGAGCCATCTGATCAGAGTCTGCTCTGTTTGCCAATGGAATTTGATAGATCTGTATCTTTAGTTGCACCTTCAATATTTCATTACTACTATTTTGTTCATGAATTTTTTAATATTGAAATTATTGAAATTTAGAATAAACATAGAACAGGGAAATGGTTAACTTTGTTCAAAAGAAAACACCATAAAAGTATTTGCTTGAGTCCGAGTTCATTCTCAAGCATCTGATTGGTCAGATTTGAGTAAATCTGACCAATCATATACTGGTACTTGAGAATGAACTCAGACTCAAACTCAGATGGTTTACAACCTCAGACGTAGTTTGTGTTACATTTGGAGTTTGTAAAGGCTACCTTGTCATAACATCAGATTAAATGTGTATCATTTTCACCATTTTATTCTCTGTTGTCTAGTGGGCGTTGGCCTATGTGGGACTTAGGCGGTTCCTACGACCCTGTGGTAGCTCCGGCGAGGGTCGATTAGACTTTCATCACAGAACCATCAGTAAGGCAGTTAGGAAGCTATACCTGTCAGACAACAAAAATAAGATCTGGTGGCATCAAAGACTTGCTGATTACTTTGAAACTTGGTAAGCTTTTTCATCTGTTGGATGCTGTAGGCAAATCCGTGAATGCATTTGCAATCAGTTTTGAAAGTAACTTGGCATTTCATTAGTTCCCAAACTGTTTGAATTTCTGATTATATCTTTGAAAAATACTGGAAGAAATCAGCTTCAAAATCTGAATTAGTCCTTTCTTTAATATAAAAGCCTTTTCATGCATTTGCGAAACACAGTAGAACCAGATCAGATGGCTCCCTTCTGATAAGTGTCTGATCTGATTGCTTTTGACAAGATATAGATCTGATTCTACAGTTTTTGTAAAAGCAAAAAAAAATCCTTTTAAAGTTTACATTATAAAAATCCAGCTAACAAATATTCATGATGTCATTATTTCGTACATGGATACAGAACAGGTAACGGGTTAGAAGACATTTCTATCAACTAAATGTGGCTCGGTTTGCTAAATATTATAAATAAGGATCAAGAGCAGGTAAAGTGGCACTTTAGATCAGGTAAAGGGAAGCTTCCCTTTATATTTTAGCAGTAAGACAAAATGAAAGTATGTGTTATAATCATTGAAAAAAACAGGCATAAAATGTTAAATTTGCAAAATAAGATAATTCGTGGTAGAGTCCACTTAAGACCCTGATCAGTAGGGTACTTATAGAGCCCTTTGATCTTGATCTGCACTGTTTGCAACTTCTACAGGTATTTAACTCTTTCCCTGCCAATGTCGCATCTATGATTACCAATGCAAACAGTTTGGATCCAGATGAGACGCTGAGTGACTCGGCGTCTCATCAGGATCCAAACTGTCTGTTACTGTGACTGTTTCTTGAAGCAAAAATGAAGAAAAATAAAAATGGAAAATTGTATTAGATGACAAAGTTTGCAGACGACAAAATTTGACCGCGAAAGAGTTTTAAAACCTATATCCAGCTGTCATATGATTTAAACTCCTATAGATATATTGTATTTCCTGTACTTTAGTACTGACATTGACCGAAAGGCAGAAGAACTCCCATATCACATAGAGAAAGCGGATGACAAGGAAAAGCTGAAGAAAACCTTGTTATCACAGGATATGTTCAATGCGATGTACCAAGAGAGCAACAAACAAGAGCTCATGAAGTATTGGAGATTTGTTGGAGGGTACAACATAGCCTCGGAGGCCTACATCAAATCTGTGAATGACCATCTCAAGGTATGAACCACACAATCCTTTTTATGCCCCCATCGGTGGGCATATAGTAGTCGCATTGTCCGTCCTTCCGTCTGTCCGTCCTTCCGTCTGTCCGCACTCACGAAAGGGTAGTTGTGTGACTTTTTTTAACTAGTCCCACAAGTAAAATCATTAACCTGGCCATCTCTTGTGACATTAACCTGGCCATTTCTTGTGACAATAACCTGGCCAGTTGTGGGACATAGGGTTAGGGTTAGGGTTAGCTTCCAGATCATTTTTTTCCAAAGTTAGAGCCAAAAATAGTTTTTCTTGTGGGACTAGTCACACAAGAAAAGATCAAAGGAAAAAGTCACACAACTACCCATCCGTTAGCACGTCCGCACGTCCGTCCGTCCGCACTCACCAAAGGGTAGTTGTGTGAC
The DNA here is from genome assembly GCA_963576725.1 of Azorinus chamasolen. Taxonomy (NCBI): domain Eukaryota; kingdom Metazoa; phylum Mollusca; class Bivalvia; order Cardiida; family Solecurtidae; genus Azorinus; species Azorinus chamasolen. The sequence goes on from OY755247.1 coordinate 23,837,236, forward strand.
TTTTTCTAACTAGTCCCACAAGTAAAATCATTAACCTGGCCATCTCTTGTGACATTAACCTGGCCATTTCTTGTGACATTAACCTGGCCAGTTGTGGGACATAGGGTTAGGGTTAGCTTCCAGATCATTCTTTTCCAAAGTTAGAGCCAAAAATAGTTTTTCTTGTGGGACTAGTCACACAAGAAAAGATCAAAGGAAAAAGTCACACAACTACCCATCCGTTAGCATGTCCGTCCTTCCGTCCGTCCCAAATTCGTGTCCGGTCTGTAACTTCTTCATCAATCAATGGATTTCAATATAACTTGCCACAAATGTTAACCAGACAGAGACGATGTGTCGCGTTCAACTCCCTGGTCCATGGGTCAAAGGTCAAGGTCACAGGGTACAATTACTTTGTCACAAATTTCGTGTCCGGTCTGTAACTTCTTCATCTATCAATGGATTTCAATATAACTTCACACAAATGTTCACCAGACAGAGACGATGTGTCGCGTTCAACTCCCAGGTCCATGGGTCAAAGGTCAAGGTCACAGGGTACAATTACTTTGTTACAAATTTCGTGTCCGGTCTGTAACTTCTTCATCTATCGATGGATTTCAACATAACTTGACACAAATGTTCACCAGACAGAGACAATGTGTCGCGTTCAACTCCCAGGTCCATGGGTCAAAGGTCAAGGTCACAGGGTACAATTACTTTGTTACAAATTTCGTGTCTGGTCAGTATTTTCTTCATCTATCAATGGATTTCAATATAACTTGCCACAAATGTTCAACACACAGAGTCGATGTGTCGTGTTCAACTCCCTGGTCCATGGGTCAAAGGTCAAGGTCATAGGGTACAATTACTTTGTCACAAATTTCGTGTCCGGTCTGTAACTTCTTCATCTATCAATGGATTTCAATATAACTTCACACAAATGTTCACCAGGCAGAGACGGTGTGTCACATTCAACTCCCAGGTCCATGGGTCAAAGGTCAAGGTCACAGGGTACAATTACTTTGTCACCAATTTTTGTGTCCGGTCTGTAACTTCTTTATATATCAATGGATTTCAATATGATTTGGCACAAATGTTAACCAGACAAAGATGATGTGTAGCTTTCAACTCCTTGGTCAATGGGTCAAAGGTCAAGGTCACAGGCTACAATTACTTTGTCACAAATTTGGTGTCCGGTCTGTAACATCTTTATCTATCAATGGATTTCAATATAACTTGGCACAGATGTTCACCAGACAAAGACGATGTGTCGCGTTCAGCTCCCTGGTCCATATGTCAAAGGTCAAGGTCACAGGTTACAGTTACTTGTTTATCTGTGAATGGATTTCAAAGGAACCTGGCACAAATGTTCACCACACAAAGACGATGTGTCAACTCCCTGGTCCATGGGTCAAAGGTCAAGGTCACAGGGTACAATTTTTGGGGGCATTTGTCACGTGACTGTGACATCTCTTGTTGTGTTGTAATATTATTAACCCATTCCCTCAAAGGCTATTTTTAGATCTAACCTCTTTGAATAAATCTGCTGAAAAGGAGAAATTTTTATTTAGAATTGTGTAGATTTGAATCCATAGTTTCAATGGCAAATGCTCTATTTATCACAATGGTTTAAAAAGTTGACTTTTACAGAGGTGTCAAAAGGCGTCAATATGAGGGAATGGGTTAAATCAAACCCATTCTCAGTGGGTTTTTTGCCTCTCTGCCTGGCTGGCTGATGGGGCTGGGTAGGCCAGACTCACAGCTGGGTTTTCCCTAGTGAGTTCTGTACTGCATGCATATTTACACCGGAAGGGACAAATATGCCATAAGATATACAGGAGATGCACTGCATGCTTATTTATATGTCTATCTGTCTATATATCTATGTCAGTCTATCTGTGTCTGTCTGCCCATCTGTCTATCTAATCATGTGTGTCTTTCTGTCATCTGTCTTTCTGTCTGCCTGTCTTGTGTATGTCCGTCTGTCTGTCTGTCTGTCTGTCTGTCCATCCATCCATCTATCCATCCATCCATCCATCCATCCATCCATCCACCCAACCATATTTATGTCTGTCCATCTGGCTGCCTTCCTATTTATATGTCTGTCTTACTATAACTTTTAGAATTTGTCGGAAACAGATATTGGTCTCTTTTTCATTGATACTCAAATGTGTCAAGTTATTTTAATGATTTCAGCCTTGTTTATGTCATATCTTCCAGAACAATAACATTACTGATATAGACCAGGCTGCCCCAATTCAGACTAAACTAGCATGGTTCTTAGGTGACATTGGCGAATACGACACTGCAATCAACCTGCTGAAGAATGTCATTACCCAGCTCTCAGTACAGCATGGGAAAATTTCCAAGGAACTTGCAGACCCCACCCACTGCATGTCATTTGTGCTTTACAGAAAAGGTACTGTACAACTTTTCTATATTGACAACTTAACCCTTTTTATCATGCAACGTCACGAAATACAGTCACTTCCTACTAGCATAATATTTTCCACGTCGACGCTGTATTTTGTGAGGTATAGTGCATGTGTACTGACCCCACTGGAATGCAAGTTTTGTTCAGCCAATAGGAGAAAAACAGAAGGAGGAAAAGGCATAATTAAACATAAACATCAAATTAATACATTTGCTCACCTTTGTCTCAACTATTTGTCCATATAAAAGGATTAAATCAAGTTTGTTTATGTTGTAAAAGTCGATGACGTCACTGCATGCCAACATGACGTCACGTAATACGTACTTGCATGTATTTTCATTCAGGGGACGAAACCGCTTTAGCAATCTTTCTTTTTTTTCATTTTCTCCTTTTTTCTTGGAGTTGCATGATAAAAGAATTACTATGCTAGTAGTTTGGAAGTTCAGCTGTATTTTGGCTCGTCAGAAAAGTAGTTAAATGCTCGCCAAGGCTCGCATTTAACAACTTTTCTAACTCACCAAAATACAGCTGAACTTCCAAACTACTAGCATAGTAATTCTTATACTCCATACATACGCTTTTCTATGCCTTTGCAGACCCAGAAAATATGGCTCTTGAAGGACCTGTTTGACGAAGGCCTGGGTCCATGCTTATAAAACTTTTAGTTGAGTCTGAGTTCGTTCTCAAGATTTTGATTGGTCAGATTTGAGCCAAAGGCTCAAATCTGACCAATCAAAAGGTTGAGAACTCAAATCTGACCAATCAAAAGCTTGAGAACGAAACTCAAGACTCAACTAAAAGCTTTATAAGCTTGGGCCCTGTTCTGTTTCCTTACAACATAATACACATTCTACACATTCTATTGTGGTTAAATATTCATATGTCCATGTGTTACTTTAAAAGTTCAGGTAATTAATATGGATGATGTCATTACTTCTTATATGAATATTGATTGAGTAAAGGGTTAATGAAAATATATGGATATCTTCAAAAGTAGGTAGATGCTTAACCCTTTCCTTCATATAAATGCCTTTTCACGCATTTGCTAACAGAGTAGACCCAGATCAGGGTCTGCTCTGTTTGCTAATCGAATGTGATAGATCTTTTTCTTTATTTTCTAAAATGGCTACAATGTTCAACCGTCCATGTTTCATTATAACTATTTTGTCCATGAATGTTCAGTAGGTATTGAAATTTGGAATTAACACAGAACAGGGAAAAGGTTAAATGCAAAATGAATGTAATGCAGGAACTCCTACTGGAGCCTTCTTCATAACTCTCATCCCGTATTAATCTACTATGTTCCACCTGCCATATTTCATTATTTTCATTGTGTCCATGAATATTCAGTAGGTAGTGAAATTTGGAATAAACAGGGAAAGGGTTAATCGTGTGCAGGGTTGAGATCAGATCCCCGGATATTTAGAAAAGATACGGTATTTGTTATTTCAGCTTTACAATATGTGTATGGAGCCCATCCTGGATACAAGGAATGCTGTTCTCTGGGCAGAATATATGCAGAGCAGTGTGCTTCAGTAAGGAAACTATAGTAAAACCTCTCTATAACGGCACATAAATTGCATCAAGTATTTTGTGTTAAAAGCAGGTGGATGCTTAAAGCAAGGTGAAAGTAAATCAGAATGCTCCTATAGAAGTGTTCTGTTTTACTTTCACCTTGCTTTAAGCAGCCACCTGCCATAAATACCAGCTTATAAACATAATTTAATGGCCGTTATAGAGAGGTTTTACTGTATAAATAATAAGTGTTCATTGTGTTTAAGATATTTAACCCTTTACCCCATAAATACGCCTTTGTGTGCCTTTGCAAACATGGTTAGACTAGATCAAATGGCTCCTGTAGCAGCAGGCGGGTCAGAGTCTGCTCTGTTTGCTTATGATATAAATATACAGTAAAACCTCTCTAAAACGACTGCTAAATTACACCAAGTGTTTTGTGTTAAAGGCAGGTGGCTGCTTAAAGCAAGGTGAAAGTAAACCAGAACGCTCCTATAGGAGCGTTTTGTTTTACTTTCACCTTGCTTTAAGCAGCCACCTGCGATAAATACCAACTAATTAACACAATTTAATGGCCGTTATAGAGAGGTTTTACTGTATAAATAATAAGTGTTCATTTTGTTTAAGATATTTATCCCTTTATTCCATAAATACGCCTTTGTGTGCTTTTGCAAACAGATTAGACCAGATCAAATGGCTCCTGTAGCAGCAGTCTGGTCAAAGTCTGCTCTGTTTGCTTATGATATAAATATACAGTAATACCTCTCTATAACGACCACTAAATTACACCAAGTATTTTGTGTTAAAGGCAGGTGGATGCTTAAAGCATGGTTAAAGTAAATCAGAGCACTCCTATAGGAGCGTTTTGTTTTACTTTCACCTTGCTTTAAGCAGCCATTTATACAGTAATACCAACTAATAAACACCCACCTACCCAAAATACCTAACTAATAAACACCCACCTACCCAAAATACCAACTAATAAACACAATGTTATGGTCGTTATAGAGAGGTTTTACTGTAGATAAGATCTTACAGTTTCTGCCATGGTCAAACTTTCCTTATTAATACGTTTTATGAAAATAAAGATAATTAATATTCATATATACTCATAAATATTCATGGAGTAAAGATAATGCAGCTGTCAAACATATATGTTTGTGTTAACTGCTGTAAGCAGGATGACTTGTCTGTCTGTCTGTCTGTCTGTCTGTCTGTCAGTGTGTATGTCTGTCTCTGTCTGTCTGTCTGTGTCCGTCTGTTTGATTTACCTATAGAAGGTTTACTAGTAAATTAAAAAAGTTGTCTGCATACAATATAGTCACAATAGTTTCTTAAGCCTTTCCTCCATAAATACGCCTTTCTACTCCTCTGTATAAGTCACCTGTTGAAACCATTGTGATAAATAGGACATTTGCTCCTATAGGAGCAAATGCTGTATTTATCACATTAGTTTCAAATTACAAAATTCTAAAAAAATTCCTTTTCTCTAGTTAATGCTCCTTTTCAGTAGATGTATCCAAAGAGGTTGGATCTTAAAATAGCCCATTGAGGAAAGGGTTAAAAGACAACATGTACCTTTGTATGCATTTTAAAATTGATTTAACCCTTGACTCCATGAATATTTATGTAAGAAATAATGACATCGTGAATATTGATTAGATTTTGTTTTATAACCATAGCTATAGTATTTTATAAGCAAATAGAGTAGACCTTTATCAGATGGTACCTATAGGAGCAGTCTGATTTTTGTCTAATCTGTTTGCAAAGACACAGAAAGGTGCATTTATAGAGTTAAAATAAGATCTTATCCAAAACCTCAAGCAGTTTTAAGTTAATGTGGCAAGAACAGACGTGCATCAAATCATGACCATACATTTTTTGATGATATTCATTGTCTGCCTTTGTAATCTGTGTTATTCAGTGACTGTACACTAGAACCTTGTTTAACCCATTCCCTTCTAGGCTATTTTTAAACCCAACCTCTTTGAACAAATACCGAAAGGAGCATTTTCTTGGTAAAGGAAAATTTCAGAATTGTGTAGTCTTGAAATCATTGTGATAAATAGAGCATTTGCTCCTATGGAGCAAATGCTCGTTTTATAACAATGGTTTCAAAAACTCACTTTTACAGAGCTGTCAAAAGGTGTCAATATCATACATGTGATGTCCCAGCGGGAGTATAAAAATTACCAACTTTCAATGACCAGTCACGTTATCTGGATTTTCTCTGAAAATTCCCAACTTTTATAAATTCCAATTATAGGTTCTATTACAAACATTCAAATTCAAGGGAAATTTCCTGTAAATAAATTTAGAAAACCCAACGGCAATTCAAATCACATGTTTCAATACTTTCCCATTGCACATGTGTTGACCCAATCTTCACAGACTGGTAACTTGATAGGAGTGTAGGATAATTGTCCCTTAGGTCTATTGCCCCTCGGACGATTGCCCCTTAACCCTTTCCTCCATGAATATTTATGTAAGAAATAGTGATGTAATGAATACTAATCAGATTAATTTGTCATAATAGCACATGGACACAGGGAATTTTAGCTTAGGCAGAAACTATAGAATCATATCTATATTATATCATAAGCAAACAGAGCATACCCTGATGAGACGGCTCCTATAGGAGCCATCTGATCTGGGTCTGCTCTGTTAGCAAAGGGGTAGAGAAGCGTATTTATGGAGTAAGGTGTTAAGACAATTACCCCTTAGGACAATAACCCCTTAAGACAATTGCCCCTTGATATATAAAATATAGTAGTATAATGTAGTTAAAATTATTTCCAAACAGAGTAGACCCAGATCTAAATAAAAGCTATTTTGGCAAGATGCAATTGTCAGAGGGGCAATCATCTGAGAGCCAATCGTCCTGAGGTGCAATTGTCCTAAGGGGCAATTGTCTGTACCCACTGTATAGTGTAGATAATTGAAAAATAAGTTGTAAAAACTGAGGACACAGTTGATTTTTAATGTTTCACGACCATCACACTAACCGAAGCGATTCACAGTTGAATGGTACGAGAAGAGACTGAATTTAGCTCACGATCAATTAAACTGCCGTGAAAATCACTTTAAGAATAAGAAAACGTGCTGAAGATGACTAGACGTTCCCCATAAATCGATTGTAAAAGCAACAGAATACAGATGGGCGTAGGTCATGACTTCTGTCTTTGTTTTGGTAAGCTTTACTGTCGTCATTTGCGTTTAAATCATCAAGTTGTACTAATTGATATAGTATGTAAGCACATATGCATCTTCACATCAGCAAATATGCCATTGTGCGAGTGGGATCAAAGTAAACTTCAGAAGACAAAACTATCGTAGATTTATGAAAAAGCTCAAGGGAGAGTTATTCAGTTTGTTTAATAAAAGTAACCTATTTTGTTGTTAAGCAATATCATGGTGATATTTTTTATATTTTGGTCTTGAATATTTTGAACATCTGCCATAACAGTATTATTGTCACTATTTTTCAAGCACTTGTGACGGTGTTCAGCAAACTATTAAAGTTGGTATGGGCTCTGCTTTCCTACAGGATCCCAATGCAGACCCAGAACAAATTTTTTCCCAGTTGAGAAAAAATCAGATTGCTGACAGATAAATTTGGACACAAGACAATACACAACCTTCTAAGTGTATCGGCAAACAGCAAACGGCAAACAGTGAAACCATGTGTTGTGACTTCAAGCCACCAAAAGGAGTTTTTGTTACAGGCTTTAATTAATTAAGAAGGCTTAACCCTTTCCCTCATATAAACGCGTTTTCACACATTTGCAAACAGAGTAGACCCAAATCAGAGCCGTCTGATCAGGGTCTGCTCTGTTTGCTAATGGAATTTGATAGATCGATTTCATTAGTTTCTAAAATGACTACAATGTTCCAACTTCCATATTTTATCATAACTATTTTGTTCATGAATATTCAGTAGGTATTGAAAGGGTTAAGAGTGAAGTAATTAACATGTACCAATGGAATTTAAAATGAAAAAAGTATTTGTAAACTAAAGTATAAATAGATTAAAGATATTTCAGTACTCAATAACCCTTTAATCCATGAATATTTATATTCACATAAGACATAACTCCATCATGAATATTTATGGGATTATTTTATATTGGCATATGTTAGCAGGAATCTTTGGCCTAAACATTATAATCAGATCTATGTTATTTCATAAGCAACAGAGCAGGTCCTGATCAAACAGCTCCTGCAAGGGCCATCTGATCTGGGTCTACTGTTTCACAAGGTGTAGAAAAGTGTATTTCTGGAGTAAAGATTTAACTCTTTCGCTGTCAATGTCACATCTTGATAACCTAGGCAAACAGTTCGGATCCAGATGAGATGGCGGGTTACTGTTTGTTACTGTGACTGTTTCTTGAAAAACAAAAATGAAGAAAAATAAAAATGGAAAATTGTAGGAGATGACAAAATGTGGCAGCGAAAGCATTAAGGGAATAAATTGTTATTGTTTATTGCTTTGTTGTTTAGTGTGCAGTATCATTAAAATATAGAAAAACACAATTTTTGTAGTTATTTGACAGAATCGAATCGCGGATAAAATTCCTGATTTCAGACCCACGGTCCTGACTAAGGCTTTCAAAATTCCAATTTTGGTCCTATCAACTTATCACATGTATGCAATATGAGGGAATGGGTTAAGCTACCACATACCCTACCTTTAGCTCTTTCCCTGTTCTATGTTTATTCAAAATTTCAATACCTACTGAATATTCATGGACAAAATAGTTATAATGAAATATGGAAGGTGGAAAATTGTAGCCATTTTATAAAGTAAAGAAACATCTATCAAAGTCCATGGGCAAACAGAGCAGACCCTGATCAGATGGCTCCTATAAGATTCGCCTGATCTGGGTCTACTCTGTTTGCAAATGTATGAAAAGATGTTTATATGAGGGAAAGGGTTAAGACTCTGAATTAGACTTCTGTTGAGTTGTCATTGTAGAGGTTTGTACTGTACAGTAAAACCTCTCTATAATGGCCACTAAATTACATCAAATATTTTGTGTTAAATGCAGGTGGCTGCTTAAAGCAAGGTGAAAGTAAAACAGAACGCTCCTATGTACTTTCACCTTGCTTTAAACAGCCACCTGCCCTAAATACCAACCTATTAACACTATTTAGTGGCCGTTATAGAGAGGTTTGTACTGTATACTGTTGCTGTTGACTGGTCCTAGTTTACATATTATTGACTGATTTCTGACTTACATGAATCAGATCAGTTTATTATCTGCATACCAATTTTGATTTTAGAGTCAGAGGTGGAATTTCAATCATACATATAAATTTATACATAATTCTTGTTGTGATATTAGTATATAAATGTTTCAAAATAAAGTACATGTATGTATAATTATTCTGTATTGCCTTACAGATTCATGACAAGTTCTTCTCCAATGAGAAGCGCCTGCATGGTCGAGTGTTGTCTCTGTGCGGTTATTTCTGTGGTAAAGACTACCTTGAGAAGGCACAGAAGATACTGTCAGGCATCAATGACCAGCAAGGCTTGTGTGAGGTCCTCTACATGCTTGGAGAGAAGAACCAGTACAATGAGGATTTGAGTGAGTTTTTCACCGTGTCCATCCATCAAACTTTATTCATCACACTTTCCTTTCATTTGTTTTCATATTCGTCACACTTTCCTTCTACAGGGGCAATTATGTGTTTCTATGACCACTTGAAATTTATTGGGAAAGGATCATTGCGTAATATTTTCATTATTCCTGCTTGATTACAACAAACAATTTCATCTGCTTTATCCCTTCCTTTCATAGAAATGTTTTTAACTCTTTGCATGCTAAATAATTTTTCGTCTGCAATATTTGTCGTCTGCTTCAATTCTTAAAATAAACTTTTTTCTCATTTCTTTGCAAAAATATGATCAAGATGACAAACAGTTTGGATCCTGAAGAGACGCCACATTATGCGGCGTCTCATCTGGATGCAAACTGTTTGCATGGGTAATCACAGTTTTGCCACTAGCGTGCAGAGTTAATGCCTTTGCAAACAGTATAGACCCGGATCAGACTGTACAGCTTCTGCCAATACGAAACTTTCATTTGTATGTATATATATGCCGTTGTAAAAGTTCAGGTTATTCATATCCATGATATAGTAAAATCTCTCTTAAATGGCCACTAGATTGTGTTAATTAGTTGGTATTTAGGGCAGGTGGTTGCTTTACCCTTTCATCCATAAATACGCCTTTCTACGCCTCGGTAAAAGTCACTTTTTGAAACTATTGTGATAAATAGAGCATTTGTTCCTAATGAGCAAATGCTCTATTTATCACAATGGTTTCAGAACTACAAAATTCCACCATTTTCCTTTTCTCTAGTAAATGCTCCTTTTTGGTAGATTTATTCAAAGAGGTTGGGTCTAAAAATAGCCTATGGAGGAATTGGTTAAAGCAAGGTTAAAGTAAAACAAAAAACAGCAGCCACCTGCATTTAACATAAAATATTTTATGTAATTTAGTGACTGCTATAGAGAGGAATTACTGTATCATTATTTCTTACATGAGTTTTCAACGTACAGGAAAAGAGTTTACTTTCAAAATAATTTTTTGACCATTTCTTTTCTCTTGTTCATAATACCATTAGCTAATTAATACTCATACAGTCATTATTCTTACTAAATACTGTCAGATGAGATAAAGGGTTAAAACAGTCTTATACTAAATGAAGACAAAGTTATTATTTCATCGCTAACCTTGGATCATTGGCTCCAGACAGTTTCGTCGACTGTCAGCCAACTTGGTAACTAGTGAACTGTGAGATGTGGGATTACTTCCCAGAGCACATCTCACAGTTCACCAGTGATGAAGTCTGCTGACAGTCGATGGAACTGTCTGGAGCCAATGATCCAAGGTTAGCAGTGTAATAATAACTTTGTATTCATGCATCATTCCTGCTAGATGGACCTATTCTCTAGTCTTCTAAGTCCTCGAAATACTGCAAAACCTGCATGGAGTAGCCATTTTAGTGAGGCCTTTAGTTGCTTCAGATTTTTCAACCCTTTACCTCATGAAGGTTTATACAAGGATTCATGACCTGATGAATATTCATTCACTGATTTTTAGCTCGTCTGTTTCAACGAAATAACAAGCTATTGTCGTAACTCCGGCGTAGTTGTTGTCCGAAATCTTAACATTGACCATTTACAACCTTCATTTTTTGTATGCATGTTCATCTTGACAATGACGACAGACAAGCGTTTGCACCAGCTTGCGGTACTCTTGTTTAACTGGCTTATGAACGCAGGAAGTTTTAGCTATGGTAGAAACTGTTCAATCAGATCTACCGATAAATATATATATAGTAATCTGTAAGCAAACAATGTAGATTTTGATCAAACAGCTGTTGTAGGAGCTGCCTGATCTGGGTCTACTCTTTTTGCAAATTTAGACCTGAAAATGTGTTAATCATTCTGTTGTTTTTGTCTTTCAGCTATTCCTATACAGTTTTTCACCAAGTCTATGCAGCTGTGTACAAGCATGTATGGCAATCAGCATTTCCACACAGCCAGATGTTGCCAGCTGTTTGGTCAGATGTACTGGAATAATTGGGTAAATTATATTGTACAGTATAACCTCTCTAAGCTGGAATCCTAATAGAGAATAATTTAGATACTAATAGGCACGTGGCTGCTTATTGCAGGGTGGAAGTCATGGAGAAAGCTCCTAGAGGAGCTTTCTGCACGACTTTCACCCTGCATTAAACAGCAACCTGTCTTCAACACCGATAATTATGCTAAATTGAATGTCCTGTTTAGAGGGGTTTTACTATATTTACAGTAAATATAAGAGCACCCTATGTACTCTTCCCATCATATTGTAAAGTTGAATTAGCACCGTCTTGCCTAAATAGGTCTGGCTTAATATTTAGGGTAATTAGGGTATGCTAGTAGTATACAGTAGAACCCCTCTAATGTGACCACTTAATGAATAAACATGGGTGTCTTTATAAGCAGGTGGTTGCTTAATGCAAGACAAAAGTAATGCAGAAAGCATTGCTTTTGTCCAGCATTAAGCTACCACCTGCACCTAGCACCCAGAATTACACCTCTTTCAGGTGGTCACATTAGCGGAGTTTTGCTGTATATCCATGTGAAGCAACGCAGACCCTGAATGACCCTTTACTCCATAAATTTATGCATGTCTATGTGTTTGCAAACAGAGTAGACCCAGATGAGATGGCTCCTAAAAAAGTGTTTATTGAGTAGAGGTATAAACATGGATGCTTTTAAAACAGGTGGCTGCTTAATGAGAGAGATGCAAATATCAAACACCAAGAAATTCACAAGTATTAAAACACAAAGGTACAAGACAACAGAAAAGTAAGGGTGGCAAAAAGAGAACCACCTTGGAATGGTCAGTGGCAAAACCACCAATTGGAATTTAAACCCGTTTAACCCTTTCCTTCATAAATAGGCCTTTCTACTCCTGTAACAGTCACTTTATGAAACCATTGTGAAAAAGAGTATTTGCTCCTATAGGAGCAAATGCTCTATTTATTACAATGGTTTCAAATTACAAAATTCTAAAAGAATTTCTTTTTCTCTAGTTATTGCTCCTTTTTGGTAAATTTATTCAAAGATGTTGGGTCTGAAAATAGCCTTTGGAGGAATGGGTTAAGGACGTCCTAACCTCACACTTGTCTCAAAGTCAACCTAGTAATAAGTAGTTAATCAAAACAGTGTAAATAAAAGTATCCTTGTCAGACCTCCCCATAACATGGAAGATGGCCAACACAGGACAATGTGCAAAACAAAGCTTAAAAAACTGTGAATGTTCGTCAAATATGTTTTAGAGAAATGTTTTAGGGTTAGGAGAACATGTCCATAAACAGTATTGGCTGTTATTAAATGCTCCTGCCATTTGATATATAGCATGTGCATGCAAGGTTTCTCTTTCTATCCATGCATAAGTCGGTCACATCATCAAGCTGTGCAAAAAAAACCCCGGTTTAATTAACCCATTTGCTCCCAGTGGATTCTTCCATGCTTATATATTGGATTAGTCTATCTTTTATCTAAGGGATGTCTGGTCTAAATTTTCATTTTTGTTTTGTTTTATATTGAATTTCCTACCAGCAAACAGTGCAGACTCTGATCAGACGCCGCATTATGCGGCGTCTGATCAGAGTCTACACTGTTTGCCTATGTCCCATATTTGGGATCGTGGGAGCAAATGGGTTAATATCTTTTAACCCTTTGATTGCGGTACACACATCAACTGATATTTGCAAACATTGTAGGAGCTCTCTGATCAGGGTTTGCACTGTTTGTCATCAAAATCCTCTAGCAAGCTAAAGCCTTTCATACTGAACATATAACAATTTTAACCCATGACCTCATAGGCTATTTTAAGATACAACCTCATTGAATATATCTACCAAAAAGGAGCATTAATTAGAGAAAAGGAAACGTTTAGAATTTTGTAGTTCGAAACCATTGTGCTCTATTTATCACAATGGTTTCACAAAATGACTTCTACAGAGTCGTCAGAAGTCGTCAATATGAGGGAATGGGTTAAACACTGATGGGCTATTCACTCTTAAAATTTGGTGTTTTTTATGTTACATGTATAGAACAAAGAGAGTTTGGTGTATGGACATTTCTATTTATAGAATTTGACTTTATTACAGGTTTACAATAAAAGAAGTGACTGGTTAGAATCCTGTCTGGGCCTGTATAAGCAGGAGGTTGAAATTCTTGAGGAAATCCAGGGTGAGAAACATCCAAATACAGTACGGTCAAGAGAGGACGTCATCATCATCCTGCAAAATTTGAACCGACATGACGAAGCCAAGACTCACCAAATGAAACAACCAAAAGAACATGCAGCACTGTAAACTCTGCAATATGTTATATGCAGTTGACTTGGGAAGTCAATAAGAGGTGGATAAGAGGCATATTCATGTATACAAACCTCATACTTCTCAGTCAAAGCCCGTCTTGTTGGTGATTGTTATCACTAAGAAATATAGAAAATGATTGACCCAGGAACCCTAACTTCTCTTTGTGTAGTAGAACCTTTCTAATGCAACTACAGTAAAAACCCCTCTAATGCGACCAGCAAAAAGGGGCATAATTCACAGTGGCAAAGGCAGGTGGTAGCTTAATGTATAGGAGCTTTCTGCATAACTTTTGTTCTTCATTAAGCAACCACCTGCATATAAAGACAGCCATGTTTATTCATTAAGTGGTCGCATTAGAGGGGTTGTACTGTATTACATGTCTTAAACCTTTCCCTCATATAAACGCCTTTTCACGCATTCGCAAACAGTTTGCAAATGCGTGAAACACATTTATATTGGGGAAAAAGTTAATAGTTTGAATCATATGAAAGTACAAATTGTAACAGATCCGAGTTTATCTTTTCATACTGATAAATGTTAACCCTTTATTCTATGGCTAGTCATGTGAGTAATATATAGATGGTAAATTCTCAGGTGTACACTTACACAGCTCTTATTACACCAAAGTATTTTCTCAATCAAAGTTGTTATTGAAACATTGGCTACAATTGTTTTTGTATATCTTGTTGGCTGAAAATTCAGCACTATTTCATGATTGACTTTATTCCAAATCAAATTTACTTGACTGTTTGAGATTGTTGTAGAATTATTGATTAACATTACACCAAAGCTAATTGACATTCCATATGTTTTCATATACATGTACATGTAAAACATTTAATAGTTATTTACAGATCTATTGTTACTAATTTTGTCTAATCATTTTCCTCATGAATAATCATGTAACAAGTACTCACATGGCATTATAAATATTCATTATTCACTAATGTATTTTGCAAACAGTGTAGACCTAGATGAGAGGGCTCCTAGAGGAGCCCTCTCATCAAGGTCTGCACTGTTTGTCATATTACACTTTTCTCTTGATGAATCCCTAAATAGTCACTAAAAGCTTGACCTGTTTGAATTTTGGAATAGTCCATTTGAAAATTCAGCATTGTAATGGTTAGATGAAATTTGATAATGGTATGAACACATACTTATTTTGCCATGGCAGAATTTGTAGAATGAGATGCATATAAGTTAGTAAGCATTACAGGTATCTCTGTGAGGCGAATGGTTATTGTTTTAAGGGGTTTTATTGTATTTGTTTTTGCTTCAACTATATTTTTCTTAACTTGTCATTTTAAGGTAATTTTAAATACCTTTTTTAATTTATTTTTTATTATATTGCTTTTCTTTTTTAATGTCCCAAAATAGTCCTTTACCCTTCGTTTTGACCCGTTACACCATATATATGCCTTTTAATGTCTTTGCCAACTGAGAAAACCCAGCCAAGGCAACTCCTACAAGAGCCATGTGGTCAGTTTCTTCTGTTTGCTTATGAAATAATATCGATCTCATTCTACAGTTTCTGACCTGACCAAAAACTCCCTGTGTATAAACAAGTGAATTTTTAATTCTGGCAAAAACTGTAGAATTGAATCTACTTTCGGGCTACTCTGTTTGTCAAATTGTTAAAAGGCATTATTATATAGTAAAGGGTCGAGCTACTACCTGTTTTTTTTCTATTTATATCACTGATAGCGATTAGCTTAATCCTTTACTCCATAAATACACCTTTTAACGCCTTTACAAATAGGGAAGACCCAGATCAGACGGCTTCTGTGTGCTTATGAAATTATACAAATCTGAGTTTACAGTTTTCACTTGGGTCAAAATTTTCTTCTTCATATACAATTATAAATATTAAGCTAATTAATATACATACATACATTTTTTACATTAATATTCTTGGAGTAAAATATCAAACGAAGTTTTACTATATGGTTAACAAGCCTTGTTTAGCTATACCATTCCATTTAGTTCCTCTCTACAGACTAATATTTAATAATATTAATTAACCCTTTCAACTCTGAATATCAGATTGGATAAGCCCATCAATGTTTAACAACAGACTCCACTCAGTATGAAATGTGTAAACTTGCTAAAGAATTTTAAATGACAAACAGTCCAAATCCTGATCAGCGGACTCCTCTAGGAGCCCTCTGATCTTGGTCAACACTGTTTACAAATAATAGTACATGCGTTGCCCAAGTTGAAATGGTTGAAATTTTGCTACTGTTTTACATTACTTTCAATTTTTAAATCAATCTGTGAACTTTCCTTAGCCTTTATGTTAGGTATACATGTTGTCAAAACTTTGTAGTGATATATTACATTCCGTGTTTTTAAAATGCATTCATCTTTAATGGCTGTGATATGATACAATGATATTATCATCTTTTTACACATTTGCATTATTTTGTAAATGAAAAGGAATATATTAGATTTTAATTTAAATATGACTACTGCTGGTGATATTTACTTTTTCAATACAGTTATTTTGAAGCCAATAGATAGGGATATAGTATCCCTGTCTCTTTGTACTCATCCGTTTACACCTTGCTCCGAGGTTGTCAACCCTCCGAGTCTCAGTTCATTCTCAGTTTGCATAACATCTCACCAGTGAAACTCAGATTCAAGCAACTTGGTTAATAATCTCCGGACCTTGTGAACATGATACAGAACAAATCATCATATGCATGTATACAGAATCTCCAAATAGATATTGTTTCCCTTGATGTGATGTCGTACCATGTTGATTTTTAAGTTCATACGTCAGAGTTACTCAGCGAAGTTAGGGGAAAGCTGGTGAATACGATAGAGAACAAACTATGGATTGTTTCTCAACTTAGCAGTGTTCCTGTTAACCTTTTCAATCGTGAATTATCAAAATGAATTTTCCCATCAGTATTTATCTACATAGTCCATCCAGTAGGAAAGGTTTAAACTTGCTAGAGGATTTTGAATGACAGATATTTTTCAAATGGGAGATGTTCAAGAGACTGATCTAGATATGTACCATTTAACAATGAGCATCAGTCATCATTTACTATTAACTTATTCAGATCTCTTTATAAAAGGAGTACTGGGAAATCTAAGTAAGATATGTTCCACATTTCTTTGCTATATCAAACCTTGATGGTACCTTTTAGAAATGCTTCTCCAACAGCTATTCTAATGAGTACAAAATAGATAGATTTTGTGAAGAAATAATAGATTTAGATAGAGCAGTATTCTCCTTATTCACAGCTCTGATATTGTTACTGCATTATGCATTTAGCACATTCCCATATATTGACACGTTTTTTAATATCAGTTTTAGAAACCATTGTGATAGATAGAGCATATGCTCTGAGAAATAAGATATTTTAGTAGAGCAGTATTCCCCTTATTCATAGTTCTGATATTGTTAGTTTGTTACTGTATTGTGCATCTAGCCCATTCCCGTATGAGACACCTTTTTAAACGCCAGTTTTAGAAACCATTGTGATAAATAGAGCATTTGATCCGTAGGAGAAAATGCTCTGTTTACCTCAATGGTTTCAAACTACACAATAGACTGAAATACTCTTAAAACGACCTAAAACCCTATTAAAACCAAACCAAGCACAATTCTTCTTTTCTTCTGGTAAATGCTCCTTCCAGTGGATTTATTGAGTGAGGTTGGATCCAAAAAACCTATGAAGGAATGGGTCTTAAAATAGCTTATGAAGGAATGGATTAATGGGATTTGTTATTGTTGTTGTTGACATTTGTGATCATCCATATTGTATTTTTGTATGTTGTTGTATTAATAACATTCACAGAATACTTGAATTATCTTTACATAAGTACCGTCCATGTTTATATATGTGCCTTGTCGTAACATTTACTTGACTGAATGCAATCTATCATATGATTCTGTGACTTTCATGTTGTTGGGTTTTTTTAAAAAATGCAATAGGCTTACATTAGTGTATTTTGCCTGCTGTCATGAAAGATAAAACAGACTTTTTCAAATATAGCAAATCCACATACTTAACACTAATTATGATATGTTAGATTTAATCCTTTATTCTATCAATACACCTTTAGTGTATTTGCTAAGAGATTAGACACAGATCAGACAGCACCTGTAAGAGCCATCTGATCAAGGGTTGCTGTGTTTGCTTATAAAATTATATATCAGAGAAAATTAACCCTTTCCTCCATAAATACGCCTTTCTACACCTCTGTTAAAAGTCAGTTTAGAAACCATTGTGGTAAATAGAGCATTTGCTCCTATAGAGCAAATGCTCTATTTATCACAATGGTTTCAACACTACACAATTCTATCATTTTCCTTTTCTCTAGTAACTGCTCCTTTTCTTTAGATTTATTCAAAAAGTTTGGGCCTGAAAATAGCCTATGAGGGAATGGATTAATATTCATAGATGTACTATTTATTACATACATGTTAATGGAGTAAAGAGTTAAACTTTTGATTGGTCAGATTTGAGTTCTCAAGCTTTTGATTTGTCAGATTTGAGCCAAAGGCTCAAATCTGACCAATCAAAAGCTTGAGAACGTACTCAGACTCAACTAAAAGTTTTATAAGCATGGACCCTGATCTGATATTTCGACCACTAAGGGCCTTTTTCAAAGATTATCATTTCAAAATACACGTCATATTTTTGTTACATGCGTTCAGCCATAAAACCAAAGAGAACAATCATTCAATCAAAACAATTGATTTGATTTTATTGCTGAATGCATGTAACAAAATGTGACGTGTATTTTGATACGATAATCTTAAAGTTTGAAAAAGGCCCTTAATGGTCGAAATATTAGATCAGAGCTACTCAAGTTATTTATGTATTATATTAATTCCCTTTTTGGAATATTATCTTCATTGTAATACAGAATGTATGTCTCTATTTGCATTTTCTACTGTTTTCTGTTACATATACTTTTTATACTTTTTATTTCTGCTCAATATAAGATAGACCATGTTCATTTTTCAATAAGGTCTAATTGGGTACTATACCATTTATTATTTACATTTATATTTTCATTGTATTTATACTTAATCATGTACTGATATAGAAAAACACATCTTTTAATGTTAACATTAATTATTGTGATAAAAGTCAATTTTTTGTCAAATGCTTTGTTTGTTTTTCTTCCCAATACGAGTTTACTAAATGCCATGTGGTGTCATATCAAACAAAATGCATTTGACGTGAAACAATAAAAATCTATACAAAAAGCAACAGCAGTCAAATGTATATCGCTACCTTCGCCTGCTGAATGTGAACTGACAGGAATTTGTACACAGCATAGAGCAAAGCTCTAGAAAAGATGTGTAAAAGCATTCCTTTATTTCACCACGATACCCTATTCTGTGACTACTTTTTAGAACCGCTTTGAAGAGACGATTCTAAAGAGTGGTCACAGTATAGGGTTAGGTGGAGAAATGACGAGTTTAGTATTTGAGTACGCACCCTTATCTGTAGCCCTGTTAGAGTAACTTGATAACATCAAGATCTAAACTACATGTATTTGCCACTCACTCAATAAGTTCTCAAACGTTCCAACAAATTGACAGTATTTAAAAATATAGCACATCATAGTTTGAGCAAACAGTATGTTTTGTTTTTTGTTTTTCATAGAATAATGCCCCTGTCATCTACCAGTTCGTCTGTATGTAACGGTAAATTTGAAGAAGCTCTTGAGCATCCATGTGCACGTGGTATCAAAACGTTAAACGTGTTCATATACAGCGCTTATACGTATTAGCGCTTTTGAACGCACATATCCAGTGTGAAAAGAGCGCTATATCAATGTGGTATAATAATAATAATAAAACCTCTCTATAACGACCACTAAATTACATCAATTATTTTGTGTTAAAGGCAGGTGGCTGCTTAAAGCAAGGTGAAAGTAAAACATAACGCTCCTAAGGGAGCGTTCTGTTTCACTTTCACCTTGCTTTAAGCAGTCACCTGCTCTAAATACCAACTAATTAACACAATTTAGTGGTCGTTATTTGGAGGTTTTACTGCTTAGATCGTTCTCAAGCATCAGATTGGTCAGATTTTGTTCTTGCTCAAAATCTGACGAATCAGATACTTGAGAATGAACTCAGACGTACACGTTTTATAACCGGACCAATATCACAGTAAGGTTTTAATCTTGAGACATGTATACATATGTCTCTCGTTAACCCTTTTGGCGCCAAATTTCTAATTGCCGTCTGCGATCCAACTTTGTTAAATCATTCGGTACAATAAGGAAATGAGATAAATAAATGAAAATTTTAAAGGAATAAATCACATATATAGAAATAAAGATTGCGACAAAAAGTGGTCCCTGATCAGACGCCGCCTTGATAAGGCTGCGTTTGATCTGGGACTGCACTATTTGTCGTTGTGCATTTATGCGACATCGGCGGTGAAAGGGTTACTCCGTCTCAACCTAAAAAACTCACATCTGTTCAATCTCTCGATTGGCTGAAATTTTAACTGACTTCCAATTCGTTCAATCCTTTGAGAAACTATTGCCTGAGTATAAAACAGCTTGGATCCTGATGAGAGGCTGAGTTACTCGGCGTTTCATATGTATCCAAGCTGTTAGCAAATGTGTGCCTCCTAAAATGAGTAACGTTGAGCAAAGATGCTGTAGCTTTTGATTTAACCAATTCCCACATATTGACGCCTTTTGAAGCTTCTGTAAAGTCACTTAATGAAACCTTTGTGATAAATAGAGCATTTGCTCCACGGGAGCAAATGGTTTCAAAACTATTCTGAAAATTTCCTTTTCTCTAGTTAATGCTCCTTTTTGGTAGATTTAATCAAAGAGGCTAGGTCTTAAAATAGCCTAAGTGGGAATGGGTTAAAGCATTACTTCTGTTCATTTAGTATGGAATTTATTCTGTTGATACTATTTTACATGTGGGTAAAGCACTTGGAACTTATTGCTTACATTGCATTGGTTTTGATTGTTAAATCGAGGCAATGGCTGCGTGCGAGCGATCGAGTATACGCATTAGAAAGTAAAGATGCTGTATTTGTTTTATAGTTATTCATTTATATTAATGTTTATGTAAATCAATTCTTTAAATATTGTTTTACATGTCTACCAAAACGATTCTGTTACATGTGTCGTCAGATGGAAGCGAGAGAGTGTGCGGGCTGTTAGATTTCTACTGATGTATTCAGGGTTATCCCTTGTTCGGTTATTTCCCTGCCTTATAATCCTCTCATTTCAAAATACAGTAAAACCTCGATTATTCGAATTTTCGGTATAGAAGAATTTAGACCCTTTTAGGCAGGTGGCTGCTTAATGCATGGTGAAAGTCATGCAGAAAGCTCATAGAGGAGCTTTCTGCATGACTTTCACCATGCATTAAGCTGCCACCTGTCTTAAAGATCGATAATAATACGTATTTTAGTGTTCGGATAATCGAAGTTTTACTGTATACGTATATTCACAAGTTTATTTTTTGCATACAAACTTTGATTTTCGAGTCAGGGGTGGAAATTCAATCATTTCGTATAAATGCATACACAGTTATTGGTAAGATAGTGTAAAATGTTTAAGAATGAAGTATCATTACTCTGTATTGCCTTACAGATTCATGAGAAGTTGTTCTCCAAGGAGAAGCGTCTGTATGGTCGAGTGTTGTCTCTGTGTGGTTATTTCTGTGGTATAGACTATCTTACGGAGGCGCAAAAGATACTGTCTAGCATAAATGACCAGCAAGGCTTGTGTGAGGTCCTCTACCTGCTTGGAAAGAAGAACCAGGACAATAAGGATATGGGTGAGCTTTTGTGTCACTCTCTATCCATCACATTTTTCGGTATCTAATAATGTAACTATTAGTTGATGATTGTATTACATTACTGTTTTAAAGAAGGGGTCAACTGGTTCACAAACATATATTACAGTTCATACACCTGTGAAACGATATAGTCTAAGAACATGTTAAAATATGCAATACTTTTAGGTTTGATCCTAACATAGAGCAACTTTTTACCATGTACTGGATTCCGAAGCTACATAAAAACCCTATAAAGCGCCTTTATTGCTAACTCTAGTTGCTGTACTACTACTAAACCACGTGTATCTACAACTTTGACTTTATTTTTATTTATCTTTTCATTTATGCTTAGTCACTACATTACAACTACCACATGACACATTACCCCCTAGTGACGCATTTATTGCGCCTCTGTAAAATTCACATTTTGAAACCATTGTGACAAATAGATCATTTGCTCCTAAAGAGCAAATGCTCTATTTATCACAATGGTTTCAGAACTACACAATTCTAAACATTTCCTTTTCTCTAGTTAATGCTCCTTTTCGGTAGATTTATTCAAAGAGGTTGGGTCTAAAATAGCCTAGGAGAGAATGAGTTTCAGAAGTCAAATGATCTCCTAACCCATTACCTCATGACTATTTATACAATGATGCATGACCTGGTGATTTATTCATTCATCTATTCTTATGAACACATACATGTTTAGCTATATAGAAACTGCAGAATTAGATCTACTACAGTATTTTAACCCTTTCCCTCATATAAACGTGTTTTCACGCATCTACAAACAGAGTAGACCCAGATCAGACGGCTCCTATAGGAGCCGTCTGATCAGGGTCTCCTCTGTTTGCTAATGGAATTTGATAAATCTGTTTCTAAAATTGTTACGATGTTACAGTTTTCCATATTTCATTATAACTATTTTGTCTACGAATATTCAGTAGGTATTGAAATTTGGAATAAACATAGAACATGGAAAGGGTTTTAAAATCTAACAGAACAGACCCTTATCATAACCGGCGTATGAGCACATGAGGTTTTAGCTATGATAGAAACTCTTGATTCAGGTCTACAGTATGCCTTATGTTAACAGGTTATACCCTGAGCAAGCAGATGCTACATAATCTATCTGATCTGGGTCTTACCTGTTTCAAAAGTGCCAAAAGTCACTTATGTGACGGAAAGGGACTAACCCTTTACTTGATGATTATTCATGTATTAGTGATTTCATCCATGTGAAGCGCCTTTGAACGCACATATCCTTGGGAAAAGAGCGCATTATAAATGTGGTATAATAATACTCATGTATGGCTGTGCCCATTACAAATGTTAACTAGTGTGTTTCTGTTATTAAGAAGATACATATGTATCATTCTATAAGCAAAACACTGCAGACATTGACTGAACAGGTCCTACAAGAGCTGTCGTAGGAGCTGTCAAATCTGGGTCTGCTCTTTTTACTGTTTTTGAGCTGTCTGTCTGTTGATTTGTTGGTGTTTGGACAATTTTAACGTTGGCTATAATTTTGTAGCCCTTACGCATACATACTTCAAACTTGGCATGCATATGCAGCTTATGGATGCGACCATTTTTATGGGTGACTTCTTAAGGTCAAGGTCGTATATCAAGGTCAAATGTCAAATTACGGATCAAATTTATATTGGTAATAACCGGGGGCAAAGTGTTTCACAAACATATCTTGTTGCAAAGCCATTAAAATGTGTTAATCACTGTTGTTCTTTTGTCTTTCAGATATTCCTATAAGTACTTCACCAATTCTTTGCAGCTGTGTACAAGTAATCATTATTGTTCTTTTGTCTTTCAGCTATTCCTATAAGTACTTCACCAATTCTTTGCAGCTGTGTACAAGTAATCATTATTGTTCTTTTGTCTTTCAGCTATTCCTATAAGTACTTCACCAATTCTTTGCAGCTGTGTACAAGTAATCATTATTGTTCTTTTGTCTTTCAGCTATTCCTATACAATACTTCACCAATTCTCTGCAGCTGTGTACAAGTATGTATGGCAATCATCATTTCCACACAGCCAGATGTTGCCAGCTGTTCGGTCAGATGTACTGGAATAAATGGGTAACGTTTAACCATTTCCCTTATTTCCCTTATTCCAGTGAGGCAGCACTATAACTTGTCTCATGCGGGTGCCGTCTGCAAATAACTGAAATACTGTTGGTCGGACGTAAAACCCAACTCACTCACTCATTTATAGGCTATTTTTAATTCCAACCTCTTTGAATATGAATATAAATCTACCGAAAAGGAACATTTACTAGAGAAAGGGAACTTTTTAGAATTGTGTAGTTCTGAAACCATTGTGTTAAATAGAGCATTTGCTCCTTAGGAGCAAATGCTCTATTTATCACAATTGTTTCAAAAAGTGACTTTTACAGAGGCGTAGAAAGGCGTATTTATGGAGGAAAGGGTAAAGATAATTTCATAAGCAAACTGAGCAGACCCTGATCAGGTGGTCGTCCGATCTGGGTCTTCTCTGTTTGCAAATGCGTGAAAAGGGCAGTTTCGAACCTGGTAAATAGCTGAGTTACTTGATGTCTGTCTCATTAGGATTCAACATACAGTAAAACCTCGATTATCCGAACACTAAAATACGTATTATCATAGATCTTTAAGACAGGTGGCAGCTTAATGCATGGTGAGAGTTATGCAGAAAACGAAAATTCGAATAATCGAGATTTTACTGTATTTGGCACGCTGTCTGTATTTGAGAATTGTAGTAGATAGGAAAGAATTTACATATGAAATACACTGCTGTTCTTTTTTTGTCATGGTTCTGTTCGGGCGAATGTGTGTTTAGTTTTTGTGGTGCTTCCTGCATGACTCATATACTTACTTTTTACCCTTTTATTCCATGAATATTCATGATAGAAATAATGGCACCCTGAATATTAGCTTAATATTTATTATGGTATATGAACAAGACAAGTTTTATCCATAAGCATACAGAGCAGACATTGATTACTGGGCTACTACAATAACCATATAATCTGAGGTTAACCCTTCGCTTGCTGAATATTAATTCTTCTTCTTTACCCATGCCCTGTTGTATATTTACATATATCTTCACTGTGTACAAGTATTTCGCTATGCAATGACTGCTGCGGAGGGCACTGGTTGCACAATCAACTTGTAAATAGTACAGACCCTGATGAGACAGCTCCTGCAGGAGCTGTCTCATCTGGGTCTTCACTATTTACAGGTAGGTATATTGACGTGAATAGCAAGCGAAGGGTTAATGTGATTGCAAGGGCACGAAAAGGCGCATTTAAGGAGTAAAGGGTTGTGATAGAAGTATGTTGTAAGCTGCTTCGCAAGTAAATATATCGTTAGTGATTGGAAATATTTTACGCACAGACCAGTCATAACAGTAGCAAGCTCATCCTGGCTGGAAGGCTGTTTGTCACTCATTGGCGGCTTTGCTGTATTTTTCCTCTTTCCGCTAAGTAAATCAGTTTGGTACAGTTTGGTAATAACGTAACAAAAAGTTACAATGCAATTTGTTTCGTGCACGGAAGAAGCTCTGGGATCTTCCTCCACCTGTAATTAGCTGGACGTCATGATATGACTGAAATACTTAAAACGACGCAAAACTCGATAAAAACCAAACCAAAAGCAAACAGTGTAGATCCTACGGGAGCGGTTTGGTCTGGCTCTAAACTGCGTGTCTGATCAAATATTAACCCATTTGCTCCCAGTGGATTCTTCCATGTTTATATATTGGATTGGTCCAGTTTTTATCAAAGGGATGCCTGGCCTAAATTTTCAATTTCGTTTTGTTTTATATTGAAATTCCTATCAACAAACAGTGTGGACTCTGATCAGAGTCTACACTGTTTGCCTACGTCCCATATATGGGATCTTGGGAGCAAATGGGTTAAATGGTAGCTGAAGTATTACTGTAGAGGGTGAAGACTGAGCCGGGGCAGCATTGAAAAAGAAGACCTTGTCCAGTCCTGTTTGCGTGTGGCTGAATGATACCTTTCCTGGTTATAGACCGTTTGTACATTTCATTTTTATGCCCCCATATGGTGGGATGCATATAGCCTTGCTGTTGTCCGTCTATTCGTCAGTATGTACGCAATGCAATATGTGTTCAACTCTCCATACACTAATAGGAGGATTTACTTCAAAAATGATGTGTATGTAAAGAACGGGATGTCTGCGACAGTTGTGGGACTTCACTATGTAATATATTGTGAAAAGTGCTTGATTTAGAAACAATATCACCAGGGGTACATCGGTGTCCTATAGAAAAAAATCAGTTGTATGAATTTATTTATTTGTTTTAGAGGTAGGAGAAACATGGCCATACACTGTATTGCCTGTTATTAAATGCCCTTGTCATTTGAAATATACGCTCGTGGCATGCGCATACAAGGTTTCTCTTTCTATCTATGCATTAATGAGTCACTTCTTCAAACTGTGCATAACAAACCAGGCTGTTTAATCAACGGCTTGCAAACAATGCAGACCCAGATCAGAAGGCTCCTAGAGGAAGCCTCTGATCAGGGTCTGCACTGTTTGTCATTTAAAATACTTAAGCAAGTCTTTCATGGATGGACTTCATAGTTAAACGCCTATGGGCTATTCCACTCTTAAAATTCGACCTTGAAAGGATAAAGAGCGCCTTTCGGCCCCAATGTTGTCTGTTGGCACCATTGAAAACAGTGCAGTCCCAGGTCAGATGCCGCCTTTTCAAGGCGTCATCTGACATGGGACTTCACTTTTTTCTGTATTATTTCAGCCCAAGCATACAGGTTTTTAAAAACAAATGTTTTACTAATATACCTTTATTATTTAGTTTAGAATTATATTTAATATGAAATTATTATTGCAGACGACACTTTTAAATTTGGCGCCAAAAGAGTTAATATTGTTTACGTTACATGTATATAACAAAGATATCTTTGTGAATCGACATATCTAACTTTACAGAATTTGACTTTATTACAGATTTACAATAAAAGAAAAGACTGGTTAGAATCCTGCCTGACCCTGTACAAGCAAGAAGTTGAAATTCTTGAGGAAATCCAAGGTGAGACACATCCAAATACAGTGCGGTCAAGAGAGGACGTCATTATCATCCTGCAAAGGTTAGACCGACATGAGGAAGCCAAGATTTACCAAATGAAACAACCAAAAAAACACGTAGCAGTATAATCTCTGCAATACTTCTGTGCGATTGACTTGGGAAGTCAAAGCTGTGGATAAGAGGCGTACGCATACAGTAAACCCTCTCTATAACGGCCACTAAATTAAATCATGTATTTTGTGTTAAAGGCAGGTGGCTGCTTAAAGCAAGATGAAAGTAAAACTGAACGCGTTCTGTTTTACTTTCACCTTGCTTTAAGCGACCACCGGTCCTAAATACCAACTAATTAACACAAATTAGTGGTCGTTATAGTGAGGTTTATACAAACCTCTTACTTCTCAGTCAGATCCGGGTCCATGCTTATAAAACTTTTAGTTGAGTCTGAGAACGTTCTCAAGCTTTTGATTGGTCAGATTTGAGCCTCTGGCTCAAATCTGACCAATCAAAACCTTGAGAACTCAAATCTGACCAATCAAAAGCTTGAGAACGAAACTCAAACTCAACTAAAAGCTTTATAAGCATGGATCCGTTCTCGTTAGTGAGTGTTATCACTAAAAAATATAAAAGCTTGATTTATCCAGGTACCATAACTTCCATTCGTGTAATAGAACCCTTCTAATGTGATTACATAACCCTTTCCCCTGTTCTTTTTTTTCAAAATTTCAATACCTATTGAATATTTATGGCCAAAATAGTTATAATGAAAAATGGAAGGAGGGACATTGTAGCCTTTTTAGACAGTATAGACACAAACCTTCAAATCATATTAACAAACAGAGCGGACCCTGATCAGGTGGTTCCTACAGGAACCGTCCAGTCGGGATCTACCCTGTTGTCGAATGCGTAAAAAGGCATATTTATGGAGTTAAGGGTTATAAATAAACAAACGAATGATTTTAAAAGTTGATGGGTGTTAAAAATAGGGTGAAAGTAATTCGCATTAAGCTACTGTCCGTAGAATAGGAATAGGTTTTCTTTTAGTGGTTATTGTAGAGAGGTGTTTTATCACCTGCCTGTCAGACCTGTATTTATTCCCCTTTTTGTTTGTTGCATTAGAGCGGGTTTACTGTATCTTGAGCGCAGGGCAATGACAGAGGCTGTACACCTTTGAATCATTCTTTATGTTTTAATATACAGTAAAAGAAGCGTTCACATAACAATTGAACACCAGACTTTAGTTCTCTACAGATTAAATTTAATTTTTACATTACTTGCAATGTTTAAACATCATTCTATGAACTTTCCTGAGCTTTTAATATGTTAGATATTTTTCATATATCTGTCGAAACTTTGCATTGATAATAATACATGTATATTATATTACATTCCATGCTCTTAAAAATACTCACCTTTGCTGCCTGTGATATGATACAATGATATTATCATTTATTTACACATTTGCAATTATTTTGATAATAACAAAAGAATACGTGTATATTTTAATTTAATAGATTTTAATTTAATAGTGACTTCTGGTGATATATTGTTTTTCAATATACACCTTTTGAAGCCAGGAGATGGGGATATATTAACATTTGACCAACCCTTTACCCAATAGCCTGTTTCTAGTTTTGAAGACATATGACCACTTAAAGCAGGTTGAAAGTAAAGCAGAATGCGCCTTAAGGCGCATTCTGCTTTACTTTCAGCCTGCTTTAAGCTACCACCTACTAGGATATAGAAAATATTTTATTATGCAATATGTTCATGATGGTATGAATTTGAACTATTTTCTTCAGCGGAGGAATAAATCAAACACGCTTAAAGCCGCTTCTATCAGGTAAAGGGTTAATTAAAGAGCATGAACTCAGTCTCGAGCAAACTAATTAATACTCGGGACATTGTGAACACGATACAAAACAATTACATGTACTCATATTACAGAATTTTCATAACGTTCATGCTTGTTCCCCGTGATATTATTTATTACGTTGACCCATCCTATTGACGACTCAAAGGTCAGTTTTAAAACCATTGTGATAGATGGAACATTTGTTCCATGTCACGATGGTTTCCACAAGAGCAAATGTTCTATTTGTCACGATGGTTTCAAAACTACACAATATTAAATCGTTTCTTTTCATTGTTTTTTTTTCTTTTTATTTGATTTATTCAAACGACTTTTGGTCTAGAAGTAACTTACGATGGAATGGGTTAATCCTTTCGGCGCCAAATTTCTAATAGTCGTCTGCAATCCAATTTTGTTAAATAAATTTGGTAAAATAAGGAAATAAGGTAAATAAATGCAAACTTCAAAGGAAAAAATCACAGATATAGAAATAGAGTTTGAGACAAGTAGTGAAGTCCCTTATCAGACGCCGCCTTGAAAAGGCGTCCGATTTGGGACTTCACTATTTGTCGTGGTGCATTTATGCGACATCGGCGATGAAATGGTTAAAAGGATTTGTTACAGTTATTGTTGACATTTGTGATCACCCATATTGTATTTTGATATGTTTTTGTATTAACAGCGCATTTACGTAATAGTTACATACGTACCGTTCATATTATCTTTACGTACGTACCGTCCGTATTATATTTACATACCTACCTCCCATATTCTTATATGTGCCTTGTCATAAAGTTTACTAGATTCAATGCAATATATCACACGAGTCCATGACCTTCATGTGTGAATGTTTTGTGGTTTTTGTTTTCAAAACATGCAATAGGGCTTAGATTATGTATGGCAAAAGTGCAGTTGTCTCCAATATTGAAAGGGAAAGCAGAAATTTTAAAATAAAGCAAACCCACATACTAAACACTATGACATCTGTAATTTAACCCTTTACTCCATAAGTACGCATTTTGACACCAATGATAAAAAAGAGTAGATCCAGATCAGACAGCTTCTGTACGAGCAGCTGTCTGATCAGGGATTGTTCTGTTTATATATAGAATTATAGAGATTTATCAGGGTCAAAGCTTATCTCGTCCATATCCCATTAATGATTATTAATATAGGGTGTGTATTTATTGCATAAATATTCATGGAGTAAAGTGTTCAACTGTATTTGTATGACTTTGTATTAATTTGTATGATTAACCCTTTCCCTCATATGCTATTTTTAGATACAACCTCTTTGAATTAATCTACCGAAAAGGAGCATTAACTAGAGAAAAGGAAAAAATTAGAATTTTGTAGCTTGAAACCATTGTGATAAATAGAGGATTTGCTCCTATAGGAGCAAATGCTCTATTTATCACAATGGTTTCACAAAGTGACTTTTACAGAGTCGTCAAAAGTCGTCAATACAAGGGAATGGGTTAAAAAATGTTTATCACTTTTTACATTTTACAATTTCTACTATTTTCTGTTACACTAAAACCCCTTTTAAACTGGAGAAGTTAGATGTTTTTATACAGTTTACTGCTTAATGTAAAAAATGAAATTCATGCAGTAAGCTCCTTTAGGAGATTTTAAGCACGACTTTACTCTGCATTTAAGCTGCTGTCTTACCAACCAGAATAGATACTAATTTGAATGTTTGGTTTTGAGGGGTTTTACTGTATTTTTTTTTATTTCTGCTCAATATAAGATTACACATGTTCATATTTCCTTAATGTTTAAGTGAGTACTACAATATCTACCAACTCTACAATTATTCATTTTGTATTTATACTCATGTACTGATATGTTTAACCCTTTCGCTGCCAATGCCGGATCTATGATTACCTATGCAATTAGTTTGGATCCAGATGAGACGCCGAGTAACTCGGCGTCTATACAGGATCCAAACTGTTTGTTACTGTTACTATGTTTTTGAAACAAAAATGAAGAAAATCAAAAGAATGGACATTTGTAGCAGACGACAAAGTTAGCAGACGACAGAGTTTGGCAGCGAAAGGGTTAAAACAAAACGCTTTTGTTAATGTTAACATTAATTATTGTAATAAAGTATTGTATTAAAATGCCATGTTTGTTTTTCTTTCTAAATTGCTATGTTTGTTGTTTTTTTCTCCAAATTATAGCCTATTTGTTACAGTTGTTGTTGACATTAAATTTTGTGATCACCCATATTGTATTTTGGTATGTTTTTGTATTAACAGCATTACGTAATACATGTAGTTACATACAGTAAAACTTCGATTATTTGAACACTAAAATACGTATTATTATCGAACTTTACGACAGGTGGCAGCTTAATGCATGGTGAACGTCATGCAGAAAGCTCCTCTAGGAGCTTTCTGCATGACTTTCACCATGCATTAAGCAGCCACCTGCCTAAAAGGGTCTAAATTCTTCTATACCGAAAATTCGGATAATCGAGGTTTTACTGTACTTGAATTATCTTTACATACGTACCGTTCATACACAGTATTATCTTTACATACGTGCCGTCCATATTATCTTTGCATACATACCGCCCATATTCTTATATGTGCATTATGTCATTATCAATCAAATTGCCTTTCACATGCAACTATAAAATTCTTTAAAACACAAGTTAACAACAGCCAAACATACATATTAACCCTTTGCCTGCTAAATATAAACCAACAGGCATCTATAAACAGTTTAACCCTTTACTCCATAAATACGCGTTTGCAAACAGAGTAGACCCAGGTCAGACGGCTCCTATCAGGATCTGCTCTGTATGCTTATAATATAATATAGATACGATTCTACAGTTTCCGTCATGGCAAAAAATCACGTGTTCATGTGCCATTAAAAACATTTAATCAATAATGATGGCGTCATTATTTATTACATCAATAAATCTGTCTACTCTGTTTGAAAATGCGTTAATATGAAGAAAGGGTTACCCTTTTCCTCCATAATCCTTTCTATGCCAGACACAGATCAGACGGCTCTTGTAGGAGCCGTCTGAATAGGGTCCGCTCTATTTGCTTGTCAAATAATATAGACATGACTCTATAGCTTCTGCCAAAAATGCATGTGTCCATGTCCTATTTAAACAATTAATCTTATTGATATTCATGATGTTATAATACATTATTTCTTGCATGAATGTTCATGGAGTAAATGGTTAACTCTTTCTCTCGTGACATTCATTGTACAATATAGAAATCATGAATATTTATTAGCTTGTTTATATAAAGGTACATGTACTTGAATGTATGAATGAATGGCCATGGCAGAAACTATAGAATCAGATCTATATTATGGCATAGGAAAAAGGGCATACCCAGACCAGATGGCACAGGAACCTCCTGATCTGGGTCTACTTTGTCAGCAAAGGAGTTTCAATGAGGAAAAGGCTTAATACTAAACGTGCCATGATCCATCGGTGTTTAACGAGTCTGTTTGGTATGGTTTCTTTTAATTTGCTAGGGGATTTTGAACAGGAAATGGTCCTGTAGGAGACATCTGATCTGGCTATACACTGTTGTTTGCAAAACCCAGTACATTCGTTTGCCACATTCAAAGGGTTCAAGAAAAGTGTTTTGCAGAACAGGGTGTTCACCTATCCGAGCGTATCAATAGTCACCAAATGTGAAGTATTATTAACCGTTTACACCATGAATACTTTGAAAGAAATAATAACATCATGAATATTAATTAGATTAATTCTCATAATAGCACATGTGCACAGGAATGTTTGGCCATGGCGGAAACTGTAGAATTATATCTATATAATACCATAAGCAAACAGAGCAGACCCTGATCAGACGGCTCCTATAGGAGCCGTCTGATCTGGGTTTACTCTGTTTGCAAAGGAGTAGAAAGGCGTATTTATGTATTAAAGTGTTAAGGATGTCCAAAAACGTTACCGTATCCAAGCACGTGACTAAAGTTTTTAATATTTTCTCCTGTAATTGGTTTGTAATTTCAAACGGATAACAGGAAAAAGAATTGACATTTAAATGTGCATTTATTAATATTTACTCATAAATAATATAGAATAAGATAGGTGGTAGTTAATACAATTTATAGTATGTTTTGTCTTTAACCAAATGATATAAACTATTATATTACAATAACAAACACAAATATCATTAACAAAACTAACAAAAATACTGGTTTTCTCAACTAAGTAATACTTGCGTCTTAATTTTATTGAGCAACACACGATGTCCATCTACTGGATATATACCTTCTGGTGAGCCCTTATGTTACACTCAACCCTTGAGCATGTTATGGGCGCACATGTATGCAAGCGGTTTTGGATCCACAAGAGACGCTATGTATCTCATCATCTTAGGCAGATCCAAATTGTTCGACATTCAAGTGATATATGTTTTTAGAAAATACGATATACGTGATAGCTGTTTTTAACATTAAGCAGGCCAAATTTTACGCGGCCGAAAATATGCTAAACAGGCTAAAGGTTAAGAAATAACACAATGCTGGGCAGCTAAATGTGCATGTTTTTGCAGGTATCGAGAAGACAACTAAATCATTTCAGCTGCAATTGTGGTGAATTACGTCTATAATGTAACAGGAGTAATGGTTTATCGAAGGGACGCAACTTCCCTAGAATACGCTCGTATAGTCCACGTGTCTTTCTGTTATGCTTCTTTTAGAGTCAGTTCGCTTGTAGCAATGTTCCGTCATATACAGTAAACCCCTGATAATGCGACCACCTAAAAGATGTTTAATTCTGGGTGTCATATGCAGGTGGTAGCTTAATGCAAGACAAAAGTAATGCAGAAAGCTCCTGTAGGAGCTTTCTGCATTACTTTTTCCCTGCATTAAGCAACCACCTGCTTATAAAGATAACCATGTTTATTCATTAAGTTGTCGCATTAGAGGGGGGTTACTGTAGTTTCGTGGTATGTATGCGTTTTTATGTCATCCCATTACCTAATGTACAAATAATGTAATAATTAATGGCATCATGAATATTCATTAGATGAGTTTTCATAATGACGTGTAAACACAGGATATTTTGTCCATGGCAGAAAATGAAGATTCCAATACCGGTATATATAATGCCATAAACAAACAGGAGCCGCCTGACCAGGACCTACTAAGTTTGCAAATACGCCAAAGTGTCCCTCCATCAAGTAGATCTAAAGGGTTACAAATAAATGTGTGCTCAGTTGATAAAAAATATTCTACCCTGAAACATTTTCATTAAATAGTTTGTGATGCGCTGACAACGTGTATCGCTGACACATTCTTCATTGATGTTCACATGTAGAATAGAGTGTTCACCTAGATTTTGATACATCTCGAAGGTTTGCTTGTTGGAGAGCCAGCTGTTCTTCGTATTTCTCTTTCGCCCATTGGGCATTGAGCAGCGTAGTCGCACGTTCCATGAAGGCGCTACGAGCAGGTCGGTGTCTAACACGGAATCTCTGCAAGAGTAATAATAAAGAACATTCGTAACTACTCGGTAGTTTTCGGCAAGCTCGAACCATCCCCGAGGTGTTCCGAATGAATATAGTATCGCACATACCTCGCGATACTTTTTATAATGAGTATCATGATGATGATGATGGTATGCCACTACGTATGATAATACAGTAAAACCTCTCTTAACCGGCCATTAAATTTAGTATGAATATCGGTCTTGGAGACAGGTGGCAGCTTAATGCAGGGTGAAAGTCATGCAGAAAGCTCCTAGAGGAGCTTTCTGCATGACTTTCACCCTGCATTAAGCAGCCACCTGCCTAAAAGTGTCTAAATTCTTCTCTACTAGACTTCCGGTTAAGAGAGGTTTTACTGTAGTTAAATTATTTATGAAAAGCATGATGACAACAACAGAAACAACGATAAACAGAACAACCACAGTAACTATAATAGCAATGTCACTATTAAATCTTTTAGATAGGTGACAGTAGTATTTTCAAGATAAAAGTACATGTATGAGTCATACAGGAAACCTCATGTACAAAACACACAGTCGCCCGAACAGTACCATCACAAACAAGGTGTGTTTGTTAAACACTATGCCCCCGATTATCGCCAATATAAATTTGACCTCTAAGTTGACCTTTGACCTTGATATATGACATTATTTCCAGTCATCATAAATTCTGGGAATGTGATTGGCTGAGACCCTCCACGTGAACGGGGTGTAAGAAACCGTACACCCCGTTTGATCCAAGGTGTACGGAATCAAGTATGTCACGTGACTGATCGGTTTTGTTTCATCATCGATTCGCGTAAACAAACTCAATTTCTGAGTTTATAAGGCGGTTATTTCCTTTGAAATAAACGGAATTAATTCATAAAAACTGTCTAGCATCCACACATATGTATAAAAACAACTTTTATATCAGTTATATGTTCGTATACTGCTTCTTTTGTTTCCCCAATTATCCCACCTGTCGTAACTACGGGAAACAAAATGGCGGAAGTAAACAACGGTGCAAAGTATCATCGTAATTGGCACTGGTTTAAAATAAGAAATGAAACCAGATTAAACAGGGTGTCTGACCAGGAGAAAGTCCAGATGGGTCAAGCCATTACCAGTGCTGTACGCGGAGGTGTCCCCTCGGCTTCCATTTCCGCCTTGCCATCTTCAACAGTGTTTCCAGCAATCTGTGACAATCCCTCCACCAACTACATAAAGTTAGATCTGACAACCAGGCAGAATCATGTTTGAACGGCGTCGATATAAACGAATTATTCACGGAATTCTTCCCAGATGATAACAACTTTAATATCTCGGCGCCAGCAGTAAATTTTGCAAATAAAACTCTCATCCCAAAAAAATGCACCAATAACAATGTTCAGCGGTTGCAAAATTGGGTCAGCTCAAATCGTCATCAATCAGTCAAAACAGACAGATCCTGGCATGTAGTCGCTGACCTAAACTGCAGTACTTAGAATAACTGTTGACAATCTGTGTTCCTTCGTTCACACATGCTTGTTATAATTCCGTTCACTTTTTACAAACGTTTGAATTCACCGTTATAAAGTTTTTCCTTATATCACTGAATATCCCTCCTAAAATGACCCAAATAATTCATGAATTGAAGTTTATGACGTCAAAATTCCAATGTTATGTGTGTCGTAATACCAGTACTATATATAGTTGTCGTGGAAGATAAGGGAAACCCCACCGATGATTAATATTAATCAGTTAGAATACAAAACATCTTCAGGTTTCTCTTATCTTTCATGATGACTAATAATGCTTTTTTGAAATGGTGTTATAAATGCATTTGTACAGCATTTTCAGAGAATCTCTTCCAACCCGCGAATCCGCGCGTGAGTTTGAGTGACGTAATTTTTCAGTCGGTGCTTTATTGACAGCTGTGCCAAATCGCACGCGCTGTATGTAAACAAGTTTTTAGGGATTAAAAACTACAAAACTGTGTAAGGTTATGCATTTATTCTTTCTTTCAATGGACCAAGACTGGAAATAAATTCGTTACACGGTGTTTCGGCGGGGTGTACGGGTTTGTATGACGGTTTTGGATTCCGTATTTCCTTCGCGCTTCGCGCTCAGGAAATACGGAATCCAAAACCGTCATACAAACCCGTACACCCCGCCGAAACACCGTGTAACTAATATTAACCTTAATATTCTACCCCTAAAATGTTACCCTCCATAGGTTGCACATACATGCCAAGTATGAAGTATGTATGTCCAATGGCTAAAATATTATCGCAAACGTTAAAGTTGGGGACAAACCAACAGACAGGGCAAAATCAATACCCGCCCCTTGATCGAGGGGCATAAAAAGAACAGCAAATGTACATGTCTATCAAAGGATAAATTTTAAGAGACGCACAAAAACATAACAAACACTCATTTCATTTCACCAAGAAGGCCTCGAAGATATTCTGTTCTAATGTGGCCTGTATGTTTCATTTAGGCCAACTTATGCTATGCTTATACAATTATCCTTCCTCTATGATAATCACGTGTGTCTGATATATTTACGTTTTGTAGAATAACAAATATACTATTCTTACCGTATACTGCTCATTTTTAACTGGCCAGGGACCTTTGTCAAAGTGCAAGTGGCACTCGTGCAAAGGTGGGGGTGATTTGGGTGGCGCCATTTGTATACCCCGGATGTTTCTGTCTGTCGCCTTGTCTACTCGCTCGCCATGGACTACAAAGTATAGACGTAAAACATGCTTACGTAGATTGAGATTGCAATGTTTCTAAGAAAGTTTATTTGTAACAGCACTTTGTAAGAAATATATCATACGCTTGATTTATCATTTCCCTAATGAATATTCATAAAGACATAATGACTGAATGAATATCAAGTCGCTGATGCTTTTATAAGGGCATTGTGAACAGAGAACGTCTGAAGGAGCTTCCTCATAGCTTATTCAACATATGTCATATCCGAAGAATTCTTGCAGCAACACAACTCAAAAGTAAGGTTCATTCAAATACATGTCTAGACGGGTGCACATAGAATATAAGGCTAAATGGCCATGTCCGATTATATTTAGTGGCACCTTTATAAAAATAATAGATATTAACATTGATATATTCTACAGCAAACCTTTTTTCTATTAAAACATGCCAGAAAATGTACAATAAAATATACAATAAAACTTTGTGTATAGTGTATGGTAATCGTCATCTACTAACTTTCTCATCTTAAAAGTGTCAAGGACACTTACTCGCTTTATCAACTGGATCTAAACTGTTTGCATGGAGAATCTAATATTCGTCGCCATCGTTCAAAGAGCCAACACGATTACTCAAAAGAAATCACAACGTTTGCTCTTTAACTCTTTCACCGCCAATTTCGCCTTTATTCGCCATGACAAATAGTGCAGTCCCAGATCAGACGCCGCCCTTTTCAAGGCGGCGTCTGATCAGGGACTACACTATTTGTCTCAATCTCTATTTCTATATATGTGCTTTGTTCCTTTGAAATTTGCATTTATTTATCTCATTTCCTTATTTTACTGAATGATTTAACAAACTTGGATTGCAGACGACAATTAGAAATTTGGCGCCGAAAGGGTTAAACTTTTTCCTTATAGTGACGCATTCTTTACAGATGATCTGCAAACAGTAGAACCAGATGAAACATCTCATGTAGGTTCCGTCTGATCGGTGTCTATATTGTTTGCTTTTGACATAAATAGATATGCTGCTACTGTTGTCACCATGACCAAAGTTTCCCTTTGTTTATATAATGAAACCCCTATAAACCGGACGTTAAATCTGGTATAAATATCGGTCTTGGAGACAGGTGGCAGCTTAATGCACGGTGAAAGTCATGCAGAAAGCTCCTCTAGTACCTTTCTGCATGACTTCCACCCTGCATTAAGCAGCCACCTGCCTAGAAGTACATGTAGTTCTATTATAAAACTGTAGCTTAATAATATTCATAAAGCCATTATGACGTCGATTTACGATTCGAGAATTTATGAGGACCAATTGAAAAAACAGGTATCATGGAACAAACCAAGTGTCAATAGCTTAAATATTGATGAGTCGCCGAGTTACTCTGCGCGTACAGTAAAACCTCTCTACAACTGCTACTAAATTGTGTTAATTAGTTGATATTTATGGCAGGTGGCAGCTTAAAGCAAGGTGAAAGTAAAACAGAACGCTCCTATTGGAGCTTTCTGTTTTACTTTCACCTTGCTTTGAGCAGCCACCTGCATTTAACACAAAATACTTGATGTAATTTAGTGGCCGTTGTAGAGAGGTTTTATTGTATATAAGAACTGAAATAAACAAAACTAAAACACTCTGAATATATAAAACTACTGTCTGAATCCTCATCTAGAAACTATATGTTAAAATGTATCCGTTTCCTAGATAATGTATAGTTGAACTTCGATATCTCGAACTCGGATAACTCGAAGTAAAAGTTCGGTCCTTCCCAAATTTATAATACTGAATTGTTCTAAAATATATCACTGCGTTTATCTAGAAGTACATGTGACAGCTTAATGCAGGTCTAAAGAAATGCTACAATACCACACAGGAGCTTTCAGCATTAATTTAGACCTGCATTAAGCTATGAACTTGAGCAATTGTTCCGATTAAAAATCGGATAACTCGAGCCTGTTATCTCAAAGTAATTTGTATGGTCCCTTGCAGTTCAAGATATCGACGCTCAACTGTATATATCAAAACAACAACCCATCACAAGTTAGAAGTACAAGACATCCATAGCTTACAACATCATAATCAGTTCATTGTTGAAAGTTACGTCCATTACTCTACTTTCTCACAAAACATATACATGTATGTTTTTAACTGTTTCGTTGCAATTATTGTGTCTGAACATTTTTCCAACATCAACCGTCCATTATTTTTCATAAAATTTAAACAACTCAATTTCCTTCAAAACTCATATGAGATAAACTACCTTTGAAGCAAACTGAAGTGTTAATATCAGTCATGAGTCTATTCCTTATTACATGTAGTACTATAATCGCCAGAAAGAATTACCAATTGTAGATTTGTCTCATAAGTGAAAGGTATACATAGTTCTAATTAGTACAAATAAACTGTTCACCAATTAACTCCTGAGTATATATCAACGAACCTTTCTCTAGTAAGAACTTGTGCACTGTTACAAGAGAAAACAAAACATGTATATTGACCCTTATACGAAGTCAAATTTATCAAAATTGAATGAAGAATTCTATAAAATTGGTGTACAATGTAAAGTTCGTTATGTATGCGGATAGTCATACAACCGTCACGAGTATTTCACAAGTGTCTCTAAAGTAACCACATGATTTATTAACATACTAGGAGAATGTAAAAGCAGGCGGTTGCTTAATGCAAGACAGAAATAATACAGAAAGCTCCTTTAGAAGCTTTCTATATCACTTTTGTCCTGCATTACGATACCACCTGTTCTTGTTGTATTAATCTAGAATTAGATTTCTTTGGAGTGGTCGTATTAGCGAGACTTGGTTGTATATATTTAGGTTCGTTACTGAGTTCGCCTATTTATGCCCTCTGCTCTGTGTGTATGTTATAATAATTACCCAATGTGCAATAGCTATTTGTCTAAGTTTATTTATATTTGTACCACACTTACAATACAACTATGTACTATGTTAACCCTAACAAAGCTGTGAAAAAGAAATCTGCTCAAGTATAGATATGGTGCAAGTGGGGTTCCAATTCGAACAAGTGTTTTGGGAAAATAATGGTCGAGATTTAAACACCTTAACTCCTGATGAGACACCGAACTACTCCGAGTCTATGCTCTTTGCAAATGCACACTAGGTTGCCGGTAACGATATATAGGTTAACACATTACCCCCTAGTGACGCATCTTTGCGCCTCTATAAAAATCACATTGTGAAACCATTGTGATAAATAGAGCATTTGCTCCTATAGGAGCAAATGCTCTATTTACCACAATGGTTTCAAACTGCAAAATTCTAAATGTTTCCTTTTCTCTAGTTAATGCTCCTTTTCGGTAGATTGATTCAAAAAGGTTGCGTCTAAAAATAGCCTAGGAGAGAATGAGTTAATTCATAAAATATCAAATTTACGTCTATATATGCATTTTCACTACGGACAATTAACAAACATCTAATGTTGGCCATCATTTCCTCAATTTATATTGTGCTCGTACATCTACTGGTATAGAGCATGTATAATTGTATATACAGAATGTATGGGCACACATTAATATTTACAATATATAATGAGAAGAAGTAGGCGTATATATGCAATACATTTTTATATTCCAGTCAAGAATAAAGACGGTATACTATATTAGAATTCGTTCAGGGAGTTATTACAAAGAGGACAACACATCCACATCCGACTTCATTTCATATCATGAAATTCATAAATTGGGTCGCCACACAGTTTGTTGTTAACTGTTATATGCAACGTGCACGTGTCCCAAACTATATGCTACCGGTTTGAAATAGCAACGATGGAAATTATTACCTGTTAAGAAGCAAATCTTGATTGAAACAGAAGCTGGGATGACATAAGTAAATTAGGCATTTGTTTTCAAATCAATAACATGTCCATGTTGTGATCACTCTCTTCAACTCTCTTCTTAGAGTGGTCAAAGCAAGGAGATTTGGTGGAGACATGACGATTTTACAAACCCTCTCTATAACGGTCATTGAATTACATCAAGTGTTTTTGATAAAGGCAGGTGGCTGCTTAAAGCAATATGAAAGTAAAACAGAACGCTCCTATAGGAGCGTTCCGTTTTACTTTCACCTTGCTTTAAGCAGTCACCTGCTATAAATACCAACTAATTAACACAATTTATTGGCCGTTATATAGAAGTTTTACTGTATTATTAATGTCTCTTTATCTGTGACTATGTTCAAGCATGAACAGAGTATATAATACATGCAATGAATTCAGTACTCCAATGACATACAACAATTGTTGCAATAAAGCAAAATTGTGAATATTTCCGCCGCTAGTTGAATTCAAAGCTAGACCTTCTGGATAAAATGCCAATAAGAAATCGCAACTAACATTTATTATTAATTTATTAGGATTTCCTTTATACTCAGTACTCTACATATTGGGGTAGGGGTGTATACATGTACTATGCTTACTGGTGAATGCTTATATATATACATGAAGTATATCCGCTTTCCAATTGAAATGTAACAATTATCATTCACGTGCAACAATAAAACGAACCAATCCCATTTATTGTGCTCGTAGTGTGTGCATTCCAATCTTTTTATTTCTATTCTTAGCTTTAGTTAAACATTAACCCTTTACCCCGTGAATATTCATATTAGAAATAATGACATCATGAATATTAATCAGATGCATTTTAATAATGACATATGAACACAGGGAGTTTTTAACAAGACAGAAAGTGCATAATCAGTTCTATATAATTCCAATAAGCAAACAGAGCAGACTCTGATCAGACGTCTCCTATATCTCTTTCGGCGCCAATGTCGCCTGCTGGCACCATTGAAAACAGTGCAGTCCCAGGTCAGATGACGCCTTTTCAAGGCGGCATCTGACCTGGGACTTCACTATTTTCTGTATTATTTTAGCCCAAGCATACAGGTTTTTAAAAACAAATGTTTTACTAATATACCTTTATTATTTAGTTTAGAATTACATTTAATATGAAATTATTATTGCAGACGACACTTTTGAATTTGGCGCCAAAAGAGTTAAGAGCCGTCTGGGTCTACTGTGCTTGAAAAAATGCGTTAAAGTGCGTATTTATAGAGTAAAGGGTTACACACCGTACATAACATTATCCAATAAGTTCTGCAAACAGCTTCTGATCATCTAAATCAGACTCTGAAGAGCCGAACTCTACGTCAAATCTCAAACTGTCCGATACAATGATTTTGGTAGGAAATACAATGGAAGGATATCTAATTACAGTAAAACCCCTCTAAACCGGACGTTCAATTTAGTACAAATATCAGTCTTGGAGACAGGTGGCAGCTTAATGCCGGTCGAAAGTCATGCAGAAAGCTCCTCTAGAGATTCGCCATGCATTAAGCAGTCACCTGCCTAAAAGTATCTAAATTCTTCTCTAATAGAATTCCGGGTTAGAGGGGTTATACATTGAGAATTGAAGCAAATCAAATGAAACTTGTTAGGATAGTTGACGGTCAATCGTTTGTATGTAAATAGTCCCGTCTTGGTGTAACTCATTCCCTCATATTGACGCCTTTTGACACCATTGTGATAAATAGATAAATGCTCTATTTATAACAATGATATCCCACATACACAATTCTAAATAAAATATTTTATCTAGCAAATTCTCCTTTTCGGTAGATTTATTCAAAAGAGGTAGGATCTAAAAATAGATTTCGAGGTAATGAGTTAACTTTAGAATCCGTTGAGTATGAAAGACTTATAATTATTTGATGGAGTATTTTGAATGACATACTGCAGATCATTGTTAGAGGGTTCCTCTACTAGCTCTCTTCTCTAGATCTTCGCTGTTTGCAATGGCCAGTACACGCGTTTCCAGCACTCAGCGGATTAACTACAAACAATTCGTTACAACTAAATACACATTATACTTACTTATATTTAGTCTCTCCGTGTGGAACTTAATATTGAACGGGTCTTTGTCCGTCTTCTGAAGGAATTCCGGTAAACCGAACGTTTTAAGTGGTGGATACTGAAACATCAAAATACAATTGAAATTCGATAACTCTAAGGGACCATACAAATTACTTCGAGATAATAGTGGTTTGAGTCATCCGATTTCCAATCTGATCAATTGCTTAAGTTCACAGCTTAATACAGGTCTAAAGTAATGACGAAAGTTCCTATAGGAACATGTGTTTCCAGATAAGCGTAGCGATACATTTTAGAACAATTCTGTATTGTAAATTTTGGAACGATCGAACATTTACCTCGTATTACCCCGTAGTTATCCGAGTTCGAGATATCGAAATTCAGCTGTATATACGGTAACCTCGTTAATGCGACCAAATAATGTATTCAGATTGGAGAACTGTAAAAGCAGACGGTAGTTTAATACAGGTCAAAAATAATACAGAAAGCTCCTGTACTTTTATCCAGCATTAGGCTACCGTCTTTTTTAAAATTCCAGAATTAGACTTCTTTTGAGTGGATGTATTAGTGATACTATGCTGTTATATTGATTTCAGCAATTTGATTCGTTTAGATATATGTATTGAGTTAAACGTATACATACTTATTCGCGCCTTTACAAACAAAACAAACCTGGTTAGACAGCTAATACAGGAGTTGTATAACAAGGATCTGCTCTGTTTGCTGATGAAATATCATAGATATGAGTCTACAGTGTCTGCCAATGCCAAACTTTTCTTTGTTCATAAACCACTATAAAATTTCAGTTGATTAACCCTTTCGGCGCCAAATTTCTAATTGTCGTCTGCAATCCAATTTTGTTAAATCGTTCAGTAAAATAAGGAAATAAGATACTTAAATGCAAATTTCAAAGGAATAAAGCACATACACAGAAATAGACTTTGAGACAAAAAGTGAAGTCCCTGATCAGACGCCGCCTTGAAAAGGCGGCGTCTGATCTGGGACTGCACTATTTGTTGTGGCGCATTTTTGCGACACTGGCGGTGAAAGGGTTAATAATGTCTTACATGAGTACTCAACGATTAAAAGATATTTGTATCAGTCAAGAGTATGGGCAGGTTACCTATCAGTTTGTCTCATCGTCTCTTACACATCATAACAGATATGTTTCACCATTTAACCTTTAGCCTGCTATGGACGGATAAGTGAATAAATATGCAAACAGTTTGGATCCAGATGAGACGTTGAACATCCTGATACGTATTGTTTGGCACTCTGATTGTATTTTGTTAGACATATTGATTATAGCTTAAATATAGTAGGTGAAAAATTCTGTAAAATATATTTGCTCAGCAGGCTTTACTCCCATGTTGTATATGGTAAACTCCTCCATTTCAAAATCCCCTTTTCCGTGAACGTTTTAGCTAAATGAAATTGGTTAACCCATTTTGTTTCCGCCCAGATCTTATTTTGGAACCTGTTCATTTGTCATGGTTAGGGGACACCTCATATAACATATTTGCTGGTACATGTATAAGCCAATTAACATCGATGAATTCAGCAAACAGTGCAAACCCTGATCAGAGCGTTTCAGAAGGAGCCCTCTGATCTGGGTCTTTACAGTTTGCCTATCTCCTTTTTAAGGCAAATTGGACACACATGGGTTAATTTTGTAAAATTCCACCAATTGTACATAGCTATATTCAAAACAAGCTGAGTTTTTTTATATAATTTGTCATGTAATACTTAATTAACAGAATTATCAGAATCATATGATACTTAAATAAACAGAATTATCCATATCTGTAATAATATTGAAAACATAATCCCGCAGGAAATCTATATCTTACTCCTCGGAAGTCGTGTGGTTCCGGATTTTCATACTGGTCCTTTTCATACATTCCTTCTCGTACGAATTTCTTTTTAGCCGTGAAAGGTCTGTCTAAATGAAATATTGTCACTAAAGATTTTTGTCCCTCCTGGGGAGGTTGTAACAGTTTTGGAACTACTTTCTCTCGCGGACGTTTAATAAACTCCCTTTGTCCGGGAATAGTTCCGTACAACCAAGGTCTTTGAGATTCACGAGAGTTTCTTTTCGGTGGATTTGGGGCAAATTTTTGAGGTCTGAAGTCCGGAGGTGGCCTTTTCCATATATCATTGTCCTTTTCTACCGATTGTCTCGTGAAATTTTCACTCCTTA
The DNA here is from genome assembly GCA_963576725.1 of Azorinus chamasolen. Classification (NCBI taxonomy): domain Eukaryota; kingdom Metazoa; phylum Mollusca; class Bivalvia; order Cardiida; family Solecurtidae; genus Azorinus; species Azorinus chamasolen. The sequence continues at coordinate 23,882,027 of OY755247.1, forward strand.
TTTGGATAAGAGTTTCATTGGCATCGTAATTTGTCTTTGAATGAAATCCAAACGGCACTAGTCCGACAGAAGATGTTGATTCTGTCGGAGTTGGTGATGAAAAGTCGAGGAAATCAAGTTGACTCATGTTGGCTGCCTGGTTGGAAGACTTGGATGTTCAGGACATCGTATTCTTCTGAAAAGATTAAACATGTATTTCATAAATATGCCTCATAATACCGTTGCAAACAGAGTAGACCCAGATCAGACGCCTAATGTAGGAACCATTTGATCAGTGTCTGCTATATTTATTTAAGGAATAATATCACGCGTCTACTGTTTCTACCATAGCCAATATTTTATTTTTATTTGCCATTATAACATTTAAAATGATTAACCCTTTCCCTGTTCTATGTTTATTCCAAATTTCAATACCTGCTGAATATTCATGGACAAAATAGTTATAATGAAATATGGAAGTTGAAATATTGTAGCTATTTTAGAAAGTAAAGAAACAGATCCGTCAAATTCCATTAGCAAACAGAGCAGACCCTGATCAAACGGCTCCTGTAGGAGCCGTCTGATCTGGGTCTACTCTGTTTGCAAATGCGTGCAAAATACGTTTATATGTGGGAAATTTGTTCTATCAATATACGAAATAGCTACTAAAAGATATTTCTATAGTTTTTGTTAACACCAAAGAAACACGTGTCTATGTGTATCTGGCCTATTCTCTACATTTATTACATTTACCCCGACAGACTCTAGTAAATAAAAAGATTAAACAATGAACGCATGTTTTCCAACATTCATTAAACATGGTGTTGGTAATGTTTAATTTGAACATACATCAAAAATGCTTATGTGATACAAAATAAACCGTTTTAAATGAAACAAAATAGTATCGACCTATTTCGAACAGTTACGGAACTGAAACGCAACCCGAATGAATATTAATCCACTTGGCACCACATTTCTAATTGTCGTCTGTATTCAAATTGTTGTTAAATCATTCGGCATAATAAGGAAATGAGATAAATAAATGCAAATTTCAAAGGAATAAAGCACATATATAGAAATAGAGATTGAGACAAAAAGTGAAGTCCCTGATCAAACGCCGCCAATCTGGGACTGCACTATTTGTCGTGGTGCATTTATAATGCGACTTCGGCGGTGAAATGTTTAATACATCGCTGAATTATATTGGGGTCTTCGACAACAAAAATGTGAACATTTAATGTTCTTCAGCATTTATTCGATCGGTTTTCTCACGATATTCTTTTCAGCACATAGACAAATGATTTATGTAATGATTTATGTAATGTTAGGCATTTTTTAAAACGCCTTGCAAGTAGGAACTATCATTTATCCTATTAGAAAACATATCTGACCCAGGATATTTTATCAATTAAACTTATAAGAACTTTCGGTGCATGGTCAGATTTCTTCAAGTATACATGTATTACATTTTGTTATGTGTCGCTAACGAAATTCTGAGGAAGGGTGAAATCTAGTTTTTAAATGTGTCTATTGTCAGACATTTCTGTTGTTCAATTTAGTTTTTACTACCATGTGTGGCAGGCAGTTTTTTCTGTTTGTTACTCTTTTCTCTTTGCCATGCATTTCTGACTCATACATGACAGTCTCAGTGATCTGAAGACTATACATGTACCCTTCTGACACATATTGGTGACTGCCAAATGTTTCTGTGGCTGTGTACACCTTTGGGTATCTTATGTTTACTGCCACGCCTTTCTTACTTTTAAGTTTTTCTGCCACGCTTTTCTGTGACTACACACGTTTGTTTTAGTTTGAGTTAAATCTCATATCTTTAAGCCACAGTGTTGTATAAAAAAAAGTTTGCTTGAGCCTGAGATCACTCATAAGCATCTGATTGGTCAGATTTTGAGCTTGCTCAAAATCTGACCAATCAGAAACTTGAGGATGAGTTCAGACTCAGAAGTTTTAGAATACTGGGTCCTTACTGGTCAGATACTTGAGAATTAATCCGGACTCAAACTCAAATTTGGACTCAGTTCTATAACCGTAGATACTAGTTTATCACCATTGAGCTCAATGAATAGAGCGAAACCGTATTTCTATAGATGTGATTTGGCACAATGTGGGTATGGTGCATATTAAATGCCTTTTTATTTGTAATTCATTAGAATGTAATCTGAAAACCTCCGCCGCGTGTTTATCAAGGACTTCAAGGTGTAACTGAACTCTATGTATGCTACGCAACTGTCGTTTGTAAAATGTGTCGTCTGCAGTAATTTTTAAACTAACATTTTCTTCTTTGACTCTTTAGCAACACAGCCAGAAATTCAAAGAGTTTGGATCCAGGTGATAATAATTTGTTCAACGCCGAGTTACTCGGCGTCTAAACTGGATCCAAACTACAGTAGAACCCCTCTAATGCGACCACTTAATGAATAAACATGGGTGTCTTTATAAGCAGGTGGTTACTTAATGCAGGACAAAAGTATTGCAGAAAGCTCCTAGAAGAGCTTTCTGCATTACTTTTGTCCTGCATTAAGCTACCACCTGCATCTAGCACACCTAAGTATACCTCTTTTAGGTGGTCGCATTAGCTTAGTTTGACTAAGACAGAGCTTTAGAAGCAGAACTATATCATACCACAAGCAAGCATAGTGGACCCTTATTATACGGTTCTTATAGGAGTCGTCTGCTTAGGGTACGCTCTGTTTGCAAAAATAAGCAAATTGAAAATTGTTTAGATATAAAGCAGGCGGGGATTTAAGCAAACGATACGTTTCATAGCAAGATAATGCTTGAACGTTTGTAGTTTACAGATTGGATCAAGATCGCCGTCATATCAAGATGAAGAAACAAATGATGATTTCATAATTGAAGCAGGTGACAAATATAAGATCAAATCATTTTTGTTCTGCAGAATAAAGGACAAGTTCTATTTTGTCGTCTGCTAATTCACCTGATAGCTTTGTGTCAATATAACAAATACTGAGCATATTTGCACAGTCACTGGTAAAAATCGTTATTGTTTAAAAGTTATGGAAATGTGTGTTTATGTCAACTTTAAAAAAAAGGCAATAAATTGACACTATCAATGAAAAGCGGTAAGAACCACGGTCCACTTGTCAAAGTAACAGAAAGCATTACAAACACAATAAACCCTCTCTGACCCGAACTGCTGGTAAAGAAAAACTTATGCCTCTTTAGGCAAGTGGCTATTCAATGCAGGGTTAAGGTCATACAGAAAGCTCCCAGGATAGCTTTCTGTGTGACGTTTACCCTGCATTATGCTATCCCCTGTATAAGAGACTGATAACGATATTTACAGTAAAACCCTAATACGGTCACGTGACAAATGAACATAAATGTCTGTAAAAGCAGGTAGTTGCTTAACACATTACCTCATAGGCTATTTTTAGATACGACCTCTTTGAATAAATCTACCGAAAAGGAGCATTAACTAGAGAAAAGGAAATTTTCTAGAATTTTGTATCGTCGATGTCCCTGTTTCGGTGCATGACCTATTTCGGTGCACTTTACTTGGGAAACGATATATTTTTTTAAGGTCATCACTTTCTGCAATCCACAAAATAAGCAAATACCTGTCCAACATGCATACCTTTACCTCTAAGGCCTAGACTCATTCAGATTAATGCTGGCATATTGTTGTTATTGGCAAGCGAGTTTGCGTGCTTGCAAGCATGTGCGTGTGTATGGATAGCATGTGGGTTTTGTTTGTTTGTAATCTAAACATGTTTACAAATGTTAACAAATTTATTGTGAATTAACTTATCAATACCAAGCTGTTATTCATAACCATTCTGATATATAAAGTCGCATGCTTCTGATGAAGCAGCTCTCTAATCGCATGTGTTAACATGGTCTTTGTTTTACTGCAGGTATAGTTAGGTTAATTCTACAGTAGATACATTGTGCATTTTCTGTAAATATCTGTACATTATAATATGTTTGAGGGCCACAAGGGAGATTAGTTGCTTGCCTGTACTAATTGTGTTACCCTCTTGAAATAAAGTCTTTATTATTATTATTATTATTATTATTATCGCTGTCAAAAAAATCTAAAATGTGCTGCAAACAGTTAAGTTACTTACCATATTTGATAAAGCATAGCAATTTCAGCCATTTTCTTTATGTCTGTTTTCACTTAGATAACGTTTGTTCCAAAAAATACTGTCTTGAAAACGTTTCTCTCAATTTTGTAGAGATGCAAATTTGTTGTCATATGCTGCAGCAAAGTCACATGACTTCGATGTCTCTGCTCATTGTTTTTCAAGTACAGGCTATGTCCAAAAGTATGTCCTTCACTATATTTTTCACATTGGAGAGAGACCTTACAGAGCAGAGACATACTTTAGTTTATTCATACAGGATAGAGGCCTAATTCTATTCATGCCGGAGAGATACCTACTAGATTTAAATCTAATAATATTTTACTGGAAAAAACGTCTTACTAGAGTTGTTTTAGTCAAAATGCACAAATTCCAGGGAAATTAATAATGAGTTTAAGCAAGGTAAGAACATTGACAATAAATGGTTCTTGTTATAAACATACTTTAAACTCGTTACAACATGCATAATTTGTTTGATATGCATTTCATTTTGTTTTAACAGTTCAAAGTTAAAAAATAAGTTACAGACCTACTACTTTTGATTTACAAATGTAGTCATACACTTTTGTTGAACACTGTATTTGGATAAAAAAAAAAAGCCGCACCGAAATAGGGCAGTTAAACACAAAATAACACAAAATGACTACCTCATTAAAACGGTTTCAACCGCGATAAATATGGAATGTTTTGGGAATTAATTTATATAGATTTAACTTAGAAGACCTATTACAAAGGTAATATTAGTTTTTTTTCGTACAATTTTAAGATTTGTGATCACCGCGATCAGTTTGATTGCTAAGTGCACCGAAACTGGTCCATCCACGATAGTTTGAAACCATTGTGATAAATAGAGCATTTGCTCCTACAGCAGCAAATGCTCTATTTATCACAATGGTTTCACAAAGTGACTTTTACAGAGTCATCAAAAGTCGTCAATATGAGGGAATGGGCTAATACGTGTATATCGTCCCAATTTGTTAATGGAAGTCATGTTGTTGTTGTTTTCGCTGTATATCGGTTGTATCGTTGACAATTTTATCGTTGACAATGATGTACTTCTTATTTCTTTTCAACGTTACATGTTATTATACAAAATAAACATAAACAAGGGCGTCATGATGGCCCTGATATCGCTCACGAGACAATCAGAGGAAAAGATGTTTAAAGTTTTCACTATATGTTTCTATTGAAAATTGGCCATCCTTGGGGCGGGGCCAATTTTGACCCCAGGGGCATACTTCATACAACTGTTGTAGAGGACCTGAACATGATGCTATATGCCAAAGATGAAAGCTGAGAACACTGTAGATTCCGAGTAGAATATTTTTTTAAAAGTTCAAATAGTTGACGACACACGACGCACGCCGACGGACGACGGACATCAGGCGATCACAAAAGCTCACCCTGAGCACGTTGTGCTCTGGTGAGCTAATACGTGACAGTAGGGAGAATGAAAACTGACAGACCGAAGTCTTCCATAGATTAAGCCCTGTCTTAAAAAACAAACATAATAAAACAAAAACAAAGGCAAATAAACCATGTCTACTAAAATTTGGAAATACATGTAGTACAATTATCAGTACTTTCGGATTAAAACAAGCCTTTGAGAAACTATTGACTGAGTGTGGAATTATCGGGCGTCACATCTCGATCCACGCTGTTTGCAAATGCAAGTCAGGTCAAGATCTGTGGAATAAAGGTTAAGAAACAAAAGATATTGATCTTGGTATGTTTATCAAGACAATAGCACCGCTGGTACAACAGAACCGAAAGCGTATTAATTGCACTTTTAAACACTAAATCTATATAAATGGAGTCATGTCTTTCCAAGGCACGGTAGTAATTATTATTTGAAAGAAAAAAAGAAAAAAAATAGTTTGATGATTGTGAAAAAAAAGAATTGACGTTCATTTCCCTATTTAATCCTTCTGATTAATATAAACGCCTTTTTACCTCATAGGCTATTTTTGGATAACCCCCTTTGAATAAATCTACCGAAAAGGAGCATTAACTAGAGAAAATGAAAATTTTAGAATTTTGTAGGTTGAAACCATTGTGATAAATAGGAGCAAATGCTCTATTTATCACAATGGTTTCACAAAGTGATATTTACAGATTCGTCAAAAGTCGTCAATATGAGGGAATGGGTTAATCCTTCTGATTAATATAAACGCCTTTTTATCGCCTATGAAAACAATGTAGACCCAGATCAGACGGCTCCTGAAGGAGCAGTCTAGTCAGGGTCTACTCTCTTTGCTTAATGTATAATATACATGTAGATCTGATTCTACGGTGTCTATCTGAGCCAAAATGTCCTGGTTTCATATGCCATGATAACAAATTCACGATGTCATTATTACGGAGTATTGAGTTAATCCACAAATGTATATCAGGTCTCGGTGACGTTCCTCCACGTATCACACAATTAAGCAGACGAAATATTTCAGTAGATGAGGTTTGTATTTCAGATGTAAGGTTAAAACTTATCAACTCCTTAGACCTATTGATAGCAGTGTGTAAAATATCCACAAATTCTTAAGATATTACCTGGTTGATCTGTCCGATAGTTTTGACTTATACAGCAATACCTGATAGCATTGATTTGCTTTAACCCTTTCAGTTCCAGCATTGTCGTCTGCTTGACGAATTTTCGTCTGCTTTAAGTTTAACCCTTTCCTCCATAAATACGCCGTTCTACGACTCTGTAAAAGTCACTTTATGAAACCATTGTGATAAATAGAGCATTTGCTCCTATAGGAGCAAATGCTCTATTTATCACAATGGTTTCAAACTACAAAATTCTAAAAAGATTCCTTTTCTCTAGTTAATGCTCCTTTTCGGTAGATTTATTCAAAGTGGTTGGATCTAAAAATAGCCTATGGAGAAAAGGGTTAAGAGTAGGTGTTTTGTTCAATTTCTTTAAAAATGCAAACGAGAGGATCAAACATTTTGGATCCTGATGATACACCGAGTTACTCCGAGTTACTTGATCCTTGATACATGATCCCAACTATTTGCATAATTATGATATCACAGAGCCGTCTCCATAACACTGCCGGGAGTTAACACACTTTAAAACTGTCGTATGTTGAACTGTCCGTCTGCTTCATATTTCGATATACAATGTACATCCGATATTGTCGGTTTTTAACCAAAGTATATATGCATTAAATGTCAAGGACGTTGAGTCTCGTCAGACGAGTATACACTGGTGACTCATCTGAATCTAAACTGTTCTCAAAGGTTATCACAATTCGCAAGATTTTTTATAAAGTGTCATCAGCCCTGATTTTTTTTCTGCAAAGCGCATTAGGCATGGCTTATTCCTTACCCTAGTAACCAACCAGATCAGAAGTCTAATTCAACCAAGCTGTATCTGCTTACAATGTGTTCTTTATTAACCCTTTGATTGTGGGACGCACATGAACCGGTATTTGCAAATAGTGTAGACCCAGACCATTGGGCTCCAAGACGAGTCTGGGTCTGCACTGTTTGTAATTCAATATCATCTAGCAAATTTAATCCATTTGTTCCCTCGATCCCATATATTGGACATAGGCAAACAGTGTAGACTCAGATCAGACGCCGCATAATGCGGCATCTGATCAGAGTCTACACTGTTTGCTGATAGGAATTTCAATATAAAACAAAAACGAAATAGAAAATTTAGACCAGGCAGCCCTTAGATAAAAAATGAAATAATCCAATATATAAACATGGAAGAATCCACTGGGCGCAAATGGGTTAATCTTTTCATACTGAATGAACTCTAAAGTTAAACACTGACAGACTATTTTCCATTTTGAAATCTCTGCGTTGAAACGGTTAAAGTGTTTGCAAAATCTAATTTGAATCGTGGCAGTCAGATAAAAGTGGGACTGCCGTATTACCCTAAATCAGGAAAAATAGCAAATAGTGAAGATCCAGACTAAACTGATCCCGAGGAAGCGGTTTGATCCGGCTCTGCGATATTTAGTTCGCCTGACTGGACAGAACTGCGACTACTTTGTGTTCAAAGGCGTTAATCCATTCCCTCATATTGACGACTTTTGACGACTCTGTAAAAGTCATTTTGTGAAACCATTGTGATAAATAGAGCATTTGCTCCTATATGAGCAAATGCTCTATTTATCACAATGGTTTCAAAGTACAAAATTCTAAAATGTTCCTTTTCTCTAGTTAATGCTCCTTTTCGGTGGATTAATTCGAAGAGGTTGTATCTAAGAACAGCCTATGAGGTAATGTGTTAAAAGACATACATGTACATGTATCTTTGAGGTAATGTATTAATGTCGACCTGTCCAGTTTTACCAACCACGGCGGAGAAGAAAAATTCGGTGTCTCAACTATGTGCACATTATGCAAAGAGTTCGAGTCAAGATGAATCGCCGCATTATGTGGCATCTCATCAGGATCCAAACTATTTGACCATATGTTTGCATAGAATTTTGGGAAGTCTTATTTTAAGAATTGAAGCAGACGACAATTATAGTTGCAGACGAAATGTTACTTAGCGTGCAAAGAGTTAATACCATAGGTAAATACTGTATTTGCACTTGCTATGGGGCTGTCGTTAAGTCTAAAAGGTATTTCATTTCAACAGACACCTGTTTAACTCCAATGGCCATTAAATAAATAGGAAAGCAAATACAGTGACAAAAACCAATAAACATTGCTATTTAGTGCCGGTGCTATTTTGAACATGTATATATTGAAATAAATCAATGCGTTCCAAGCATATGACATAATTGATTGAATACAACTAAAGCATTAAGTTTTAGAGATTGATTTTTTGAAAACCCGTCTAAAATCAAAATCGTAATTGCCAGACCCTAGTGAGATCTTACATTTAATTTTTGTGTTTTACAGGTACTGGAGAATCCCTCTAATGCGACCACTTAATGAACACACATGGTTGTCTTTATAAGCAGGTGGTTGCTTAATGCAGGGCAAAAGTAATGCAGAAAGCTTTCTGCATTACTTTTGTCCTGTATTAAGCTACCACCTGCCTCTACCACCCAAAATTATACCTCTTTTAAGTGGTCGAAATACAGGGGATTTACAGATAGTTTGTTACAAAATCACAACGGCGTGGCCATGACAGTAACTGTGACACCAGATCCATATTAATCTATATATATAGTTCACAAGCAAACAGAGACAACCCTGGTCAGACGGCTCTAACAGGGACCGTCTGACCTGGATCTACTCTATTTGCAAAGGCGTTCACCATTTCCTTCATATAAACGTGTTTTAGCGCATTTGCAAACAGAGTTGAACCAGACCAGATGGCTGCTATAGGAGCCGCCTGATCAGGGTCTGCTCTGTTTGCTAGTGAAATTCGAAATATGTTTCTTTACTTTCAAAACTGTTTACATTGTTCTACCTTCCATATTTGATTATAACTTTTTTGTCCATGAATATCCGGTATTGAAATTTGGAATAAATATAGAACAGAGAAAGGATTAGAGGCGCATCTATGGAGTCAAGGGTTACTTGGAATATTACTGTCAGTGAGTGGACAGTACAGTAAAACCTCTCTATAACGGCCACTAAATTACATCAAATATTTATTGGTAAATGCGGGTGGCTGCTTAAAGCAATGTGAAAGTAAAACAGAACGCTCCTATAGGAGCGTTCTGTTTTACTTTCACCTTGCTTTAAGCAGCCACCTATAGGAGCGTTCTGTTTTACTTTCACCTTGCTTTAAGCAGCCACCTACCTTAAATACCAACCAATTAACACAATTTAGTGGCCGTTATAGAGAGGTTTTATTGTATATAGTATTGTGTAGGTTAACCCGGATTCTGCTAAGGGCGACTCGACTTTACTTGCATTGGTAAATAGTCTGGATCCAGATGAGACACCGAGAAACTCGGCGTCTCATTAGAAACCAAACTGTTTGACACTCGGTCAATAATTTCTGAAAAGATAATACGAATTAAAATTAAATAAACATGACGACAGGTCGGAGTCTAAGCTTGTGTAACAGGACATACGTAAATAAGATTTACCATGCAGTATTACCTATTCATTACCTATGCTAAAGAACTAAAGAACGTGCGTTTTTGTGAGAATTCACGTCAACCCCTTTCCCTCGTATAAACGCCTTTTCTCACACGTGCAAACAGAGTAGACCCAGATCAGACAGCTCCTGTAGAAGTCGTCTGATCAATGCCTGTTCTGTTTGCTTATGACATTATATAGATCTGACACTACAGTTTTTGTTTAACCCTTCGCTTGCTGAATTTTAAAATACATTTCTCATTCTTTACCCCTGTCCTGTTGTATAATTACATCTATCTTCACTGTGTACAAGTATTTCGCTGTGCAATCACTGCTGTGAAGCGCACTGGTTGCACAATCAACTTGTAAATAGTGCAAACCCAGATGAGACAGCTCCTGCAGGAGCTGTCTCATCTGGGTCTTCACTATTTACAGTTACGTATATTGACGTGAATAGCACCTTAAGGCAAGGGTTGAGACAACAATTTCTATATAAAAGTGTGCCTTATAAAAATTAGATCAATGAATATTCATGAAGTGATCAATTCATGCAAAACCGTTCGTTTGGGAAATGATTAAAGGTGTTACGAGTGCAGGCTCATATCTTCACAGATTGTATTTACATATAGTAATCGGATTAATGTATTGCTTTCTTTCTGCACACTGTGTATTGAAATTCAAATAAAGCAGATTATATTAACACTTAAAGCTTTTTACGCTGAGTAATTGTCGTCTGAAAATGCTGTCGTCTGCTAAACGTTTCAGTCACGTGTTCCATTATTTCTCCTCTAAACTACAGTCAGTATGTAAAATTGCGTGGGTAAACATAGAGACGCCTTTTAGTCCAACAGAGAATAAGGTGAAGCTTGCATAGGGGTCTATAGTTTTTTTCTTACTTGATTATTGTTAAGGGGGTCATATGGATTGGTACTAGGCCGGGTGCCATTTTGTTACCCTTGGGCATTTAATGATATTCAAGATGGCGGCCAATACAGCGTAAACATGCATAAATTGTACTTTTTGTCTGATGGATAATGTTTCGTGTAGCCAGAGAATAAGTTGGACCTTGCATAGTGGTCCATAGGGTTTCTCCTGCCTAATTATTGTTAAGGGTGTCATATGATATGGACTGGCACTAGACAGTGTTCAACTTTGTTACCCTTGGGCATTTTTTAATATTCAAGATGGCGGCCAATATGGCGTAAAATCATCAATTGCATTTGTTACCAGGCGGATGTTTAATGCAGTACATGTACATTATTTCTTTTAATATTAAATATGAAGAAGAAACTGTTAAATGTTCGGACATTAATTGTCGAACAATTAAGCAAATATAATTGGCAAAATGGCCGCCAAAATGGCGTCGAAAATCCGATATAAGGGGAAAAGATTGTACCCTACATTGTCCTGTGATTGATGTACTATACTGAACAGAGATGTCCAATACAGTCATTTCTCACTAATGAACAACGTTTACGTGAAGATGTACGTAAAGATGAGAATGTTTGCTCCGACCATTTTACCAGAGTTATGGGACTTTGAATGTTTCTACGCTATTCTAAAATAACATATAGTGATTAAATATTCTGTGTCCAACTCCACAGATGATCAGAATTGATGTAAAAGTGTGCGTTAAGAAGGGAAAATTGCTCTGAACATTTTCACCAGAATTATTTGACTTTGTGAAATTTTCTTTACTATAAATCATATAGCAAAAATTACTTGATTCAGATTTTAAACTCACATGCTTGTTGCAGTATATCATGAAATATAGACCTAGTCAAATTGGTGAAAAAATGACTGATGATTATGTTTTATATAATAATGAAATGAATTGGGCCAAGATATTAGTTTCTAAAACATATGACTTCTCTGATTAAATCATAATTATTAACTTGAAACTACATTTCATCATGTACACTACATATCTGCAAATAAAATTACACCATTGGTTGTATAATTGCAGAATATTGTATAATTCATATATTATGCACTTTATCAACTACATATTCTAGTACTACGTGAAGTAGCACTCCGACAACTACACAGCATGAGTTTCAGAATAAATTCCAGTGCAAAGATGTCATTGCCAGGCAGAGAAACTGCTTTCAGACTCTTCCCTCCATCCAAACCCTGTCGGGTCAAGATCCAGCTGGTTATTATCCTTCAGAGATTGTCGTACGTTGGCTTGAAAGTGAGCTCCTTTGACATTTTCAGCAAATGCATTGCTTGTTTAAGATAAGGTACGAAGTTTGGAGGATGATCTGCTACCAAGTTTTGTAGGCATGTCTCATACATTGACCGGAAGTAAATAGTTTGTCCATAGCACGAAGCCTCAAAGACCATACTTCCAATGTCTCTGATTTAAAGGCAATGCCAATTATTCCAACAGGATCATAAATATATACCTCATCAAAGTGTTTTCATAGGAACTGTTACTCCATATGCCATTGTATAGACCTAGTTCATGTATTAACGTTTTCCCTGTTCAGGAATGTGTCAACACCATTTTGAGGAAGAGACTTCGTGATCTTACGGTCGAAAGTCTGTAGCTGGCATAATTAACTTTTCTAGCAGTAAAATAAATAAGGTAGCATTCTACTGTATGATGACAAGTGAAGAGATCAGGCACTTTCTCGCTCTGCTCTGATATACCGGTACATCATCATAACGAACACGGCTGCCTGGAAGACTTTTACTCCAAATTTGACTGTCTTGCTTTGTAGGATTGTTTGATTAATAAAGTTCAAAATATCCTCTTCTGATTTAGGTTGACGATCTTCTACATTTCTTCTGCAAGCAATTACATCGCTCTTGCATTCAGAGAAAACATTTTACCAGACAATTTGGTACTTCTCTGAACATTTTTCCTGTAACGTCTAAACCACTATCTGACATGAGAGTTCCAATTGCTCCAATGAAAGCTCATTAGCAAATGCATCTCGTCAAGCTGCATGACGTGTAAGCCCATTTAACATCCTGAGCCACATTGTATAGCTGCAGACCACACCTGATTAAGACAACTCTGGACTGACGTGCTGAGTTAACCCATTCCCTGATATCGACCACTTTTGAAGACTCTGTAATGCTCTATTTATCACAATGGTTTCAAACTACAAAATTCTAACATTTTCCTTTTCTCTAGTTAATGCTCCTTTTCAGTAGATTTAAAGCGGTTGGATCTAAACGTAGCCTATGAGGTAATGGGTAAACCCCTGCATTATCTAGGCATGCGGGGTGGGGTAATTTTAAAGCATAAAATAATGGAAATAAGGATTTCCACTCGTCTATATGTGCAACTATCATTTAACTGTTGTTCTTGGACAAAGCCTTTATATGAGACACAAACTTATAACATTACCAGTATGCCAAGTTTCAGTTTCTCGCTATGGTAAAATGAATGGGCGGGGAAATGCTCAATAACTCAAAATGCCCAAGGGTATCAGAGTGGCACCCGGTCCTATTATCGTCAGAACTCTTCACACTATCAATATATGCAAAGAAAAAAATAGACCAAAATGCAAAGTTAGGTCCAAAAATCCAGCTTCTCTGTCGGACTATTTGTACCCCTTTTCAAACAGAGTAGACCCAGATCATGCTACTCATGTAGGGGTATTCTGATCAGAGATTGCTTATGATAGATGTACAATATACATGTAGATCGGATTCTTCACTATTTGTCCTTTCAGCTATTTTTAACCCTTAACTCCATAAATATGCCTTTCTACGCCTTTGTAAACAGAGAAGATCCAGATCAGACGGCTCCCATAGGAGCCGTCTGATCAGAGTCTGCTCTGTTTGCTTATGATATAATATAGGTATGATTCTACAGTTCCTGTCATGCCTTAAACGTCCTGTATCTTTGTGCTGTCATAATAAATTCATCTACATAATTAATATTCATGACGTCATTTTTTCTTACATGACTATTCATTAGATAAAGGGTCAGTCACAAATCAAACAGTAGTATACATGCATTTGTAAACGCGAGTCACACTATGACAATATATTTCAACATTGCAGAATGTTCCTATAGGAGCTTTCTGCATAACTTCCATCCTGCATTGAACTACCACCTGCCTGTACCACTGTGAATTATGTCCCCTTTTTGCTGGTCGCATTAGAGGGATTTTACATGTTATTACAAAAAGCATGTCATAAGGGTAAAAAGCATGTCATAAGCGCAAAAAGCATGTCATAAGCGCAAAAAGCATGTCATAAGCGACCTTATATTGACTGGACACAGGCATGCTAAAGAGCAGGTGGTTGTTTAACCCATTTGCTCCCAGTGGATTATTCCATGCTTATATATTGGATTAGTCAATTTTTTATTTAAGGGGTGCCTGGTCAAACTTTTCAATTTCGTTTTGTTTTATATTGAAATTCCTATCAGCAAACAGTGTAGACTCTGATCAGACGCCGCATTATGCGGCGTCTGATCAGAGTCTACACTGTTTGCCTAAGTCCCATATATGGGATCGTGGGAGCAAATGGGTTAATACAGGGCAAGAGTAACTCCTATATAAGCTTTCTGTATTACCTTTAACCTGTATTAAGCTACCACCTGTCTTACAGACCCATAATTAGACCTCTTTTTTGACAGTCGCTTAAAACAGGTGTTGCTGTACCTACATACGAGGAACATGTATTTAAACTATTTTCAATTACAGTTATTTTTAAATGTACCACGCTCCCGAAAAACGCACGAATATTAAAAAGCATGTATAAAATTAATCACCATCAAAAATGCTGATCAACAATTTTATGAATAATCGCAGCTCAAACATTACGTCACATTTTGATCGTTACAATTTGCTCCAAATTTATCTTAAAGGTATACGATAAAACAATGGCCTTTAAAGATACAATCTCTTACCGTCAATAGGCTAGTTGTATAATCAGTGTTAACTGAAAACATTGAACTAAATACCCGAAAACATACCTCACTTAGTATATCCTCTTCTGAAATCTAAAAACCCATATTAAACAAATCCAAATTGAAACTCGACCTGGCAACCTGCTCCTGACAGAAAGTATAGGTTATATAGTTAATCCGTTTTCATTCATTGGAAAAAGTCATAGTGTAAATAGTTGCTAAGTTTTACTGCGCACGCGCAAGTGTTTACAAGTCGATTTAGTGTATCCGGCTCGCTAATGTATTGTGCCTTGCCATTCAAACGCTAATCGTTTTAGACTTGTGAATAAGATTAATTTGAAAAGGTCTTTTTATGACGGGCTACCCGGAGAAGTCTACCGGGTATTGGTAGGGCATTCCAATGCTATTACAATAGCTTAATGTGAAGCATGTGAGTTATGAACATACGCACTGACGGTTGAATGTAGTTTTGGGAATCAGACGAGACATCAAATTAATAACATTGTATTCAGGATCAAAACTGTTGAACGCCATGATTCTTGTTTTTAATATAGATTGATAAATATGAGACGACAAAGTTAGCAGACGACTCTATAAGCCGGGTTAAGCGTTACTGATTTGCTATCTCAATGTTTTACCAATCGAAAACATATACATGTACAGTAATTCCCCTCTAAAACGGACCTTAGATATGATATAAATATCGATCTCGGAGACAGGTGGTAGCTTAATGCAGGGTTATAGTCATGCAGTAAGACTTTCACCCTGCATTAAGCAGCCGCCTGCTTTAAAGGGCCTTGTTTCTTCTCTACTATAACTGCGGTTTAGAAGTGTTTTCTGTACACAATATTGACCATTTTCATGCTGAGAAAACATTACGTTTTCTCTAGCTCTGATCTGAAGCAGTTTTTACTTCCGATTTGCCCCCAAGCTTAACCCTTCCCTTGTTTAATATTCATGAAAGAATTGTGGTGTCATCATGAATATTAATTAGCACTGTTTTTTGTAATGGCATAATTATGTTGTGGGTATTGGTAGAAACTATAGAATCAGATATACATGTACATTACATGTATACCATAAGTAAACATGGCAGGCCCTGATTAGACGACTCCTATAAGAGCCGTCTGATCTGGGTCTACTCTGTTTGAAAACGTATGAATCAGGTTTATATGAAGGAAAGGTTAAAAGAAACTACCGGATCAAAAAGCATGGACACTCATGAGACACAAAGTTACTCAATATCTCATCTGGATCTAAGCTGTTTGCGTTTAATATAATAAAAATATATTTTGTATCTGCAAACATAATTGATTCAGATCAGACAGCGAGTCCTTGGATTTCTGGTCCTAGTAACACGTGCTATAGATTGAACAAACAACCGCAACCATATAGATGACATTGCCTTGAACAGCAGACGATACTTTCAAGCAGGCGGCAATTCGAAGCAAATGACATTACAAACCAAATTAGATCTATACCGGAAGAATTTATTTTTGCTTTGTTCGGGTTAGAAATACAAATAAGCAAAAGGCAACTATACCAGACATCAAACAAACACGGGTCTAAGGAATCCAATTAACGTATTGACCTAAATCGATATGGCCTATTGAGCGCTCCTCAATAGAATCACCGTATATATACATAAAAAAAATTTTTAACCTTAACCTATCATTATGTTGTATTCTTACATTTAACTCTTTCGCTGCCATATTTTGTCGTCTGCAAACTTTGTCGTCTGCTATAATTTTCAGGGTTTTTTTTTTAATTTTTCTTCAACAGTTACTCTGTTAAATAACCAATTCCCGCTTTTGGACGCCTTTTGACGCTTCTGTAAAAGTCACTTTATGAAACCATTGTGATAAATAGTGCATTTGCTCCACAGGAGCAAATGCTCTATTTATCACAATGGTTTCAAAACTACACAATTCTGAAAATTTCCTTTTCTCTAGTTAATGCTCCTTTTTGGTAGATTAAAACTCTCTCTCTCTCTCTCTCTCTCTCTCTCTCTCTCTCTCTCTCTCTCTCTCTCTCTCTCTCTCTCTCTCTCTCTCTCTCAATGTGTTACCGATTAGATATTCTTCGTTATATCTAAAGTTACCAGAATAATTCAAAACAGTACCAAAGTAATTAAAATTATTCACTATCTCTACATTACTGTTATCATATGTCCAGTGCTCTGCAACCTTCCACGTTTCCTGAAAACTACTACTTTTGTTTTAATGGTATTCACCTTTAATCCCCAAGTACAAAGTACATTGTACTGCAATATGAGTGTAACATGTTCAAATGAACTTGTAGCCGGTGCTAGGGGGCGTGAGTAGTGTTTCACTTTTAATTACTACTCATGAACAGACTCAGTAAAACCGAGTCTGCAATTTTCTCTTTTTGCATTTCTACTTTTGCTTTCGAAGGATCACCCTTTTTCAGAATATTTGTAGTTTTTGTTCCTGCTGATAAGGCATCGAATAATGTGATTATTATTTGACGATTACATTATATCGATGTCTTGAAGCAGGAAATTATTAATACCAAATCATACATTTCAGTAACTACTGACGAGAAGACCATCGTTTCAGACCATGTCAAAAAGTGTGAACAACTTGGAACCGATATTAAAATTACACAACATAAACTTCCTACAATGTATTGGTTACCAAAACTACATAAAACATATAAAGCGCGTTTCATTGCAAATTCGAGCTCCTGTACAACTACCAAAGTGTCTATACTTTTGACTTCTTGTTTATTGCGACTCAAACTATGGCGGAAAACCCTATTGCACGAGCGCTACCTAGCGGGAATCCCCCTAAGAGAATATGCGCATGTGCAGTGCTTGGCTTACAATCCGGTTCCGGAATCTTACAAAATATTTATAATGAAATATGGAAGGTGGATCCATTAGCAACAGAGCAGACCCTGAATCTATGGGAGCGAGCTGTCTGATCTGGGTCGAATCTATTTGCAGATGCATGAAAACAAGTTTATATGGGGAAATTAAGGGTTAAATAGACTTCTTCTGTTCTGTACGTTCTTTACAGTATAAAGGTTACAGCGCACTGGTGGTCAGTAGTGCAGGGCAACTGTTACATCATGCTAAAATCTCTAGAGGTCATACGCTTAACTCTTTGCACGCTAGCGGCGAAACTGTGATTACCTATGCAAACAGTTTGGATCCAGATGAGAGGCCACATAATTCTGCGTCTCATCAGGATCCAAACTGTTTGTCATCTTTATCATATTTTTGCATAAAATGAAAGAAAGTTTATTGAAGAATTGACGCAGACGTCAATTGTTGCAAACGAAACATAACTCAGCATTGTAAGGATTAAGCAAGCTGTAATCTAAAGTTGCAAAAATGTTTCCAAGCTGACTTATTCAGCTGTACAAACTGGTAGAGATGCTAGAACACTAAACCTTTCCTTCATATAAATGTTTTTCACGCGTTTGTAAACAGAGTAGACCCAGATCTGATGACTCCTATAGGAGTCGTCTGATCAGGATATGCTCTGTTGGCTAATGGAATTTGAAAGATCTTTTTCTTTCCTTTCTTAAATGGCTACTCATTTCCACTTTTCAAGTTTCATATAATGAAACATGAAAAGTGGAAATAAGTAGCCATTATTTTGTTCATGAATATTCAGTAGGTATTGAAATTGGAATAAACATAGAACAGGAATCAAGTTTCTTACATGGATCCGTTCCATTTGCGCTCTGTGTCTATATACATGTACTTTTTTAAACTATTGTTTTTGTTGATTTAATTATTGTTCAAATTCTCAGGGAATTTTTTATAGTCAGTTTGAACTGTGCAGTAATTCCTTTTGAAACAAACTAAGTTTTCAAATATTATGCAGGTTATCGTGACCTTATTGCCAGTTGTACATTGTGTGTGTCGGTCTGTGATCAGGATCCTAGATGTTTGACAATTTTAAAATACAACTATGCAAATCATAGACTAATTGAATATAAATAATTATATATGCAATACACAGAATAATGAGCAGGTGACAATTTTAAATTGAACATGGTACTTTCGAATTCATAGTTGTCCTAGCACAAAGTCTGGATCCTGCCTCTAAGTTTCATCGAAATGCATACTATTGACACCAGGACTGTATGTTAATATAGCATATAGCTTTAAAAAGTCCATAACAGGTTTCAAGAGGCATGCTTATGTTTTCTAGTTTGTTTGCTTTTAATTTATTTAGAGAAAAGAATATAAAAAAAGATAAAGAATATATTAGAATCTTCTTTCCATTTGCATTTGGTTTTGACGGGATTCGAACCAAGGACCTAGAGATTCATAGACGCAGCTCTTTCCCCTCGGCCACCGCTTGGGTCCCAATATATAAGTGTTACATGATTCTATTTAAACGTTACAAAGGTGTGAAAAGCAACAACGACTAGTGAACGTACATACTTAATATGCAAATTATACAGACCCATTTTTCATGAAATCTCCGAGTATAAAATGAATAGATTTTACCAATGACCTACTGTCAATCCAAACGCCTTTGTTCAAACAGCATGGTGTCTTTTTACAACAGTAGTCCGACATAAGGTCGTCGGATTCTGAAAGTCCCATACCCTTCCTGTGGTATTTACAGAAGTCCGATATATTGTTGTCGGATTCTGAGTTAAATGCCCTTTTTGCCTAGTCACTTATGCCCTTTGCAAACAGAGGAGACCCAGGTATGAAGGCTCATAGAGAAGCCCTCTAATCAGGATCTGCACGGTTTGTCGTGTTTGGAAAAGTCCTTAAATAATAACCATAAGCTCATTTTAGCTTGACTTGTTTGAATTTTGGAACAGCCCATTTCACCGTTGTAATAGTTAGGTAGACCAAAGTAACATAATTGTTAGATTTTTGCAGAACAATATAGAATTGTTGGAGGTACATGAAATGGACACATGACCGAAAAGAATTATTTGATTATTACAGCCATGGTTGATATTTCGATACACTTTTGTGAACTACTATGAAATATCGAACATCAATGGTACTATTTCTAGGGTAGATCAAAATTCAAATGCAGAAATTCGATTCCATTGCGACATTACAATGTTTCCTGATGAATTTTATCAATGGTCGTGCGACGTTGTTGCTAAGATCTGGTTTGAAAGAAATAGAATTTCAAAAATACATGTACGGTAAAACCCCTCTAAACCAGACTTTAAATTCAGTATAAATATCAGTCTTGGAGACAGGTGGCAGCTTAATGCAGGATGAAAATAATACAGAAAGCTCCTCGGTATGACTTTCACCCTGCATTAAGCAGCCACCTGCCTAAAAAGTTTCTAAATTCTTATCTACTAGAAGTCGGGTTAAGAGGGGTTTTACTGTATTGTAAAAGGTGACAAATCTATACTTTTGAATGTATTTCAGAGATTAACAAGTGATACCCTAATTACCCTAGGTATTTTGACAAACACACTTATGCAAATAGTGCAGACCCAGATCAAACACCTCCTTAATGGGCCCGTTTGAAGGGTTTTCACTATTTGCTATCATGTCTGTTTAATCTAAAGTTGTAAAAATGTTTCCAAACTGACTTATTCAGCTGTACAAACTGGTAGAGAGGAGAGACTGGGTGCTAGAACACTTAACCCTTTCCTTCATATAAATGTTTTTCACGCGTTTGTAAACAGAGTAGACCCAGATCTGATGACTCCTATAGAAGTCGTCTGATCAGGGTCTGCTCTGTTGGCCAATGGAATTTGAAAGATCTTTTTCATTCCTTTATTAAATGGCTACTCATTTCCACTTTTCATGTTTCATTATAACTACTTTGTTCATGAATATTCAGTAGGTATTGAAATTTGGAATAAACATAGAACAGGAATCAAGTTTCTTACATGGATCCGTTCCATTTGCGCTCTGTGTCTATATACATGTACTTTTTTAAACTATTGTTTTTGTTGATGTAATTATTGTTCAAATTCTCAGGGAATTTTTTATAGTCAGTTTGAACTGTGCAGTAATTCCTTTTGAAACAAACTAAGTTTTCAAATATTATGCAGGTTATATTGACCTTATTGCCAGTTGTACATTGTGTGTGTCGGTCTGTGATCAGGATCCTAGATGTTTGACAATTTTAAAATAAAACTATGCAAAGAATAGACTAATTGAATATAAATAATTATATATGCAATACACAAAATAATGAGCAGGTGACAATTTTAAATTGAACATGGTACTTTCGAATTCATAGTTGTCCTAGCACAAAGTCTGGATCCTGCCTCTAAGTTTCATCGAAATGCATACTATTGACACCAGGACTGTATGTTAATATAGCATAATGCTTTAAAAAGTCCATAACAAGTTTCAAGAGGCATGCTTATGTTTTCTAGTTTGTTTGCTTTAAAATGTATTTAGAGAAAAGAATGTCAAAAAATATAAAGAATAAAAATATTTGACGGGATTCGAACCAAGGACCTAGAGATTCATAGACGCAGCTCTTTCCCCTCGGCCACCGCTTGGGTCCCAATATATAAGTGTTTCATGGTTCTATTTAAACGCTACAAAGGTGTGAAAAGCAACAACGACTAGTGAACGTACATACTTAATATGCAAATTATACAGACCCATTTTTTCATGAAATCTCCAAGTATAAAATGAATAGATTTTACCAATGACCTACTGTCAATCCAAACGCCTTTGTTCAAACAACATGGTGTCTTTTTACAACAGAAGTCCGACATAAGGTCGTCGGATTCTGAAAGTTCCATACCCTTCCTGTGGTATTTACAAAAGTCCGATATATTGTTGTCGGATTCTGAGTTAAATGCCCCTTTTGCCTAGTCACTTATGCTCTTTGCAAACAGAGGAGACCCAGGTAAGAAGGCTCATAGAGAAGCCCTCTAATCAGGATCTTCACGGTTTGTCGTGTTACACTATTGTTTGGAAAAGTCCCTAAATATTAACCATAAGCTCATTTTAGCTTGACTTGTTTGAATTTTGGAACAGCCCATTTCACCGTTGTAATAGTTAGGTAGACCAAAGTAACATAATTGTTAGATTTTTGCAGAACATTATAGAATTGTTGGAGGTACATGAAATGGACACATAACCGAAAAGAATTATTTGATTATAACAGCCGCGGTTGATATTTCGATACACTTTCAACATTTTGTGAACTACCATGAACTATCGAACATCAATGGTACTATTTCTAGGGTAGATCAATATTCTAACGCAGAAATTCGATTCCATTGCGACATTACAATGTTTCCTGATGAATTTTATCAAAGGTCGTGCGACGTTGTTGCTAAGATCTGGTTTGAAAGAAATAGAATTTCAAAAATACATGTACGGTAAAACCCCTCTAAACCAGACTTTAAATTCAGTATAAATATCAGTCTTGGAGACAGGTGGCAGCTTAATGCGGATGAAAATAATGCAGAGAGCTCCTCGGCATGACTTTCACCATGCATTAAGCAGCCACCTGCCTAAAAAGTTTCTAAATTCTTATCTACTAGAAGTCGGGTTAAGAGGGGTTTTACTGTATTGTAAAAGGTGACAAATCTATACTTTTGAATGTATTTCAGGGATTTACAAGCGATACCCTAATTACCCTAGGTATTTTGACAAACACACTTATGCAAATAGTGCAGACCCAGATCAAACACATCCTTAATGGGCCCGTTTGAAGGGTTTTCACTATTTGATGCCATGTCTGTTTAATCTAAAGTTGCAAAAATGTTTCCAAACTGATTCAGCTGTACAAACTGGTAGAGAGGAGAGACTGGGTGCTAGAACACTTAACCCTTTCCTTCATATAAATGTTTTTCACGCGTTTGTAAACAGAGTAGACCCAGATCTGATGACTCCTATAGAAGTCGTCTGATCAGGGTCTGCTCTGTTGGCTAATGGAATTTGAAAGATCTTTTTCATTCCTTTCTTACATGGCTAATAATTTCCACTTTTCATGTTTCATTATAACTATTTTGTTCATGAATATTCAGTAGGTATTGAAATTTAGAATAAACATAGAACAGGAATCAAGTTTCTTACATGGATCCGTTCCATTTGCGCTCTGTGTCTATATACATGTACTTTTTTAAACTATTGTTTTTGTTGATGTAATTATTGTTCAAATTCTCAGGGAATTTTTTATAGTCAGTTTGAACTGTGCAGTAATTCCTTTTGAAACAAATTAAGTTTTCAAATATTATGGAGGTTATCGTGACCTAATTGCCAGTTGTACATTGTGTGTGTCGGTCTGTGATCAGGATCCTAGATGTTTGACAAATTTAAAATAAAACTATGCAAAGAATAGACTAATTGAATCTAAATAATTATATATGCAATACACAAAATAATGAGCAGGTGACAATTTTAAATTGAACATGGTACTTTCGAATTCATAGTTGTCCTAGCACAAAGTCTGGATCCTGCCTCTAAGTTTCATCGAAATGCATACTATTGACACCAGGACTGTATGTTAATATAGCATAATGCTTTAAAAAGTCCATAACAAGTTTCAAGAGGCATGCTTATGTTTTTTAGTTTGTTTGCTTTAAAATGTATTTAGAGAAAAGAATATAAAAAAGATAAAGAATAAAAAATATATTAGAATCTTTTTTCTATTTGCATTTGGTTTTGACGGGATTCGAACCAAGGACCCAGAGATTCATAGACGCAGCTCTTTCCCCTCGGCCACCGCTTGGGTCCCAATATATAAGTGTTACATGGTTCTATTTAAACGTTACAAAGGTGTGAAAAGCAACAACGACTAGTGAACGTACATACTTAATATGCAAATTATACAGACCCATTTTTCATGAAATCTCCAAGTATAAAATGAATAGATTTTACCAATGACCTACTGTCAATCCAAACAGCATGGTGTCTTTTTACAACAGAAGTCCGACATAAGGTCGTCGGATTCTGAAAGTTCCATACCCTTCCTGTGGTATTTACAAAAGTCCGATATATTGTTGTTGGATTCTGAGTTAAATGCCCCTTTTGCCTACACACTTATATATATATAGGCTACTCTTTCTTTCTTTTCTTTCTTAAATGGCTACTAATTGCCACTTTTCATATTTCATTGTAACTATTTTGTCCATAAATATTCAGTAGGTATTGAAATTTGGAATAAACATAGAACAGGGAAAGGGTTAAGGAAATTAGGGTTTTTATAAATCAGACATTTCTTGCATATGTTTGGTACTGACCAAGTAATGGTCAGAATCATCCGGGGTCCAGTCTAGACCTACAGTGTTCTCATTCAACGATAATGGTGAAATCGTTAATTCTATTATGCTAAGCACGACTTGACTTGACCCTTACTTTCAAATAACGGAGTGATGGCTCTTTACTACATTAACTATCAATTTTGGCTCTATTGGCACAAAGTGGCGAGATGAGCTATTGGAATCGCCCTGTATGTGACATGTTCATAAAACAATTCTTTAAATGTCTTCCAAACTACTGACATGATTTTCAGAAAAATCCACAGCAAACAATCAATATGATATATATTATGTCCGAAACCTTCAGTACTGTCAGTACTTTTTCTACTTTATACACAACTCTCCTCATATTTTAATTAAAAATAAACTGACTAACTTAATCCAGAAAGTATTTGCCCGGGAAAATACATCATTTCTGGCATGTAATGCTGAAAAAGCCTTTACTGACGAGCAAATGAAATATTACACCAATTGGACTTGCTCAGAAGTTTGCGAATCACTAACCTTTCTTTTAGATAACATATTTGTACGTTATGGGAATGCTATATACCGTCATATATTTGGTAACACATTGAAAGCTTTGAATACTTTACTTTATAATTGTAAGAAATTGACCTGAGTCCAAAACTGTTATGCCAATTATTCGATGCGTTTGTCGGCTCAAGTTTAGGATACACCTCAGAGGTATGGAGTTAAATACAAAGTCAAAAGATATGGAGAGAATACCTTTAAAAATTTGAAAACGACTGCTTAATGTTAGAACTAATACATGCAATGCTGGAGTATACGGTGAACTAGTACGATATCCTCTGTACATTTCACGCTTGGTTAGAGTAATTTAATATTGGCTCAAAGTTAAAAACTCTGATAACATTATTTTAAAAACTGTATATGAACAAGGTTTGCATGACTGCAGAAAAGGGCTTAAAATTGGGTATCTGGTATATAAAAAAAAGAAGCTTCTCAGTGATATGGGCTATGCTTATATGTTTGATATTAGTTATATTGATAACCCTAATTATTTTATCAATATGTTTAGAAATAGGTGAACTGAAGTACATAAACAGGAATGGTTTGGCATTGTTGCCAATAGTTCGGTTTTTCTTATAAGCATGCTAAAGAACAGTTTTTCTTTGAAAACTATCTTAACATATTGTCTAGAAAGTTTAGATTGTATTGTTGTAGATTGAGACGTGGCAGATATGCGCGAGAAAATATCCCACGAGATCAAAGACACTACCAGTGTTGTAACACTTTAGATATTGAAGGTGAATATCATTTTTATTCATATGTCCTTGCTATGATACTTTACGCAGGACATCTATTGAGAGATATTATTATCGTAGACCAGCAATGTTGAAAAGTTTGCAATTACTGAATATAAACGACCAGGCAAAATTGGTTATAATATCATTATTCATTAAAGAAGTTTTGTCAATAAGGAAGCGTATTTTGAATATATATAGGTAGTTAGGTAGATTTGATAGGGTATGTTCATCCTCTTAATTAACTAAATTTGATCTGATTGTGGAGTAATTCGTTTCTTAATTTGATCTGATTATGGTTGACTTCGTATAGTTAAACTTTAACTGACTATTGAATAGATCGATAAGATGTTTTGGTGCAAAGGACGCTTGATGTCCTTTGTTGTTTGTTTGTATATATTGTAAATAATCACGTGATATTAATATATATTTCCACGTGAACAAGACGATGTACTTATGTATTATAAGTCTTAATAAAATATATGTTCTGTTCTGTTCTGAAAATAGCTTAGACCCAGAGGTCCAGATAAGATATGTAAATTTAAACATTGTCAAGAATAACTCCTTCATTTCTCGTTAAAAGTTGGTACTAGTAGCTCCCCTATCTACGCTCGACATTAAAGGGGTAGTTCTAGGACTGGTCGGCCCGGTGTCAGGATAATGTGACTGGGTGGGGTGCCTTTGCCATGTGCCCGCGGCAGGGGCGTTCCGGCGAGGCAGCACTATAACTTGTCTCATGCGGGTACAGTCTGCAAATAACTGAAATACTGTTGGTCAGACGTAAAACCCAACTCACTCACCCACTCCTTCATTTCTCTAAGACACGATTCTAAAGAGTGGTCAAAGTATATGGTTTGGTAGAGAAATAACGATTTCAATATGTAGGAACTGTCTGATCTGGGTTGCTCTATTTGTCTGTGGAATACTATTTATCTGATTACACAGGTTATATCACGGCCAACAAACCCTGTGTTCATATGTTGTTATACAGTAAAACCAATCTAATGCGACCACCAAAAAGGGGCATAATTCACGGTGGCAAATGCAGATGGTAGCTTAGTGCAGGACGAAAGTTATGCAGAAAGCTCCTATAACGAAGACAGCCATGGTTGTTAATTAAGTGGTCGTACATGTATTTGAGGGGTTTCACTGTACATGTAAGTCTTTTAACCCATTCCCGTATAGGCTATTTTTAGATCCAACCTCTTTGAACAAATCTACCGAAAAGGAGCATTTACTACTAAAAAGGAAAATTTTAGAATTGTGTAGTGTTGAAACCATTGTGATAAATAGAGCATTTGCTCCTGTGGAGCAAATGCTCTTTTTATCACAATGGTTTCACAAAGTGACTTTTACAGAAGCGTCAAAAGGCGTCTATACGCGGGAATGGGTTAATTTATTTCTTACATGGATTTGCATTAGGTGAAAATGGTGAATAACCTTCGAGAATAAACTTTTACATATTAAATCATTCACTAAAGGAAAAATGGGCGTTGGGTGTTCTCATTTACCAGATATAAAATTCTGCTTAGATGATAGATCAAGGCCTGTCACATTAAAGTCAGTGTATCTGATCACGTGGGAAGAGAGTAAAGAGAAACTTAGAAATAATCTAGACCCAGATCAGTTAGCTCCTGGAAGAGCACTCTGGTCATGGTCTGCAAATATGTCATTCAAAATCCTCCAACACATCCAATGCAGTAAACCCCTTCTAACCAGGAATTCTAGTACAGAATAATATAGATACTTTTCGGCAGATAGCTGCTTGATGCAGTGTAGAAGTCGTTCAGAAAGCTCCTCTACGAGCTTTCTGCGTGACATTCGCCTTGCATTAAGCCGTCTCCAAGACCGATATTTGTACTAAACTGAACGTCCAGTTTAGAAGAGTTTTACTGTACTTCCATAATGCACAAGCTCTTCCATTAACCCTTTACCTCATAGGCTATTTTTAGATACAACATCTTGAATAAATCTACAGAAAAGGAACATTATATAGAGAAAAGGAAAAAAATAGAGTTTTGCAGGTTGAAACCATTGTGATAAATGGGTCATTTGCTGCTATATTTATCACAATGGTTTCACATAGTGACTTTTACAGAGTCGTCAAAAGTCGTCAATATGAGGGAATGGGTTAAGCAATGATCATTCCACTTTTACCTTTTATCGTTCAAATTGTTAATACTTCACCTGATAATTATCCATGTCAGAAATAATATCACGAATATTTTAGCTGAATGATTATACAGTTACACCTGCTCTAAGCGGCCAATCATTTCTTGAAACTAAAGAGTTTTAAAAGGCAGGTGGTTGTGTGCAGTTCTTATAGGATCTTTCTGCATTATTTTTTATCTGCATTAAGCTACCTCAGTCTTACAGACCCATAAATGTACCTCTTTTTGATGGCCACTTAAGACAGTTCTACTGTATAATCACATGTGAACAGGTGATTTATGCCATGGAAGAAACTACAGTAAAACCTCTCTATAACGGCCACTAAATTACATCAAGTATTTTGTGTTTAAGGCAGGTGGCTACTTAAAGCAAGGTGAAAGTAAAACAGAACGCTCCTATAGGAGCGTTCTGTTTTACTTTCACCTTGCTTTAAGCGGCCACCTGCCCTACATACCAAATAATTAACACAATTTAGTGACCGTTATAGAGAGGTTGTACTGTAGCACCAGAGCTATGTTATTCCATAAGTAAATAAAATAGACCCGGGTCATGTTTGCAACACGTCAGATGCACTTGTTTTCTGCATTCAAAGGGTTTAGCCATAATCCGAGACACTTTGTCTTTGCACACAGAGTAGACAAAGATCAGACAGCCTCTGTCTGATAATGGCATGTTGTGTCTGCTTATGGGATAACATAGATTTGATACAACAGTTTCGAAGCACTTCTGTGTTCATATGAAATTATAAAAACAATCATTTAACTAATCTTCATGATGTCATTATCTTAATCCATTTGCTCCCACAACCCCATATATGGGACGTAGACAAACAGTGTAGACTCTGATCAGACGCCGCATAATGCGGTGTCTGATCAGAGTCTACACTGTTTGCTGATAGGAATTTCAATATAAAACAAAATTTAGACCAGGCATCCCTTAGATTAAAAACTGACTACTCCAATATATAAGCATGGAAGAATCCACTGGGCGCAAATGGGTTAATATGAATATTCCTGAGGCAATGTGTTGAGTTATTTTGCTCAGAGCGGTAAGGAATTGATGTTTCAAGAACACAATTCCAAATTTTAATAACTACTGAATATTCATATGCAAAATTGTTATGATGAAATATGGAAGGTGGAACATTGTAGCTATTACAGAAAGTAAGGAAACATATCTTTCAAATTCCACTACCAAACAGAGCAGACCATGGTCAGACAGTTCCTATAGGAGCCGCCTGATCTTGGTCTACTCTGTTAGCAAATATGTGAAAAAGTATTTCCCTGTTCTGTATTCATTTAAGAAATAATGACATCATGAATATTTATTAGCTGAATGTTCATATTGTAAACTTTTCAATGGCATTTTTGTTTCGACAAAAACTGCAAAATCGGATCTCTATCATGGCAAAAGAAAACAGAGCAGACCTTGGCTCCTGGGTCTACTCTGTCTGCAAAGGAATGAAAAGGCGTTTAACAATGATGAACAATTCAGTGTTGAAAGGCTCAACCCTTACTGTGCGTGACACGAGTCACTAATGTCATTTGTAAACAGTGTACGACCCAGATGAGAGGATTCCTAGAGCAGTACTCTCATCAGGGTCTGTACTGTTTGTCATGTTACTTTTCTTTAGAAAACTCCCTAAAGATTCACCATAAGCTTGACCCGTTTGAAATTAGGAATAGTTCATTTAAACATCCAGCGTAGAAAGGGTTAAGCTATGGTTGCCCAATCCTCCTATATGGAAGTGAAGCATTCAGAGGATTAAGTAGTTAACCTTTAGCCTGCTGCAAGTGGATCTGTGATAACCTTAGAAAACAGTTTGGATCCAGATGATATACCAAGCAACTATGTATACAGTAGAACCTGTCTTAACCCATTACGTCATAGGCTATTTTAGATCCAACCTCTTTGAATAAATCTACCGAAAAGGAGCATTAACTAGAGAAAAGGATTTTTTTTAGAATTTTGTAGTTTGAAACCATTGTGGTAAATAGAGCATTTGCTCCTATAGGAGCAAATGCTCTATTTGTCACAGTGGTTTCACAAAGTGACCTTTACAGAGTCGTCACAAAATGAGGGAAATTGGTTAAGCGGTCATTCATTTATTGAACATAGGAGTCTTAACAAGCAGGCGATTGCTCAATGCAGGGCAAACTGAGAAAGGACCAGAAAATATAACAACACTGAGAATGAAGTGGTGAG
Source organism: Azorinus chamasolen (assembly GCA_963576725.1). Lineage (NCBI taxonomy): Eukaryota > Metazoa > Mollusca > Bivalvia > Cardiida > Solecurtidae > Azorinus > Azorinus chamasolen. The sequence continues at coordinate 23,911,858 of OY755247.1, forward strand.
CTCATGTCTGGATGATTGTAAGTTATCAACATTTACATCTCAAACTGATCCCAATAGTCCTCCTATATATGATTACCCTAACCTTTTATTCCATGTATATGCCTTTGCAGAGTAGACACAGATCAGCTTATCCCATTCCCTTACTATAAACGTCTTTTTTACGCACTTGCAAACAGAGAAGACCAAGACCAGACGGCTCCTATAGGAGCCGTCTGATCAGGGTCTGCTCTGAATGCTTATGAAATGATAACAGATCCGACACTTGGGTTTCTACCAATACCAAAATGTCCTATGAACATAAAGCCATTGTGAAAATTCAGCTAATAAATATTCATGACGTCATTATATCTGACATGAATATTCAACCGGGAAAGGGGTAAGGAGTAAGACAGATAAGACACTACAACTTCTGCCATAGCCAAACTAATCCTGTGCTGATTTACCATTATAAAATTCAGGAAAGTGATATTCATGGCCTCAGTATGTATTAACCCCTTACTCTCCTAGATTAATTCAGGGTTGCCGCAAACCAGAGGAAACAAAATTCCCTGACAATTCCCTGACATAATTTCCCGGACATGTACCATTGCGACATTTGGTCTTTCTGTCATGATTTTTGTAATATTTTTGAGGACGTATAAAATATATAGCTGCTAGCACTGAATCTCATTTTTTTCAAAATTCCCTGACAAAATTCTCTATTATCTCATTTCCTTATTGTACCGAACGACTTAACAAAAATTGGATTGCAGACGACATTTAGAAATTTGGCGCCGAAAGGGTTAAATGAATATTCATGGTATAAACAGTTTTATTCGGACAGAAAAAACTTAGGCATATGTTGCAGACCCGATCCAAATGGCAACTGAAGGAGTCAAATGATCTGGGTCTGTACTATCTGCATATAAAGCATATACACACCTTTTGACACTTCTGAAATTTGAATTAAGTTGTAAACAATGCGACAGCCGACTACCTCAATGCCGTGATATTTTTTTCCTTGTAACATAGACATGCTATCAGGCATTTTCGAGGGGGGGGGGGGGGGGATGTGGTAGAAAACGTCATGAACTCTCTTGAATATTTGGATCTCATATCGAGGGCTTGATGCAAAGCTATTCTAACTCCTTCACTTTGTGAAGGAGTTAGAATAGTTTTGCACCAAGCCCTCGATATATGAAATAGGTAGAAATCATAGAAATGTGTGTTAGCCCTTGACCTGATGAATAGTTATTTGAGGCTCCAATCTACATGTACATATACAAGGTCACATTTCCTCATAGTACTAAACATTTACACAGTTCATGGAACAACCCCAAACCGTTTCTGAGATAGGACTCAGATATGGGATATGGACAAACAAATGGTCAGAACTCTGGTGTTCTAACGTCGATGTGAATGATACTTAAATGGACACATTTCCTTGTGCTTCTTAGCATTTACAAACTAGACTGTCGCAGGACAGCAAAGCTCGCCTATTGTAGACCTTGTCTACAAAGATGAAGTCCAAAATATTTTCTATTTTAACTGAATTAAATCAATGTTAAACCTACTGGCAAACTCTATTCCAAATACCAGCTACATATGGCAAGTATTTCATGTTGAATTAGTGCATCTTAACACTTACCCCAAAACTTTAACCTCGAGATTTCAGCCCAAAAAGCCAAGTCCAAAACAGGTAAAATTTGGACTAAAATTCAATTTTATTTTAAATTTTAACTACACTACATCAATGTTCAACACACCGGGAACCTCCATTTCAAGTATCAGCTTCCTAAGGCAAATATTTCATGTAGTATTAGTGCATTTCAACACTTACCCCAAAACTTTAACCTTCCTATTTCAGCCCAAAAAGCTAAGTCCAAAACAGGTGAAATTTTTACTAAAATTAAGTTTTATTTTAAATTTTAACTACACTACATCAATGTTCAACACACCGGAAACCTCCAATTCAAGTATCAGCTTCCTACGGCAAATATTTCATGTAGTATTAGTGCATTTCAACACTTACCCCAAAACTTTAACCTTGAGATTTCAGCCCAAAAAGCTAAGTCCAAAACAGGTGAAATTTTGACTAAAATTCAGTTTTATTTTAAATTTTAACTACACTACATCAATGTTCAACACACCGGGAACCTCCAATTCAAGTATCAGCATCCTAAGGCAAATATTTCATGTAGTATTAGTGCATTTCAACACTTACCCCAAAACTTTAACCAAAAGCAAAAGCCAACGCCGACGTAGACGCCGACGCCGGGGTGATTCCATAAGCCCCCCTATTCTTCGAATAGGCGAGCTAACAACTCAGTTTCTCGGTTTCTGGGATATGGCTCTGGACAGACAAAAAAGGTTATGTTTATGGCAACCAAGGGGCGTAACTTTGGTGGTCAATGCGAATGATACTTGCAGAGTCGCATTACCTTATGCTATTTAATATTCATATAGTTTCATAGGAAAGCTTCAAACATTTTCTGAGACAGGTAAAGAGGGTAATAAATCTTGTGTTCCAAGGTCAATGCTAGTGATACGTGCAGGCCTGCATTGTTTGATGGTACAGTAGAGCTCCTCTAATGCGACCACTTAATGAATAAACATGGGTGTCCTTATAAGCAGGTGGTTGCTTAATGCAGGACAAAAGTAATGCAGAAAGCTCCTCTAGGAGCTTTCTGCATTCCTTTTGTCCTGCATTAAGCTACCACCTGCATAGAACCCAGAATGGTACCTCTTTTAGGTGGTCGCATTAGTGGGGTTCTACTGTACTTAACATTCACACAAAAGTTCCAAAGAAAAACTCCAAACCATTTCTGAGATATGACTCCGGGCGTTCACAGGAGGACAGACGGACAACGCTATAACTATATTAATTAACCCTTTCCCTGTTCTATATCTAGACCAAATTTCAATACCTACTGAATATTCATGGTCAAAAAATAATGAAATATGGAATGTGGAACATTGTAACCATTTTAGAAACTAAAGAAACATCTATCGAATTCTAATAGCAAACAGAGCAGACCCTGATCAGACGGCTCCTATAGGAGTCGTCTGATCTGGGTCTACTCTGTTTGCAAATGCGTGAAAATACGTTTATATGAGGGAAAAGGTTAACGAAAGTTATTGCCATGATAGATATCCAGCATATAAGCAAACAGAACAGACACTGATCAGACAGTTTATACAAGAGCTGTCTGATCTGGATCTGCTCTGATTGCAAACGTGTAAAAGGTGTCAAGTATAAAGGGTTAAAACTACAATACAATCACATGCAAATACATTTTGTTTATTGCGTGTATATCAAACATGCAAACTTGGTATACCTAGCATGTATCGAATGTAAAAAGTATCACTTGTACATATTCAGAATGTTTAAACTATACAATTCTGGGAGAAAAAAATAAAAATAAAGTTCCAAAATAAAATTACAAATTAAAATGTATACAAAATACATCTGGGAAAAACTGTTTAACTATAACTATTAACTGATAAATAACACACTAATTTCCTGGTTACAAATAAATAAAACTAGAACTATCGCTATACGTGATGAATACCCCCACATGGCAACCTTGATTGCAAGTCCAAGGCCTGATAACTTCTGTATGTTAGACACTGAAAAGGGTTATGTGATGTACAGTAAAACCTCTCTATAACGACCACTAAATTGTGTTAATTAGTTGGTATTTAGGGCAGGTGGCTGCTTAAAGCAAGGTGAAAGTAAAACAGAACGCTCCTATAGGAGCGTTGTTTTACTTTCATCTTGCTTTAAGCAGCCACCTGCCTTTAACAAAAACTACTTGACGTAATTTAGTGGTCGTTATAGAGAGGTTTTACTGTATATCTGCACTACACGGAGATCGTGTGCATAAACTTCCACTGAATTATGTTGAAAACTGTAGAAGTTCAGTCCAAAATATTTATTGGCTAGCAACACATATGACACAAGTCCAGGAGCAGATAACTCCTCTAGCAAAGGTTGAAAACTGAAAAGAATTATGTTATGCACATCAACATTTCAGAGACCATATGTACAAACTTTCATAGAAATCTGATGAAAACTGTAGAAGTAGTTTGTACCATAACGTCAGTTACCCAGGGGAGTAAATGTACAGTCGGCTGAGCGGTCATTCGGACTGAAAGTAGACTATAACTAGGTACTTTACTTTTTATATATAACTATCAATGTTACTGGCCCAAATGACAAAAAATACCCAAATGTCAAGGGGGGGGGGGGGAGTTATTTTGCAAAGCCTTGAAATAATCACATACACAGATTATTTTACACATCAACCATTCATAGTTATTATGTCAGTCAAATATAAAGTCAATACCTTTCAAATTGCAGGAGGAGTTTGTGACACTAACTACCCATATTAAAGGCCCAAATGACAAAAATACTCAAGGGGAGATAATTCTGCAATGCCTGGCGCTAACTAAATGAAACTTGCATCCTGCACATCTACTATTCATGGTTACCTAACATAAATTTAATAAATTTGAAATTGAGGATATTGCGACACAAACTACCCATGTTAAATGCCCAAATGACAAAAAATTATCAAAGTTCAAGGGAAGATATTTCTGCAATGCCTGGTGCTAAACACATAAAAATTGTGTCTTACACATCTAATACTGTATTTCTAGTGATCACGTATGCCAAATATCGATTCAATAACTTTCAAATTGAAGAAGGTGATTGTATCACTAACTACTCATGTTCCATGCCAAAATGACAAATAAATACTCAAGGTTCAAGGGGAGATAAGTCTACAATGCCCATGCTTAACGCATGAAAATTGTGTCTTACACAATTACCATTTGTGGTTATTATGAATGCAATATATATATAAAGTCAGTAATTTTCAAATTGAAGGAGAAAGGTGAGATTCCAACGGGGGATGGGGGGAGGGGGTTAAAATTATCAAGGGAATTTTGAGATTTGACAAAAACTATAGAATCGGATCTATATCATGTCATAAGCAAGCAGAGCAGAACCTGATCACATAGCTCCCATAGGAACCATCTAATCTGGGTATACTCTGTTTGCACATAGGAACCACCTAATCTGGGTATACTCTGTTTGCAAAGGTGTAAATAAGGGATTTATGTAAGGGAAAGGTTTACGTGGAACAAAACTCCTATGGGATCTCTGTGTGTAACTCTTGTTTAACCCTTTACCCAATAGCCTGTTTCTAGTTTTGAAGACATATGACCACTTAAAGCAGGTTGAAAGTAAAGCAGAATGCGCCTTAAGGCGCATTCTGCTTTACTTTCAGCCTGCTTTAAGCTACCACCTACTAGGATATAGAAAATATTTATTATGCAATATGTTCATGACTGTATGAATTTGAACTATTTTCTTCAGCGAAGGAATAAATCAAACACGCCAAAAGCCGCTTCTATCAGGTAAAGGGTTAATCCTTTACTTAACCCATTACCTCATAGGCTATTTTTAGATACAACCTCTTTGAATAAATCTACCGAAAAGGAGCATTAACTAGAGAAAAGGAAATTTTTAGAATTGTGTAGTTTGAAACCATTGTGATAAACAGAGCATTTGCTTCTATAGGAGCAAATGCTCTGTTTATCACAATGGTTTCACAAAGTGACTTTTACAGAGTCGTCAATATCAGGGAATGGGTTAGTGCCTTTCTACGCCATTGCATACAGAGTAGACCCAGTGTTCATATGCCATTATACAAATGAATGCAGTTGATATTCAATATTCCATGTTTTTATTTCTTAACCCTTTCCTCCATAAATATGCCTTTCTATGCCTCTGTAATAGCCACTTCTTGAAACCATTGTGATAAATAGAGCATTTGCTCCTATAGAAGCAAATGCTCTATTTGTCACAATGGTTTCAAACTACAAAATTCTATTTTTTTTTTACTTTTCTCTAGTAAATGCTCATTTTGGATGGATTCATTTAAAGAGGTTGGGTCTAAAAATAGCCTATGGTGGAAAGGGTTAAATGAATATTCATGGAGTAAAGAGTAAAGCAATAATCTGCTAATTTAGTACACTGTTGCTACAGATTCTATTGTACAGTTCAGACCCCACACTACAGTATAAGTGAGCAGCAACATCAGAAAAAAGTCCTTACGATTGTGCAAAAGGTGTAGATCCAGACCAGCAATCCTTTCATCCTTTCCCTCATACAAACACCTTTTCATGCATCTGCAAACAGAGTAGACCCAGATCAGATGGCTCCTGTTGGAGCCATCTGATCAGGGTCTGTTCTGTTTGCTTATGGTATAATAGAGATCTGATTCTACAGTTTCTGCCCGAGCCAAAATGTCATACCTTTATATGCCATTGTAAACAAGATGCGTTTGTGAAACACCATACCCTGACCTTTGACCTTGAAGGATGACCTTGACCTTTGACCCATGGAGTTGAACATGACACACCATCTTTGTGTGGTGAACATTTGTGCTAGGTTATTTTAAAATCCATTCACAGATAAAAAAAAAGTTATATAAGGGACACAAAATTTGGGACAGACAGATGGACAGATAGTTGGACGGACGGACAATGAGATTACTATATGCCTGCCGTTGGGGGCATAAAAATAGACTAATGAATATTAATAATGTAATTATTTCTTACATTAAAAGTGAACAGGTCAACTTTAAAGGGTTAGGCAGCAGCTGGTCTGGGTTAACACTGTGTACAGGACCTGAAGGTATCTTTTGTTACGAAGCAACTCTTATACACCACACATGCAACCAAAATCATTCCCAATGTGTATGTTGAAATGAGTACCTTAATTCTCCCAAGTATTCAGACATCCAAGCTCCCCTCTACATTTGTATGTAAAGCTGAATTAAGTTAACCCTTCTCTTGCTAAATTCTAAAATACATTTCTCCTACTTTACCCATGGCCTGTTGTATAATTACATATATCTTCACTGTGTATACGTATTTCGCTGTGCAATCACTGCTGTGGAGTGCACTGGTTGCACAATCAACTTGTAAATAGTGCAGACCCTGATGAGACAGCTCCTGCAGGAGCTGTCTTATCTGGGTCTTCACTATTTACTGGTAGGTATATTGACGTGAATAGCAAGCGAAGGTTTAGTTTGGTACCATTTTGATACAGCTAAACCCCTCTGAACCGGCCATTAAATTTAGAATCAAGATCAGTCTTGGAGACAGGTGGCAGCTTAACCCATTACTTCATGAATATTCATGTAACAAATAATGACATCATGAATATATTAATTAATTTGATTTTTGAAATGTTATATGAACACATGAATTGTTTTGCCAAAGTAGAAACTATAGATTCAGATCTATATTGTTCCATTAGCAAACAGAGCAGACCCTGATCAGAAGGCCACTGTATGAGCTGTCTGATCTTGGTCTACTCTGTTTGCAAAGGGTTAGAAAGGCGTATTTATGGAGGAAAGGGTTAAAGGCAGGGTCAAAGTCATTCTTAAAGCTCCTCTAAGAGCTTTCTGCATGACTTTCACCATGCATCAAGCAGCCATCTGCCTAAAAATATCTAAATTCTTCTCGATTAAAAAATTCAGTTTAGAGGAGTTTTACTGTATCAATAAATTAGACTGACATAATTGCAAACAGTGTAGATCCTGATCAAACTCCTCCTTCAGGAGATGTTTGATCTAGGTCTGTGTTATTTGTCTAACTTTGTTCATCTGAATACCTAGGGATATTAGGGTTAAACCAAAATAAGCACCCATATTTACATCAATTCCAAATAAAGGGACCATAATTGTTATAAATTGTACATATATATAAGTTATGCAAAGAATGAAAAAGGCAATGCCTGAATGCTGATGTATCCTCATCGTTTGACCTCAGACTATAGTTATAACTAAATTACGACTATAGTACATGTAAAACTTTTCTTAACCATTCCCCCTCATAAACGGGCCTTTTGTAGACCCAGATCTGACAGATTCTATAGGAAACTGTCTAGTTAGACTGCTCCGTTTGCAGATGGAATTATACGGATCTCATTATTGCTACCAAAATTACTTGTATTAACCCTTGCTTCCATAAATACGCCTTTCTACGCCTCTGTAAAAGTCACTTTTTGAAACCATTGTGTTAAATAGGAGCAAATGCTCTATTTATCACAATGGTTTCTAAACTACACAATTCTAAAATGTCCCTTTTCTCTAATAAATACTCCTTTTTGGTAGATTTATTCAAAGAGGTTGGGTCTAAAAATAGCATATGAGGTAATGGGTAAACATGCCATCATATGCTTATAAAAAGAATCTGATGCTTGTTGTCTTTTAAGATCACATGTTCCTAAAATCACCAAGAAAATGTTATTAAGCTCGCCAAGGCTCGCTTAATGACATTTTCTAAGGCTCGTTTAGGAACATGTGATCTTAAAAGACAACTCGCACCAGATCCTCTATCTCTATCATGTCATAAGCAAACAGAGTAGACCCTGATTAGATGGCTGCTACAGGAGCCATCTGATCTGGGTCTGCTCTGCTTTCATTAAAAAGCAATTATACGAGGGAAAGGGTTAACAATGATAATTTAATTATTGTGTCCTGCATTTACCCTATATCTAATAGAGATATCGTTTGACACTGTTGAAAACAGAGTAGACCTAGGTAACATGGTTCCTATAGAACCTGTTTTATCAGGATCTGCTCTGTTTGCTTATGAAATTATGTACATCCATTCCTCTCTGTGAGGCCCATTAATCCATCTAGAGACTAGAGACAAATTTTCATGCCTTTGTAAACAGAGTAGACCAAGACCAGATGGCTCTAGTAGGATATGTCTGATCTGGGTCTGCTGACTCTGCTCTGTTTGTTTTTGGAATGATATGAATCTGATTCTTCACTTTCTGCCATAGTCAAAACTGCCTGTATTCATATACCCTGTTAAAAATTCATCTAGGTTGTATTTGTGATGTTATTACAGTAAAACCTCTCTATAATGACCACTAAATTACATCAAGTAGTTTGTGTTAAAGGCAGGTGGATGCTTAACGCAAGGTGAAAGTAAAACAGAACGCTCCTATAGGAGCGTTCTGTGTTACTTTCACCTTGCTTTATTTAAGCAACCACCTGCCTAAAATACCAACTAATTAACACAATTTAGTGGTCGTTATAGAGAGGTTTTACTGGATTGATTTCTTACATGAATATTCATGAATTAAAAGGCTAAACAACCCTAATAAATGAATGAATGTATAGTAAAATGGTAATTCACATAATCACATAATGAATCATAACATACAAAAGATAATTTTAATTTGTCCTTCCCTTTCTCGTGCTGAATATTCAAATATGAATCCATCCACTATGAATATTAGTTAGCTGAATCATTCCAAAGCTGGATAAACTGTAGTCACTGAATTATAATGACAAATAGGGCAGACCCATAAGCATATGGGTATACACGATATGTACGCTGTTAGCACGATGAAGGGTTCTTTAACCAATTCCCACATAAACTATGGTCACACCATTGAGTCTCAAACCTCTGTTAAATATCTAGGTTCAACCATTGATAACGATTTATCTGGGATTTCAATTGTAAACTATATTACAAAAAAGGTAGATGCTAGACTTAAATTTTTGTACAGACAACGGCGTTTTTTAAAACCATTCTCTGAGAAAAACTCTTTGTAACTCTCTAATGCAGTGTACTTTTAATTAATATAATGTATGTTTTAATAATCAAATAAGTTTTTAATCTGTGATAGATTGGCAATTGTGATAAATGTATGTCTTATTTCCATTCAAAGTAATAAAATCTGTCTAATAATTTGTATTACCGTAAATAATAGGCCTAAATTAGAGTTCTCCATATGTATGTGGAAAGCTCTCGTTTTAGATTTATTCCCATTTGTTTTTTTTCATAATAAACAGACTCAGCAGACCCTGATCAGTAAATTTTAATTTCAATTTACTGTTTTGAGCCTGCTGTCTATACATTTTCAAATTATTGTAACTGTTTCGCTAAATCTATATAGGACCCCGTTGGAAATAAGTTGAAAAACTTTACGGGTTATCCTGTGTATGTATAACATGTCTTTTTTATATAAATAACAAGAAGTCGATAACTGTTATGTAACTGTTATGATAACTGTTATGTCAAATTGTATAACTGTAATTGTATTGATGACATATATATATATATACACACAAATAATTCTATCTATCTATTTTTAGACCCAACCTCTTTGAATGAATCTGCCCAAAGGTTTATTTACTAGAGAAAAGTAAAATTTTAGAATTTTGTAGTTTGAAACAATTGGGATAAATAGAGAATTTGCTCCTATAGGAGCAAATACTCTATTTATTACAATGGTTTCAAGAAGTGGTTATTACAGAGGCGTAGAAAGGTGTATTTATGGAGGAAAGGGCTAAACCAATAATAAGTTATTATAATAATATTATAGAACACTAAGTCACAACCTATTGTTATTTAAAACATATGGCTTCTCACCTGACCAGAATAATTTGCACATTATGATCAAAGATTAGTCTATTGCGTAACAAGGGGTAAATGATGAATGTTTGCGAAAACTTGTGGCAAAAATTGATCTGCACTTGCATAAATTGAAAGACTGCAAGATCTGATCTACATACCCGTCATGATCAAAACAAATTTACAAAAATACACTGTTCACATGTCAATGCTCATGACTGACTCAAGTTTTAACCCTTTGCTCCTTAAATACGCATTATAATGCCTTCAAAAAACGGAGTAGATCCAGATCAGGCAGCGGTCTGATCAGGGTATGCTCTGTTTTTTATCTGCTGGAAATAGACCTATTTCTATATTTTTTACAAGGACAAACCCGTTCTTGTTCATATGCAATTATAAGTATTAAGCTAATTATCCCTTTCCCTGTTCTGTATGTAGGCCAAATTTCAATACCTACTGAATATTCATTAACAAAATAGTTATAAAGAAATATGCAAGGTGGAACATTGTAGACATTTTAGAAAGCAAAGAAACAGATCTATCAAATTCCATTACCAAACAGAGCAGAACCTGATCAGACGGCTCCTCTAGGAGCCGTCTGATCTGGGTCTACTCTGTTTGCAGATGCGTGAAAACACGTTTATATAAGGGAAAGGGTTAATAGCTACATATGTTATGTCTTACATGAATATTTAAGGAGTAAAGGGACATCACTAGTAATATGTGTGAAAGAAAATAAGGAAGAAGTGAAAAGGTATGATGGGTTTGGCTCTGCAGAACTTGAAAAAAAAGAAAACTGTTTTCCATTTCTTAACCGTTTACCAGATCAAATTTCATGGCAGACTAACTGATACAACAGAACCTGTCTTAAGTGGCCATCAGAAAGGTCTAACTAGAGGTTGTTTTTTCCCCTTTTCTGTATGTAGGCCAAATTTCAATACCTACTGAATATTCATTAACAAAATAGTTATAAAGGAATATGGAAGGTGGAACATTGTAGACATTTTAGAAAGCAAAGAAACAAATCTATCAAATTCCGTAAGTAAACCGAGCAGACCCTGATCAGACGGCTCCTCTAGGAGCCGTCTGATCTGGGTCTACTCTGTTTGCAGATGCGTGAAAACATGTGTATATGAGGGAAAGGGTTAAGTAGCCATCAAAATGGTCTACATAGAGGTTGTTTTTTAAGAAAAACATATGTCTCCCACCTGCTCCTGTCTCAAAAATAATATTTTCAGTAAATTGTGTGAAGATCTGATGAAAACTATTGGTGTAAGGGAGCACTCACAAATCATATTTTCAGTAAATTGGGTGAAGATCTGATGAAAACTATTGGAGTTAGGGAGCGACAAGGCTAAACAGGCATTTCTTATTATTTTCAAGGGGCATAATCCTGACATGCCTCAAGAAATCTAGCTGCTTTTCTAACTTGATCAATATATTATTCCTATTAAGATTTCAGGAAGTTTGTACAATATCAGACAGAAAATCGATGAGTTAGAGAACAGACAATGCTAAAACACCCAATTTTGAATAATTCAAGGGCCATAACTCTGAAGGGCCATAACTCTGAAGTGCTAAGTGTAATCTTGCTGGTTATTAAACTTGACCAATATCATTTTTATGAAGTTTGCTGGTGATTGAATGAGACTTTTTGACTTAGAGAGCAGACAAAGCTAAAAAACACAATTTTAACAATTCAAGGGCCGTAACTCTTAAGTACCTGTTTCAATATTGCTAGTTATTCAACTTTGCCTTGATATTATAACCATAAACATTTTCATAAGGTTTGGTAAAGATAGACTTTGCCTTGATATTATAACCATAAACATTTTCATAAGAATTTGGTGAAGGTAGATGGGAACTGTATGACTAATTTGATGGACAAGGCTAAAAAGGCCAATTTTGTATTATTCAAGGGCCATAAGTATTAACTCTAAAGTGCCTAGTTCAATCTTGCTGGTTATTGAACTTGGGTCTTGATATCATAGCCATAAACATTTCTTTTAAGGTTTGGCAAAAATTGAATAAGACATTTTTGACTAAGAGAGCAGTCATGGGCTAAAAAGGCCAAATTTGGATAAATCATGGGCCATGGATCATAACTCTGAAGTTTCTGAAACAATTTTTCTGGATATCGAACTTGATATTATAGCCACAAACATTTTCATACAGTTTCTTAAAAAATGGCCCAGAACTTTTAGAATTAGAGAGCGGACAAGATTTTGTGACAGACGGATTGAAAGGAGTAAATCAATACGTCTCCCACACCACTACGAGGTGGGAGACATAATTATGGGTCTGTTCGACTGATGGCAGCTTAATGCAAGTCAAAAGTAATAGGAGCTTTCTGCATTACTTTTGTCCTGCATTAAGCAACCACCTGTCTTTTAATCCTTGCCTCCATAAATATGCCTTTCTACGCCTCTGTAAGAGTCACTCTTTTGAAACCATTGTGACAAATAGAGCATTTGCTCCTAAGGAGCAAATGCTCTATTTATCACAATGGTTTCAGAACTAAGAAATTCCAACGTTTTCCTTTCCTCTAGTTAATGCTCTTTTTCGGTAAATTTATTCAAAGTGGTTGGATCTCAAAATCGCCTATGAGGGAATGGGTTAAGACTCCTATGTTAACCCTTCGCTTGCTGAATTTTGAAATACATTTCTCCTTCTTTACCAATGTCCTGTTGTATAATTACATATATCTTCACTGTGTACAAGTATTTCGCTGTGTAATCACTGCTATGTAGTGCACTGGTTGCACAATGAACTTGTAAGTAGTGCAGAACCTGATGAGACAGCTCCTGGGTCATCTGGGTCTTCACTATCTACAGGTAGGTATATTGACGTGAATAGCACGGGAAGGGTTAAATAATTGATCGTCGCTAATAATGGTCGCTAAGGACATGTTCTATTGTAATTACTAATTTCTGACATGAATATTCCTGGAGTAAGGAGTTAAAGAGCAGTAAATATGCCAATGACAGTAGAGTCCCCTCTAAACCCAAGGACAGAAGAATTTAGATACTTTTAGGCAGGTTGTTGCTTAATACACAGTGGAAGTCATGTAGAAAGTTCCTAGGGGAGCTTTCTACATGACTTTCACCCTGCATTAACCTGCCACCTGTATTGATCTCTCTAAATCTCTCATGACTTTACAAACAATTCAGATCCTGATCCAGATGGTTCCTGCAGGAGCCATCTGGATCATGATCTGCTGTTGCTTGACCCATTCTTTCATATAAACGTGTTTTTACGCATCTACAAACAGAGTAGACCCAGATCAGACGGCTCCTATAGGAGCCGTCTGATCAGGGTCTGCTCTGTTTGCTAACGGAATTTTGTATCTTTACTTTCTAAAATGGCTACAATAATCCACCTTACATATTTTGTTATAACTGTTTTGTAATTTATAACTGTTTTGTCCTTGAATATTCAGTAGCCTGTATAGGTATTGAAATTTGGAATAAACATAGAATAGGGATAGAGTTAAGAAATAACATAGATCTAATTCTACAGTTTCTGCCATGACCAAATATTCATGTGCCCATATGCTATTAATAACCCTTATTCCATGAATATTCATGTAAGAAATAATGACATCATGAATACCAATTAGATTACTTTTCATAATGGAGTTTGGACATGACAGAAACTGTAAAATCATATCTATGTGATTTCATAAGCAAACAGCAGACTGTAGATTAACCCTTCGCTTGCTGAATTTTAAAATACATTTCTCCTTCTTTACCCATACCCTGTTGTATAATTACATATATCTTCACTGTGTACAAGTATATCGCTGTGCAATCACTGCTATGGAGTGCACTGGTTGCACAATCAACTTGTAAATAGTGCAAACCCTGATGAGACAGCTCCTGCAGGAGCTGTCTTATCTGGGTCTTCACTATTTACAAGTAGGTATATTGACGTGGATAGCAAGCGAAGGGTTAATATCAATCTATTAATGTAGATTAATAAAGATAAAATAAGTCCTCTACATCAAAATAAATGGAGAGCAACCTTCAATTAGCATACAATCATATTAATACATATTGGCAATATTCAGGCAAAATGCCCCTTAAATGACAAGTAGCCGATATCGGCCTAGTATAAAAATCTGTATCGGACAGATGCAAGCCTGATGGGAAATGCTTGCTGGGATCACTTATAAAAGATGTTTGATTAAAAAGCATTATATTTTCAAGTCTTTACAACACAAAGGGACTTAATGCCACTAGCCGAATGCCTCTGTATACAAAACTATTAGTCTTGGTCAGAACTACTTCATATGCACTGATTTGAAAACATATTATTTTGCTGGACAAAATTGATGTCTAGAGTTTCTATTCAACTCTTTTTCATGAATAATGTCTTTTCCATGCCTTCGCAAACAGAGGATAACAAGATCAGACAACTCCCATAGGGGCCGTCTGATCAGGGTCTGCTTTGTTTGCATAAGAAATCATACTAGTTCTGACTCTACAGACTCCACAGTTTCTACCAATACCAAACTGTCTGTCTACATATGCCATAACTTAATCTGTTTGAATTTCGGAATACAGTAAAACCTCCCTATAACCATCACTAAATTACTTTTGTGTTAAAGGCAGGTGGCTGCTTTAATCAAGGTGAAAGTAAAACAAAACGCTCCTATAGGAGCATTCTGTTTTACTTTCACCTTGCTTTAAGCAGCCGCCTGCCCTAAATACCAACTAATTAACATAATTTAGTGGTTGTTATAGAGAGGTTTTACTGTAGTCCATTTGAAAAATCAGCATTGTAAAGGTTAAAACTGCTTTTAAAATTGAAGCAGATCACAACAACTGAAGACTACAATCACCTAGCAAGAAAACAGTTTAGTATAAAAATATATAGTCTATGCTTACAATTGTCAAAGAATGTAGACTGTATGGAGAAGCTGTACACCAAACATGGAAGCTAAATTTTACTAATACTGTTTGAAGTTTTTTAAGAATCCCTTTCTCCTTATGCTGCTTCACTTTATGAGTTAAATACATTTAACTGGAAGACAGAGACAGAGGATGAAAAATCCTCCCTTGCATGTCACAGGAAAAAGTGAATCCCACTTTTAGAAAATAACTCTGACAGACACAGTTCAACTATTGTGTCAGACTGTGGGGCCGAATCTTGGTCTCCACAGGTTACAAAGTAATGAAGTTACCATTTCTTTTAATGCTGCTTAATGATGGCAAGTTATATATCAATTTATGTTCAGTAGTTAAATCGCAATAGCATAATAGCAATAACTCAAGGTAACAGCTATTTCACATAACCCTTTCTCTGTTCAATGTTTGTTCAAAATTTCAATACTTACTGAATATTCATGGACAAAATAGTTTTAATGAAATATTGAAGGTGGAACATTGTAGAAAGTCAAAAAACAGATCTTTCAAATTCCATTAGCAAACTGAGCAGACTGTTTGATCTGGGTCTACTCTGTTAGCAGACGCGTGAAAACACGTTTATATGAAGGAAAGGGTTAAGATATATAGCAGTTACATGTACATCTCAGTTCATCTCAATCTATTATAGCAGCTATAATCTCAATTAACGTCTAACAGTCTCAACTTAACATGTAACATCATCTCAATTAACCCGTTACCTGATATAAATGCCTTTTCAGAGTAGAACCAGATCAGATGGCTCGTGTATGAGTCGTCTGACCAGGGTCCGCTCTGATTGCATATGATATAATACAGACCTATTCCTACAGTTTCTATTATTGCAAAATTATCATGTTTTCTTATGCTTATATTTGCTTATATAAATAAACAGCCAAATTAACGCTTTCCTCCATAGGCTATGTTTAGACCCAACCTCTTTGAATGAATCTACCCAAAAGGAGCATTTACTAGAGAAAACTAATATTTTAGAATTTTGTAGTTTGAAACCATTGTGAAAAATAGAGCATTTGCTCCTATAGGAGCAAATGCTCTATTTATCCCAATGGTTTCAAGAAGTGGTTATTACAGAGGCGTAGAAAGGCGTATTTATGGAGAAAAGGGGTTAATAGTCATGACGTCATATCCAGGTACAGGGTTAATCAATTACAGGTATAATCTCACTTAACATCTAACAGTCTATATTAACCCTTCGCTTGCTGAATTTTAAAATACATTTCTCCTTCTTTACCCATGCCCTGTTGTATAATTACATGTAGCTTCACTGTGTACAAGTATTTCGCCATGCAATCACTGCTATGGAGTGCACTGGTTGCACAATCAACTTGTAAATAGTGCAGACCCTGATGAGACAGCTCCTGCAGGAGCTGTCTCATCTGGGTCTTCACTATTTACAGGTAGGTATATTGACGTGCAGCAAGCGAAGGGTTAACGTAAAACAACTATATCATTCTGTTATTTTTTATAAGTTAACATCTAACAGTCTAAATTAACGGGAAACTGTAAACTACAAATGTACATCTCTAATTTTTTATAACGACTAGATACAATGTATATGACTAAATGAAACTATAATAGGCTAATAATTGGCAGGCAAACAAAAGAATAAAGTAAGCAAGAATGTGTCTTAATTAACACAGATATCTCAATAATATTCTTAAATTAGATATATTATGGGGAATATATTCTAAGTTTAAGTCCCCTTAACTCATTCCCTCATATTGACACCGTTTGACGTCTCTGTAAAAATCACTTTTTGAAACCATTCTGATAAAAAGAGCATTGACTCCTATGGAGCAAATGCTCTATTTATCACAATGATTTCTAAACCACAAATTCTAAAACTTTCCTTTTCTCTAGGTAATGCTCCATTTTGCTCTAGTTAATGCTCCATTTCGATACATTCATTCAAAGAGGTTGGATCTAAAAATAGCCTATGAGGGAAGGAATGGGTTAAAGTTGGAGCTTAAACAGTAACCTAACAGAAATCCATAAAGGTTGACATTTTAAGACCCCTAAACGTTAGAGCTATAACAATAATCTGACTGATTACAGTTAACAGTTTAACCCATTCCCACATATTGACACCTTTTGACGCTTCTGTAAAAGTCACTTTGTGACACAATTATGATAAATAGAGCATTTGCTCCACAGGAGCAAATGCTCTATTTATCACAATGGTTTCAAAACTACACAATTCTGAAAATTTCCATTTCTCTAGTAAATGCTCCTTTTTGGTAGATTTAATCAAGCAGGTTGGATCTAAAAATAGCCTATGCGGGAATGGGTTAAGTCTCTTTAAAGTTGGAGCTTTAACAAGGACTCAACAGAAATTGACTAAGACTGACAGTTTAAGGCCCCCTAAAAGTTGGAGTTTCAGCAAAACACTAACAAGATATAATAGAAGATAAAGATTTCAACCCTCTAAAGGTTGGGGCTTTAAAAATAACCTAACAATATGAAACAAGAGCCGCGTGCAGCGCCAATGCTTGTCGGATTTGGTGCTTGTCCACTGAAAACTCTTAAGAGCCATGACTCCAAAATTTTGAAATCCAAGGTTACGGTTCTTATGATCTCAATGAGATCTACCCACCTATGAAGCTTCACGTTGATACCTCTTATACTTTTCGAGTAATCAGCTATATTTAAGTTTCTGCACGCCGTCGACGATGCCTACAACTAAACCTATGACAATGCTTACGACACAGTGATCACAATAGCATGACTTTTCTTCGAAACAGACGAGCTAAAAAGTCAACAGTTGAAGCTCCTGAAGGATTAAAGTTTTAACCCTTTCCCTGTTGGATATTCATGCAAGAAATTCTCTGTTGGATATTCATGTAAGAAATTCCCTGTTCCCTGTTGGATATTCATGTAAGAAATTCCCTGTTGGATATTCATGTAAGAAATAATGCCACCATTAATATTAATAAGATTATTTTTTATAATGACATATGAACACAGAACATTTCGGCTCAGACAGAACCTGTAGAATCAAGTCTATATTACATCACAAGTAAACAGAGCAGACCCTGATCAGACGGCTCCTATAGGAGCCGTCTGATCTGGGTCTACTCTGTTTGCAAATTCGGGAAAACACGTTTATATAAGGGAAAGGGTTAAACGGTGGACAAAAACAAAATGACTAATTTTGGACAATTCAAGGGTCATAATCATGAAATGCCTGGGACAATATGAACAGTTATCAAACCTGGCAGAGACATTGTAACTATACACATTCAGTAAGTTTGGTGAAGATTGGACAAAAATTGTTCCACTTACACAGTGGATATGGTTTGGACCCCACATGCCTGCCACCGCAATTGATGCAAAAATATGGCCAGTCTACCAATGGGAGTATATAAATCATCTATTAACCCTCATATAAACGTGTTTTCACGCATTTGCAAACAGAGTAGACCCAGATCGGATGGCTCCTATAAGGAGCCGTCTGATCAGGGTCTGCTCTGTTTGCTAATGGAAGTTGATAGATATTGTTTCTTTACTTTCTAAAATGTCAACAATATTTCTCCTTCGACATTTCATTATAACTATTTTGTCCATACGTATTCAGTAGCTATTGAAATTTGGACTAAACATAGAATAGGGAAAAGGTTAAGTATTTATGATGTCATTACTAATAACCCATACATGAATATTCATAAGGTAAAGGGTTAACACTTACAGTGCGGGACACGAGTCACACATCTCCTTTGCAAACAGTGTAGACCCAGATGAGAGGGCTCTTAGGAGCCCTCTCATCAGGGTCTGCACTGTTTGTCATATAAAACGTTTCTTTAGAAAAATCCCTAAATATTCACCGTGAGCGTGCCTTATTTGAATCTTGGATTAGTCCATTTGAAAAATCAGCGTTGTAAGGTTTATGGTTGGAGCAGTTACAAAAAAACAACAAAAAAACAGGAATGGAATGGAATGGAATGGACTAAACACAACAATTACAATAATCACTACAAAACAATAATTTCACTGTTAAAACAATTTAACTAGGTAATCAGGCAAAATGTTCATACATTTTATCTCGCATTAATCGAAGCAACTGCAATATTTAGATAACAATATTAGTCTAGAAATAAATACATTAAAACTCACATTTAACCCTTTACCCCATGAATATTCATATAAGATAATTATGATGACATTGTGATTATTAATTAGTTTAATTTTTAAAATGGCATATTAACACAGGACATTTTTGCCAAAGTAGAAACTATAGAATCAGACGAGGAGACCTATATTATTCCATAAGCAAACAGAGCAGACCCTGATCAGACGGCTCCTATAGGAGCCGTCTGATCTGGGTCTACTCTGTTTTCAAAGGCATAGAGATGTATTCATGGAGTAAAGGTGTAAAGGCAGGTGGTAGCTCAATGCAGGACAAAAGTTGCAGAAAACTCTTGTAACAGCTTTCTGCATTAGTTTTGTCCAACTCTTAGCAACCACCTGCTTTTAAAATCACTCATGTTTATTCATTAACCCTTCGCTTGCTGAATTCTTTACCCATGCCCTGTTGTATAATAACATATATCTTCACTGTGTACACATATTTCGCTGTGCAATCACTGCTGTGGAGTGCATTGGTTGCACAATCAACTTGTAAATAGTGCAGACCCTGATGAGACAGCTCCTGCAGGAGCTGTCTCATCTGGGTCTTCACTATTTACAGGTAGGTATATTGACGTTTAGAGCAAGCGAAGGGTTAAAATCACTCTTGTTTATTCATTAAGCATTTGCCTTACAGAGGTTCTACAGTATAATAATAAACGCTAAGCTGGCAATTAACTTGGCTGATCTAGTTCGATTATATACATGGATGAGATTCAACCATGATCTGTGGGAACAAAACTTGAATCAACAACATCACCATCCAACAAAAAATAATTAGAAGCATTTGTGCTTAATGACCGTAATGGATTTTTGCTATCCTTTATAAACACCCTAATGACCCAAAGTACTTGAACTGACAAACTAACGCAAATAATGCAGAGCCGTTTGATCAGGGTCTACACTATTTGTTACTAAGTCTGTCTAATTCAAAGTTGTGAAAATGGTGAAACATTGGATCATTTTAATTAACCCTTTCCTCCATAGGCTATTTTTAGACCCAACCTCTTTGAATGAATCTACCGAATAGGAGCAGTTACTAGAGAAAAGGAAAATGTTATAATTGTGTAGTATAGAAACCATTGTGATAAATAGAGCATTTGCTCCTATGGAGCAAATGCTCTATTTATCACAATGGTTTGAAGAAGTGACTATTACAGAGGCGTAGAAAGGCGTATTTATGGAGGAAAGGGTTAACATACCCATGGAGAGGGTGCACTGGGTGTCTAAATAGAGTAATTAAGGTGAAATGAATTAAATGGCACACTACATATCTCAGCACCAGGATCCAAACTAATTGATGTTCTTATTATATTTTTGATGAAAAAACAACGAGCCGTCTGATCAGAGTCTGCTCTGTTCATTACAGTTTCTAATAAAACAAATACATCCAGTATAAAAAAATCATGATCTCATTTTTAATTAGATGAATATTCACTAAATAACGATTTTAATAAATACTTTTGATCGTAAGTTGCACAACTGTTTTTGTAATAGGCCTTTGAATTTGCGTAACACAACTAGTTCCCTCTTGTATTCCACCCTCGTCAAGACACGATAGGGTTTCTTTTAACTACTTTCTGATTCACTTCTTACATCATTGATCTGAAAGAAAAAAAAATCAATGTTTATACGAGAGGTGTTCAAGATTTAAAGTAACAGTTTTGAATGTAGAAATTTTATTCAGTAAATATGCTTTTATTGCAATAAATGTTCTATTTGAGATCCATGGGCATACTAGATCATGCGACATCGTTTTGGCCAGCTTTCAAGTGTCTTGTTAACGCAATATTGAGGAAGTTTGTTCCACTCCTGTTTAAGAGCATTTTTAAGTCCATTTAGAATGTATATCTTACGTTTCTGTAGCCTGCGTTTAAGAATACCCCAGATACCAAAGTCCATTGGGGCAGCATCGGGGCTCTTTGGCATCCACTCTTCAGGCATAATGTACATAATCTTATGTTGCTTCATAAAGTCATGTGTCTTTTTTGCTGTATGACTGGATGCTGAGTCCTGATGGAACACCATGTCCTTTTCGCGCCCATGAAATAAGCGAGGAACGTCTTTTTTCAGAAATGCTTCCATTACATATTTAATATAATAGTCAGTGTTAACTTTAACTCCTCTATTTATGAATCGAAGTGAAGTTTTGCCGTAAAAACTGACACCGGCCCAAACCATAAACCCTGGTGCAAAAGAGTCACGTTTCACGAACTTCAGTTATTCAAGTTCTCTCCGGTTTCCACGAACGTAACAAACGCGCCTTCGGCCATAACTGCCACCCATGTAAAGCATTGCCTCATCAGTGGTTACGAAATTCTTCCATTTACCACAGTTTAAACGGCGGTACAGCTGCCAGGATCGCTTGCGTCTATTCCCAATTTGCTTTTCATTTAGCTTATGAACACGGCATTTTTTACGAAGTTTTGCCTTGATTACTTTGGAAATTATTCTATTAATTGTTCCTACAGACACTTTACACTTGATCGCCATCTCTCTTTGGGTCGGTGGATTCACATGTTTTATCATATTATTAAATTTACGTACAACGTCACTCGTAGCGGCAGTACAGCGTTTTTTAAAAGTCCCAATCTTAGTGCCTTTGCGATCAGCCTCACGAATTTTTCCTATCCCATGTCGAATACGATGTATGGTAGCTGTAGACACACTATGTCCCATACTTTTTATTTTTTGCACAATGGATCTATACGACATATTTTCCTTCAAAAGTCCTAAAACTGCACCTTCAACAAGTTTGTCAATTTTACGTCCAGTCATGATGATGTGTATAACAAAAACTGGCTAACATTAAACGATACACATGAATGTACATAATGGAATAAGTTTCACGTGCTTGCACGAGTTAATCGTGAAATATCACTGTGTTAAAAATGTTACTTTAAATATTGAACGCCTCTCGTAGGTTTGTAACCCTTTTCTTGATATATAAGTAAAACCTCTCCTCTAGGAGCTTTCTGCATGACTTTCACCCTGCATTAAGCAGCGACCTGCCTAAAAGTATCTAAATTATTCTCTATCAGAATTCCGTTTTAGAGGGGTTTACTGTATTTGCAATCAGGGTACCTATAAGATATATCTGATCAGGGTCTGTTATTGTTACTAATGTATAACATTTATGATTCTCTAATGTTTGCCATGGTAACACATTTCCTTATTTCATATTTAAATAAAATTAACCCTTTACTCCATGAATAACTAAAACTATCATTGAACGTGATTAATACCCCTAAAACGTGACATTTTGAAGGGGCATAACTCTGTAAGGAAAAAGATGAACTGGAAAACTATAATTGGATGTGCATGTCCTCTTTATGATAAAGCTTCGTATTAAGTTTCATTGGATTCCAGTCAGCACAACGGTTAACTTAGAAACAGCGTGGAATAAGAGTCAACAGAAGGACCAGGCTATTTTTAGATCCAACCACTTTAAATAAATCTACCAAAAGGAGCATTAACTAGAGAAAGGAATTTTTTTTAAATTTTGTAGTTTGAAACCATTGTGATAAATAGAGCATTTGCTCCTATAGGAGCAAATGCTCTATTTATCACAATGGTTTTATAAAGTGACTTTTACATAGGCGTAGAAAGGAGTATTTATGGAGGAAAGGGTTAACCAACTTGCAGCTGAAAATTCCACTCACTGGGTAACACCACCATTTGCCAAATTGTCCTCACCTGATCTGTCAGGTCACTCAACAATGCAAGTGAGCATGTGGAATTTTACACCCGTGCTAAGAATATTCAACATTTAACCCTTTCCTCCATAAATACGCCTTTCTATGCCTCTGTAATAGTCACTTCTTGAAATCATTGTGATAAATAGGAGCAAATGCTCTATTTATCACCATGGTTTCAATACTACACAATTCTTACATTTTCCTTTTCTCTAGTAAATGCTTCTTTTTGGTAGATTTATTCAAAGAGGTTGGGTCTAAAAATAGCCTATGAGGGAATGGGTCAAAGGGTTGAAAAGTCTGTAGAAATCAAAAATACTCTACCTTTCCTTTGGACAACATTCTAAACAAGACTTTGGCTATCATATAGCTCCATATTAGATGCAGAACTTGTAGGACAATCAACAACACATTGAAATATCTCACTGAAAGTGGCACATCAAAAAGCTGGTATGTTTCAAACATTGTGGAATACAGAATTCTGAAAAATAAATAAAAAGTATTTATATGAAACAATTGGTGACATTGAGATGTGGTTATTTGCATACAGTGTAGACCCAGAGGAAATGCAAGAACTCAAAGATGGCAGCCGATCAGGAAATGTAGCATATGCCTCTAGGAACCGTCTGATAAGGGTCTGCTCTGTTTTCTTAAGGAATATGATAGGTTTGTTTATTTACTTTCTATATGGCTACATGGCCATTTTTGGCCCGGGGGTCATAATTTGAACAATCTATGTAGAGGACCATTAGATGATGCTACATACCAAATATCAAAGGTCTAGGCCTTACGGTTTCAGAGGAGAGGATTTTTAAAGATTTTCCTAAGAAAAACTGATAAGCCCCAGGGCGGGGCCATTTTTGGTCCGGGGGACAGAATTTGAACAATCTTTGTAGAGGACCATTAGATGATTCCACATACCAAATATCAAAGCTCTAGGCTTTGTGGTTTCAGAGAAGAAGATGTTTAAGTAAATTGTTGACGACGCACATACGCACGACGCCGGACACTTTGTGCCAGGTGAGCTAATAAAGCTACATACCAGATATCATCACTTCAATATCTGCAGGTGTTTAGGACAAAGCACCCGGCTAAGTCCAACTGCTGTAATTCCGTGCAAAATCAATGTAGCACAAGAAAATTCAAGCTTGATCTGTAACTCATTACAATAAGCTACATACCAAATGTAATTTCAATATCTGCAGAGGTTTAGAAAAAAAGTCCGGAGAACTGAAGTGAGACTGATGGACAGACTGACGGACAGACAGAGTACAAACTCATAGTCCCCCTTAGCGTTGTCAGTAGGGGACCAATTACAAAAACATGGTGACTTCTATCCCTTTCTCTCACAGTAATGCCTTTTAATATCTTTACAAACAGAGTAGACTCAGATCAGACAGCTCCTGAAAGAACTCTCTGATCAAGGTCGGCTCTGTTTGCTTCTGACTTCATATAGATCTGATCCTACAAATTATATATATGTCTATACAAAAGCTTCTAAATTATTTCACAGTATGAAAAATAAATATATATTCATGAAGCAATCAATTCATGCATAACTGCTTATTAGGTAGATGGCTATATACAGCTGGAGGTTACAACTATGTCCACTTACACAGATGGATAGTATATCAATCTTGATATAACCCAGGTCACTAAGAATATTCCAAATATGAATTCACAGCAGGTTTTTGCACCAACATATTTTGCCATCTTGCCAAGCTGCAATAAAAACATAAAATTACTAGAATGAGTATTATCACTGAAGGTGGTGAGTACATTTTCTCTAACACAAAACCATACAATTTTTTGCAGTGAAAAATACTGTAAATTTAACCCATTCCTCCATAGGCTATTTTTAGATCCAAGCACTTTGAATAAATCTACCGGAAAGGAGCATTAACTAGAGAAAAGGAAAATTTTTCATAATTTTGTAGTTTGAAACCATTGTGATAAATAGAGCATTTGCTCCTCTGGGAGCAAATGCTCTAGTTATCACAATGGTTTCAACAAGTGAATTTTACAGAGGCATAGAAAGACGTATTTATGGAGGAAAGGGTTAATAATTAGATTGATTGTTATAATAGCACATGAACACAGAAAGTTTTGGCCATGGCAGATACTGTTACAGATTACAGATACAGATTACTGACTCATATCTATATTATATCATAAGCAAACAGAGCAGACCTCATCAGACGGCTTCTACAGAAGCCATCTGATCTGGGTCTGCTCTGTATGCAAAGACGTAGAAAATGGTATTTATGGAGTAATGGGTTAAACAGAAGCCTTGCTGCTGTATCAACATTATTTGAGAAGGATCCATCAAGCAGAACTTGAGTTAGAGATGTTACAGACAGACTGACATTTAACATTTTTGCTAAATATAAATGCTAAACGCAAATTCTAAGTCTAATTATGCGACCTTGACCTTGGATATACGTACCAGGACTGGACAGGCTACTGTAGAATGTCCAGATAAACATTGTGTTTAAATTTGAGAACGATCCACTCAGCCGAACTTGAGTTAGAGATATTACAGACAGACAGACAGACAAGACAGACAGAGCCATTCCATAATACGTCCCGTTTTTCAAACAGGCGTATAAACATTTAACAGAGGCGTCAAAAGGCGCCAATGCACACAAATGGAATAAAACTACTTTTGCAGATAAAAGGATTAAAAAAATACAATCCATATTTTTTAAAGAATCAGATGAACCATATCATATGTTGTTAACTACAATGCCCCAAAACAGACACTAAGACTCTGTAGCAATTACATTCATTCGGATTTCTTGTGATATACTTTTTTCAGCATATAAACATGATTAATATAATTCAATTTTGTTTAATATTCTGTCACTTTAACCCTTTAGTCCATGAATACGACTTTCTATGCCTTTGCAAACAGAGTAGACCCAGATCAGACAGCTCCTATAGGACCTGTCTGATCAGGGTCTGCTCTGTTTGCCTATGATATAATATAGAAATGATAAATCTATAGTTTCTGCCTTAGCTAAAAATTCCTGAGTCTATGTGCTATTATAACAAATTAATCTAATTAATATTTATGATGTTATTATTTCTTACATAAATATTCATGGAGGAAAGGGTTAATAGCATTATTGGGTCATACCAATACTTACAGCTAATGGCGAGTCTGCAGCATCGTGACAAACTATAACAAGGCTACCTATCCTGACAAAGTTCACCGACCAGGAGAAAAATACGAGCAAAATGGTTGCTATGTGGTGTAAAGCCATTTCTTTGAAGTCCTGGAATAGAAAAACAGTTCTCAGTATTGTTAGTGTAAAAATGCTTGATAGTGGACTGAAATGGTGTCTAATGATACTAGAAGCAAGTATTCAAAGTCTCAGTAAAATATCTTTAATAGTATTCAAGATGTTGGATCTCTTTGAAATCTTTAACGAAAAGAAAAGCCTAAGTTAAAAGGGCAACAATTTCTGTTAAAATGCTTGACAGAGCTATGTACGACAATGGAATTATTTTGTCTAAAATTTTATGACAAAAGAGATGATTTTGACTTTAATATTAAAATTTCCCTTTAATATTAAAATTTCCCTATCTTGACAGAGATGATCCCTGTGCACCATCTTAACCCATTCTCTCCTAGGCTATTTTTAGACCCAACCTCTTTGAATATATCTACCGAAAAGGAGCATTAACTAGAGGAGAGGAAAACTTTAGAATTTTGTAGTTTGAAACCATTGTGATAAATTGAGCATTTGCTCCTGTAGGAGCAAATGCTCTATTTATCACAATGATTTCATAAAGTGACTTCTATAGATGCACAAAAATGCGTCACTAGGGGATAATGTGTTAAGGGGTTTACATATCTGAACTTATTTGTTCGCTAGAGCATGTTCTTCTGTTGACAATTTTATAGGTATCATAAACTAAGAAAAGCATTATCTAAATTTTACCATTGGCAAGTATAAGCGCAATCTTAAGGCGCTCCTAAGATACGGTATTTCACATCTGGAATTTTATAGTGATGTGATTTACAAACTTTGTAAATTTATTAGACATATCCATTTTCTGACTTTGTTCGTGAAATATGTTAAAAAATTCATTAACCAGAAATGTGTCCATAGGACACTGATGCCCCCCCCCCCCCTTCAGATTTTTTGTCCCAGAAAGTAAGGGCCATAATCATGTATCCAACGACTGATGTGATTTATGCCATTTTTGCAAATAAAGGGCTGCTTAGCTCCTAAACAACTGAAGCGTTTTACATGGCTATCAAACTTGACCAAGATATAATGGCCACAAACATGCGTGTAAAGTTTGATGTGGATTGGACATATACTTTCCAAGAAAGAGTCTGGACAAATATTTTTAAGGTCATTTTTGCAAATAAAGGACTGCTTCTCCTAAACGACTAAAGCGATTTACATGGCTATCAAACTTGACCAGGATATAATGGCCACAAACATGTGTGTAAAGTTTGGTGAGGATTGGACAAATTCTTTCCAAGAAAAGGTCTGGACAAGATATTTTTAAAGTCATTTTTGCAAATAAAGGGTCGCAACTCCTGAACGACTGAAGCGATTTACATGGCTATCGAACTTGACCAAGATATAATGGCCACAAACATGTGTGTAAAGTTTGATGTGAATTGGACAAATACTTTCCAAGGAAGAGCCTGGACAAATTCTTCTAGGTGTGCGTACGGACGTATATGCCACCACTTTGTGGGGCATAAAAAGGGATATGATCCTATAGTACTACAACATATTGCATGTCTGATTGGCAACCCTTTTACAGCTGGAAATTACGCTGCCCTATTTTCATGTACGCCGACAGGAAAGCCTTAGTACACTATATTTGCCATAGCAGTTGTTGTAGATTAGTTGGAGAGGGGATACATTTATTTACCCTTTTATCTTCGAGGGTGGGGATGGAATAAGTTGGAGGTTGGGCGCCCCTAAACCAGTTTAAACCCCCCAGTGACACTTGTCACTAGCCGTTCCAAGGCAGTATTTCCATCTTCCCCCTAGTTTTTATTTGTTATACCTTTGAGCGTATTTTTTTGTCTTTTGATACATTACTGTTCTCTTTTGTCATGGTTTAACCTTTCCTCCATAAATACGCCATTATTAAAGTCACTTCTTGAAACCATTGTGATAAATAGAGCAATCGCTACATAGTAGCAAATGCTCTATTTATCACAATGGTTTCAAAACTAAACAATTCTAACATTTTCCTTTTCTCCAGTAAATGCTCCTTTTCGGTATATTTATTCAAAGAGACTGGGTCTAAAAATAGTCTATGAGGGAATGGGTTAATATGTGGTGTTTCCTGCATGACTCAAACATGTACTTTTAGAACCTCAAACAATCTTTCAGATATGCATGACACAAAATGTTTTGGGTGAAAAGCCTGGCTGATGGATAGGCAAGGGCAAATCTAAAACGTGAACATAAAAACAATACACCTTGACTTTCAACTGGAATTCAATCCATTATGTATTACCTTTCTTTTGTGGTCTGATAAAATTGTGAGGACAAGGGACAAGTAGAAAGACAGTTCAAACAGGTAATATATAAACAGGTCATTGCTCACATCCTGAAAAAGACAAACACTCAGACGTACACGAAAATATTTTCAAAACATCCTGAAAAAGACAAAACACTCAGACATACGCAGTCAAGAAAACGTTTGCGTACACATTAATCCGAAATACTTTTCCTGTTTAATCCTGTTTAATATTCATGTAAGAAATAATGACATCATGAATATTTATTAGCTTAATTTTCATAATGGTACATGCCACTACATGGACACAGGCTTTGTTTCACCTTAAATTTAAATAATTCCATAAGCAAACTGAGAAGACACACATCAGACGACTCTTAAAGGAGCCCTCTGTTTGCAGTACAGTGCTCCCTCTCTACAACGACACCCTTTGGGATACGAAGATTGTATGTGTTGTTCAGAGGGAGTTGTTATAGGGAGGGAAAATCAAACATAATTAGCTTGTTTGCAGATCCCCAGATAAGGTGTAATTCGAGAACTAAAATCGTTATGCCTCTATCAAAGCCTATGTTGTGACCACTCTTTAGAATCGTCACAAAGTGACGATTCTAAAGAGTGGTCACAACATAGGGTTTGATGGAGGCATAAAGAAAATACAATGAAAAAAAGTTGTTTCTGGAGTCTTGTTGTTTCGGAAACAGTGACATGCGTTGTTGTAAGGAGGGAATCGTTATTGAGAGGGCCGTTGTAGGGAGGGAGCACTGTAGGTGGGAAAAGGTGTTTATAGGAAGGAGAAGTTACCCTGATAACTGTTCATGCATGACTCGGTGCATTATGTATACATGTATTATCTTAATTCTTGCACTAAAATTATTAAATACAGAACTCAAAGACGTATTACTCTGCATAAAATCATCAAACCAATGGGAATAAAATATGCACTAGGCATGGTGCTGATCAATCCTATGAAGTTTCATGAAAATTCGACCAAAGGTTTTGAGTCCCATAACTCTGCAGAAAATAAAAAAATTGGAACAGGAATACGATATGCACAACTAGGCATGGTGCTGATCAATCCTATGAAGTTTCATGAAAATCCGACCAAAGGTTTTTGGAGAAACTGCGCGGACAAATTTAAATCGGACAGACGGATGGACTTCTAACGGATTGAACCTTGTGGGACTTTTCTTCTGTTTATAAAAGACGCAGACGTCAAATAATTGACCGACACATATTGGAAGAACAAAAGTACTTTTGTTCTCATTGTTCCACAATGTATCACTCATGAGAGCGGACAGACAGACGGACAGACAGAGGCCGCACACAAAAAACAATACAGCTCCCCAGTATACATAATAGTAAATAAACAAATAAGTAGAATCATTTCTGATTTACCAGTTTTGGCCAGTTTTTCCAACAATTTTTTGTGTCCCACAACCAAGGTTTCTGAAAAACAAAGTAAAAAATTAGTCAACTTAACTTCTAAGACGAAATTGACAATACTCCACAAAATCCTCCTTGGACATTACATGGAGGTTGATGTCAGCAGGTTCTTCTATTAACCCCTTCGCTGCCGTAGGCCTGTACACCCTATGTGCCGGGATCTACTTCAGCGCGTACTCGGCAGACCTACCAGCCTACATAATATTTCTCATTACTCCACTAATAATCACGCAATCTACACGATTTTTTCGTATGCTGCTTTAAAACACTTATTTCAATACATGTACTTTCTGAAAGTTTCATTGATATATTATCACTTCTTCCATGCAAAACCACAGTGTAGACGTTCCACAATGGCTAACCATTAGATTTAATAGGAATTTAGTAGGAATCTGTGTTAAATCTGTGTTAACTTTTTGATAAAACACGTATATCTACCCATTACACATGTTACATATACGGGAAACCATCCAAAATGACTGTCACTTCAAATGTAAAGGATGAGTTGCTTCCCTTACACCATGACATAAATTTACTGCAGTTTAACATAGATAGTAATAAACCAGAGTCTAGCTCGGGTTATAGCACATAGGAAACACTTCTCGCCCGAGTGAGGCTCGGGATAAGGCAGCGAAGGGGTTAAGCGATTTCATATAACATTTTCCTTAATATGGACCCATATTTACACATTTGTAAACAGAACAGACCCAGATCAAAAGGCACCTGTAGGTGTTGTCTCATCAGGGTCTCCCATGTTTGTTTAAGGAATAACATATCTGATTCTTCAGTTACTGCCAAGGTAAAAATAAAATCTTGTATTAACCCCTCGCTTGCTATTCACGTCAATATACCTACCTGTAAATAGTGAAGACCCAGATGAGACAGCTCCTACAGGAGCTGTCTCATCAGGGTCTGCACTATTTACAAGTTGATTGTGCAACCAGTGCACTCCACAGTAGTGATTGCACAGCGAAATACTTGTACACAGTGAAGATATATGTAATTATACAACAGGACATGGGTAAAGAAGGAGAAATGTATTTTAAAATTCAGCAAGCGAAGGGTTAATATAAATAATTCCAATATAATAAAATTCAGCTAATTAATGCTCATAAAGTCTTACAGGAACATTCATCAGTTAGTGGGTTAACCCTTTACCTCATGAATATTTATGCAAGAAATAATGAGGATTTTTTGGCCATGGCAGAAACTGTAGAATTATATCTATATTATTTCATAAGCAAACAGAGCAGACTGGTCAGAATGCTCCTACAGGAGCTGTATGGTCTGGGTCTACTCTGTTTGCAAAGGTGTGAAAAGAAATCTCTATAACATAAAGAGTAAATACAATGAAGGGGTTTACATGGTATTGTTAAAATTCACATCAGTATGGGTTTACGTGGTATTGTTAAAATTCACATCAGTTATCTTAACCCATTACTCCATTACGCTATTTTTAGACCCAACCTCATTGAATGAATCTACCCAAAAGGAACATTTACTAGAGAAAAGGAAAATGTTAGAATTATGTAGTTAAAAGTCTGAGCAACAGATAACATGCATAGAACTACTAACATTTCATATTCCACAAAACCTTATGTTTTGACCACTCATCCTCTGATCTAGGTCTACATGGATTGCAAATGAGTCCTCTCTTTTGACCACATTCAAAGTTTTTAACTCTTTGCATGCTTAACCCTTTCCCTCATATAAACGTGTTTTCACGCATTTGCAAACAGAGTAGACCCAGATCAGATGAATCCTAAAGGAGCCATCTGATCAGGGTCTGCTCTGTTTGCTAATGGAATTTGATAGAGCTGTTCCTTTACTTTCTAAAATGGCTACACTGCTCCATCTTCCATATTTCGTTGTGACTATTTTGTCCAGGAATAGTCAGTAGGTATTGAAATTTGAAATAAACACAGAATAGTCAGTAGGTATTGAAATTTGGAATAAACATAGAACAGGGAAAGGGTTAATTGCTGCTCAATTGTCATCTGCAGCATTTTCAAAACTATGAATTTTCTGTTTGAGTTTTTTTTTATTTGCAGAAGCTGAACCTCATTCAGTGACGAACAGTTTGGATCTCAGATCAGGTCCCACATTTTGTTGGGCCTGATCTGGATCCAAACTTTGCATAGGTCATAAATGGCGGGACAGTCCACTGCTAGCATGCAAAAAGTTAAATGTTTATGATATTTCATATCAAGGCATGTCTTAAAATATTACACATTTTCAAGATTATAATCATTTGTAAAATTTTCCCATTCACAGGTTTTTTTCTCTTTACAAAATCCATTGTGTGTGGAGGAAGTAAATTGCAATTCAAGGATAAATTTCCTTTCTCATATGAATGTAATTATGGCTTAATCAGGAAATATGCGGGGGTTCAAACTAGTGTTGACACGAATAAGAACAAGAGCACTGCAAGCAGGTGCCAACGCTCATCTGTCGTCATTGTCAAGATTAACATGCATATCAACAAGAGCTGTCCGCAGACAGCGCGCTGCACTTTCTTTAGTGCTGGATAGTGTAGTGGAAGGCTAAGTCAGAAAGGGGAGATAACAACAGCAAAATTAATTTTAGGGTTACCTGCCTTTGTGAAATGGGTCCCCCTTGTAATAGTTAATATGTATACCAAAGATGAACCAAATACCTTGGACATTTTCTAAGTCGAAAAAGGGGCATAATATGGCAAAATTAATTTTAGGGTTACCTACCCTTGTGAAATGGGTTCCCCTTGTGATAGTTAACATACATACCAAATATGGTAGTATGTATAGTAGTACGAACAGAGTAGTCTGATGTCTCCTACAGGAGCCGTTTGATCAGGGTCTCCTGCTTGCTAATCGAGGGCTTGGTGCAAAACTATTCTAACTCCTTCACAAAGTGAAGGAGTTAGAATAGTTTTACACCAAGCCCTCGTAATGGAATTGGAAATATATGTTTCTTTACTTTCTAAAATAGCTACAATATTCCACCTACCATATTTAATTTTGACAATTTTCCATGAAAATTCAGTAGGCATTGAAATTTGGAATAAGTATAGAACAGAGAAAGAGTTAAAAAAAACTTATGTCATAAGAACTGTACTTACATTCCATAGTGTGTGCAATCCATATATAAATGCAGACAGGTAGAACAAGCAATGCCAGCTGAAAAACAAAACGAAACACATCCTATTTACACTAAATATCCCATTCCCTCATAGGCTATTTTTAGATCCAATCACTTTGAATAAATCTACAGAAAAAGGAGCATTAACTAGAGAAAAGGAAAAATCCAGAATTTTGTAGTATGAAACCATTGTGATACATTGTCACAAAGGTTTCAACAGGTGACTTTTGCAGAGGCGTCAAAAGGCATCAGTATGAGGGAATGGGATATTTGGGCTCTCAATCTCTCCCCCTCTTCAACATTTTGTAATGATGTATTTTTCAATTTGGAATCACT
Organism: Azorinus chamasolen; assembly: GCA_963576725.1. Classification (NCBI taxonomy): domain Eukaryota; kingdom Metazoa; phylum Mollusca; class Bivalvia; order Cardiida; family Solecurtidae; genus Azorinus; species Azorinus chamasolen. Next base: position 23,945,429 of record OY755247.1, read on the forward strand.
TGAAATCAAACTGACATAACAGCAAATAGTTTAGATCCTTTTCAAACTACTCCTGTAATAAGGAGCAATCTAAAAGGGGTCTGCAGTAATTGCAAAAATAGCAATCTGCTAGGGGTCTGCAGTAAATGCAAAAAAATGTCTAAAATTACGATGTTCTGTAATACAAGAAATGTGTTTTAAACCTTTCACTCCATAAATATGCCTTTCTATTTCTTTGCAAACAGAGTAGACCTAGATCTAATGGCTCTTGTAGGAGCAGTCTGATTAGGATCTGCTCTGTTTGCTTATGATATAATATAGATATGATTTTTACAATTTCTGCCATTGCCAAAAATTCATGTGTCTATGCATGTGCTATTATACAAATATCTAATTGTTACAGTGCTCCCTCTCTACAACGACACCCTTTGGGATACGAAGATTGTATGTGTTGTTCAGAGGGAGCTGTTATAGGGAGGGAAAATCAAACATAATTAGCTTGTTTGCAGATCTGCAGATCAGCAGATCAGGTGTATTTCGAGAACTAAAACCGTTATGCCTCAATCAAATCCTATGTTGTGACCACTCTTTAGAATCGTCACAAAGTGACGATTCTAAAGAGTGGTCACAACATAGGGTTTGATAGAGGCATAAAGAAAATACGATGGAAAAAAGTTGTTTCTGGAGCCTTGTTGTTTCGGAAACAGTGACATGCGTTGTTGTAAGGAGGGAATCGTTATTGAGAGGGTCGTTATAGGGAGGGAGCACTGTATTCATAAATAAATGTCCTTCTTATTTCTAAAGGGTAAATCCATTACCTCATGAATGTTCATGTAAGAATTAATATCTTCATGAACATTTATTGTCTGAGTTTTTGTAATGGTACTGTAGGTACTGAAATTTGGAATAAACATAGAGAACAGGGAAAGGGTTAAACAGATGTATCATTTTTTTTAACTGTATGAAAGACTTAACCCTTTCCTCCATAAATATGCCTTTCTACGCCTCTGTAAAAGTCACTTTATGAAACCATTGTGATAAATAGAGCACTTGCCCCTATGGGAGCAAATGCTCTATTTATCACAATGGTTTCAAAACTATACAATTCTTAAATATTCCTTTTCTCTAGTAAATGCTCATTTTCGGTAGATTGATTTGTGTCTAAAAATAGCCTATGGAGGAAAGGGTTAACCCATTGCCTGTTTTATGTTTATTCCATTTTCCAGTACCTACTGATTGTGAACATTCATGTACAAAATATTTGTTTAATAAAACATTGAAGATGGAATATTGTAGCCATTTTAGAAAGTAAAGAAACAGAGCAATCAAATTCCATCAGCAAAAAGAGCTGACACTGACCAGATGACTCCTATAGGAGCCATCTGATCTGGGTCTACTCTGTTTGTAAATGTATGAAAACATGTTTATAAGAAGGAAATTGGTAAACCAATCACCTGTTCAATTTTCATGTTCAAAATAATGACACCATGAATATTTATTACCCAAATTGTAATAATGGTACATGACAACAGAAACTATAGAATCAGATCTATTCAATTCCATAAGCAAACAGAGCAGGCCCATATCAGACAGCTCCAACACAAACCATCTGATCTGGGTCTACTGTGTTTGCAAAGATGTGAAAAGATGTTTATATGAGAGAAGGGTTTACATAAAATCAACATGCATGTACATGTACCATGCAAGTGACAATATGTAAAATGCTCCTAAAACAACAAAATTTATTGATCAAGTGTATTGATAACCATGTTCAGTTAAGTCCAATGTAAACAATGTCCGACAGAACCCTTCAAATGCTGAATATCCATCAGTTTAAACATTTTCCCTTATATAAATGCCTTTCCATGCATTTGCAAACACAGAAGACCCAGATCAGGCGACTCTTAACCCTTTGCTTGCTATTCACGTCAATATACCTACCTGTAAATAGTGAAGACCAAGATGAGACAGTTCCTGCAGGAGCTTTCTCATCAGGGTCTGCACTTTTTACAAGTTGATTGTACAACCAATGCACTCCACAGCAGTGATTGCACAGCGAAATACTTGTACACAGTGAAGATATATGTACTTATACAACAGGGCATGGGTAAAGAAGGAGAAATGCATTTTAAAATTCAGCAAGTGAAGGGTTAATGATCAGTGTCTGCTCTGTTTGCTTTTGATGTGATATAGATCCAATTCTACAGTTTTTGTCGAAGCAAAACATTTCCTTTAAATATTTACCTTATAGAAATTCAGCTAATTAATATTCATGATGCTATTATTTCTTCCATGAATATTGAAAAGGAAAAGGGTTAACCCTTTATTTCATATTAACCCTTTCCCTGTTCTGTATTTAGGCAAAATTTCAATACCTACTGAATATTCATTCACAAAATAGTTATAAAGAAAAAATTGGAAGGTGGAACATTGTGGACATTTTAGAAAGTAAAGAAACAGATCTATCAAATTCTATTAGCAAACAGAGCAGACCCTGATCAGACGGCTCCTCTGGGAGCAGTCTGATCTGGGTCTACTGTTTGCAAATGCGTGAAAACGCGTTTATATGAGGGAAAAGGTTAAACAAACATCGATATCGACTTGTGCAAAAAGTAGATTACACAGGTCTTGTATATGAGCTCTCTGATTAAGATTCCTTTATTCTGGACGTTAAATCAGAAGCAAAACCCCTAATTACTATAAGTGTTCAGACAGAAAAACTGAGACAAAAGGTGCGAGCCAGATCAAGGTCTTCACTATTTATTACTAAGTCAGTCTAGTTTAACCCTTTAGTCAATAAATATGTCTTTCTATGCCTTCGCAGAGTAGACCTAGATTAGATGACTCCAGTAGGAGCCGTCTGATCAGGGTCTGCTCTGTTTGCTTATGGTATAATATATTTATGCCTGAGCCAAAATGTCCTTTGTCCATTATGAAACAATAACCTATTTAATATGCAAGATATCATTATTTCTTACATGAATATGCAACAGGGAAAGGGTTAAAGTTAACAAAATGGTGCCAGAAATTCAGCTTTACAAAGCCATGCATGGGGAAAGGAGATTCTGGGGTGTTCAAATACTAGTTAGGGTAAATTTTTAACCATTACTCCTCGAATATTTGTGTAAGAAATTTATAATGACATCATGAATATTCACCAGATCATATTTTATAATGGCATAATGAAAACAGCACGTTTCAGCTCAGACAGAAACTGTAGAATTACATCTATATTATATCCTAAGCAAACTGAGCAGATCCTGGTCAGACGGCTCCAATAGGAGCTGTCTGATCTGAGTCTACACTGTTTGCAACAGCATAGAAAAGCATTAAGTAAAGGGTAAAAAATTAACATACAGTATAATAATGACTAAAATCTTCCCATTCAGATATTGTAGCTTGCTAAATAGCTCTTTGCATGCTAGCTGTTACCATGTGATTACCTATGCTAACAGTTGGGATTCAGGTGAGACGTCAAGTAACTTGGCATCTCATCAGTATCAAACTGCTTGACACTCAATGCACATAGTAAATGCTCCTTTTGGGTAGACTCATTCAAAGAGGTTGAGTCTAAAAATAGCCTACGAGGGAATGGGTTAAATGAAATATACGAAAAATATCTTTGAGAATAGTAGCTGACTGTATCTGGTTCTATACTATTTGTAAATGCTAGTGCACTAATTTCCCCTCATTTTCTAAACATGCTGACATAGTGGATGTACACACAGACAAGATATGAGCATTATTATAACTTCACTGTATAAGGAGGCACAGTAATGCAACCTTTCCACACTTACCTGCACTCTTTAAATTTTTTCAGTTTTCCCGGTTTTGAAAGGGTATCTCGGTCTCTCAGCCATCGCTCCACCTGCCTAACAGATAAGTCTGTCCTTTTTGCTACTGACTGAAAACAACAGAAACAAGAACCATACTGCCTTCACTGCTGCTAAATTTAACAGAGCTCCAGATAAGAAGCATAAATTTAAATACTTTCAAGAATAACTCCTTCATTTCTCAACCAAACACTATACTGTGGCCACTCTTTAGAATCGTCTCAAAGAGACGATTCCAAAGAGAGGTCACAGTATAGGGTTTGGTAAAGAAATGATGATTTTAGTATTTGGGTATGCACCTTTATCTGTGGCTCTAAGTGAATATGTTCATAGTGTCAAAGATCAGAACTCGGCTTTCATTTTGTAATTCTGCTTTCATTGCACATCTCTGCTTTCATTGTCATGCAAAAGAGTCTCAATATTGCCAAAACAGTGAACCTTTTCAACCTTTAACATGTTGTAAACATTCTGTCTACTCAAACTCTGATCTTTTGTAATTTTTTACTTACTCATGGCTAGTTCAAGCTGGTGAGAGATACTACCGATTTGCAAGTAGTTTAGATCCTATAGGAGCAAATGCTCTATTTATCACAATGGTTTCAACAGGTGACTTTTGCAAAAGCCGTCAATATGAGGGAATGGGTTAATAAAATAAGGGCTAACCTTTATTCCAAAATTCAAACAGGTCAAGCTTATGGTGAATATTTAGGGTTTTTTTATAAAGGAAAGTGTACCATGGCAAACAGCTAGTACTGACCCTGCTGAGAGGACTCCTCTTTGGGGGGCCCTCTCATCTTGGTCTACATTGTCTGAAAAGGACATTATAACTCGTTTCCTGCACTGTACAGGTAAACCCTTTCCTCCATAATTACGCCTTTCTACGCCTCTGTAAAAGTCACCTGTTGAAACCAAAGCTCTACTTATCACAATGGTTTCAAACTACGAAATCCGTCATAGTTTCTTCAGCTTTTTGACACTTTTACAAACAGAGTCAGATCCAGATAAGATCTGAGTCTGCTCTGTTTACTTATGAAATAAAATAGATCTGATTCCACATATTCTGTCATTATTAAAGAATTCCTTGTTCATACTGCCCTTACAAAAAATCAGTTACACATGCATTTAATATTCATGAGGTCATTTAACCCTTTCCTCCGTAGGCTATTTTTAGACCCAACCTCTTTGAATGAATCTACCCAAAAGGAGCATTTACTAGAGAAAGGTAAAAATTTAGAATTTTGTAATTTGAAACCGTTGTGATAAATAGAGCATTTTGCTCCTATAGGAGCAAATTATATTCTATTTACCACAATGGTTTCATGAAGTGTTTATTACACAGAGGCATAGAAAGGCATATTTATGGCGGAAAGGCTTAATGAATATTCATGGAAGAAAGGATTATGATATCAAAATCACTGACTTAATTTGCTTTCATTGGAGAGCAAAACAAATTAATGCTCGTCTATTTGTACTCTATGTTTGCTTTAAAAGTGATACAACCATGTCAGTAAACAATTTAACCCTTTCCCTATTCTATGTTTATTTCAAATTTCAATACCTAATGAATATTAATTAACAAAATAGTTATAAAGAAATATGCAAAATGGAACATTGTAGACATTTTAGAAAGCAACAAAACAGGTCTATCAAATTCTGTTAGCAAATAGAGTAGACCCTGATCAGATGGCTCCTAGCGGAGCCATCTGATCTGGGTCTACTCTGTTTGCAAATGCGTGAAAACACGTTTATATGAGGAAAAGGGATAGTAATGAAATTTTATTGTAAGGTACATATAGTCTATTGTACGGCAAACAAGAATGTGACATAACTGATATTTTATGGTTATCCCTTTCTATTATATAAAAGCATTTTCATGCATTTGCAAACAGAGTAGACCCAGATCAGATGGCTCCTATAATCAAGGTCTGCTCTGTTTGCTTTTTTTTTTATTTTGACACGATATGGATATGACTAGTTTTTATCAAAGCAAAAACTTTCACTGAAATGGTTACATTATGAAACTTAAGCTAATAAATATTCATGATGCAATAATTTCTTACATGAATATTGAACAGGGAAAGGGTTATAATTCACAAGATAACAAAGTTATACGGCCAATTTAATTTAGTTTGAGGATTTGGCAAGAATTTCAGAGCTGCATATAAAAATAGTATTATCATGAGAAACTTTAAGTTTCACCTAAATTAGCCTATGAATATTTATGTAAGAAATAATGGCATCATGAATATTGATTACATATTTTTTTTATAATGGCCTATGACCACAGGATGGTCTGTGCCAAATATGAAAGCTGTGAACCTTCCAGTTTCAGAGGAGAAGATTTTCAAAGATTTCACTATTTGTTTCTATTCAAAACTACCCACCCCTGGGGCGGGCCAATTTTGACCCCAGGGCCATAATTTATATAACTTTTGTAGAGGACTTGAACATGATGCTCTGTGCCAAATATGAAAACTGTGAGCCATCCAGTTTCAGAGGAGAAGATTTTCAAAGATTTCAATATTTGTTTCTATTGAAAACTGCCCACCCCTGGGGTGGGGCCAATTTTAACCTCAGGGCCATAATTTATAAAACTTTTGTAGAGGACCTGAACATGATGCTATATGCCAAATATGAAAGCTGAGAACCTTCCAGTTTCAGAGAAGAAGATTTTCAAAGTTTTCACTATTTGTTTCTATTGAAAACTGCCCAGCCCTGGGGCGGGGCCAATTTTGACCCCAGGGTCATTATTTATATAACTTTTGTAGAGGAACTGAACATGATGCTCTGTGCCAAATATGAAAGCTGAGAGCCTTCCCGTTTCAGAGGAGAAGATTTTCAAAGATTTCACTATATGTTTCTATTGAACTGCCCAACCCTGGGGCGGGGCCAATTTTGACCCCAGGGGCATAATTTATATAACTTTTGTAGAGGACCTGAACATAATGCTCTGTGCCAAATATGAAAGCTATGAGCCTTCCAGTTTCAGAGGAGAAGATTTTCAAAGATTTCACTATTGGTTTCTATTGAAAACTGCCCACCCCTGGGGCGGGGCCAATTTGACCCCAGGGCCATAATTTATATAACTTTTGTAGAGGACCTGAACATGATGCTCTGTGCCAAATATGAAAGCTGAGAGCCTTCCAGTTTCAGAGGAGAAGATTTTCAAAGATTTCACTATTTGTTTCTACTGAAAACTGCCCACCCCTGGGGCGGGGCAAATTTTAACCCCAGGGCCATAATTTATATAACTTTTGTAGAGGACCTGAACATGATGCTATATGCCAAATATGAAAGCTGAGAACCTTCTAGTTTCAGAGAAGAAGATTTTCAAAGTTTTCACTATTTTTTTCTATTGAAAACTGCCTACCCCTGGGGCGGGGCCAATTTTGACCCCAGGGCCATAATTTATATAACTTTTGTAGAGGACCTGAACATGATGCTATGTGCCAAATATGAAAGCTGAGAGCCTTCCAGTTTCAGAGGAGAAGATTTTCAAAGTATTACTATATGTTTCTATTGAAAACTTCCCACCCCTGGGGCGGGGCCAATTTTGACCCCAGGGTTATAATTTATATAACTTTTGTAGAGGACCTAAGGGTGAAGCTATGTGCCAAAGATAAAACCTGAGAACCCTGTAGATTCAGAGGAGAACATTTTTAAAGGTTCAAATTGTTGACGACGAACGACGCACGACACACGCCGACGGACGACGGACATCAGGCGATCACAAAAGCTCACCCTGAGCACTTTGTGCTCTGGTGAGCTAAAAAGGAGCATTAACTAGAGAAAAGGAAATTTTCCAAATTGTGTAGTTTTGAAACCATTGTGATAAATAGAGCATTTGCTCCTGTGGAGCAAATGCTCTATTTATCACAATGGTTTCATAAAATGACTTTTACAGAGGCGTCAAAAGGCGTCAATATGCGGGAATGGGTTAATTCATAAATAAACAGAGCAGACCCTGAACTGGGTATACTGTCTGCAAAGAAGTGAAACCAGGCGCGTAGTAGGTTTTGAAGATTGGGGCTGTAGAGCCGCAGTGTAGTTGGTACGCAAGGGGTGTCCCCTCCAATAGTCTAGTCGGATTTCTAGAAATTGTGAAGAATGAAAGAGTAGTAGGCATTTCGTGTTAAAAGTTGGCTAACAGTTGTTTTTACATAATGTGGGTGTGCTGAATCCGAATATGCCATTTGCCAAGCTGTATCTTCCGTATTTAAGATTAATTTCTTTTTATTGCATTCTGAATTTTATCCCAAGGGTTAAGCCAAACTGGAGGTAAAACAAAATGGCTGCTAGTAAACACTGTTTGCAGTAAAACAATTATACACTTTCTACATAGCAGTACAATCGACATTGTTTAAAGACTATATATATAATATAAGACAATAATTAAGGGTTTATAAACGTTGGCTGCCTGCCAAGCTGTATGGTAAGTATAATCATCAGGAAGTGTTTCCATTCTAGAACAAATGCTAGTCTTATGCTGGCATCGCCTAGTTTTTTTGGTACATCAAAAACATGAATAATGTTGCACTGATGCTAAAGTTGTCTGACCTTTTTGAGACAAATACATTGAAACAATTCCTTAAAATGAACATGTATTAAAAATCAAAAGACCTTTTAGAGACAAATACATTGAAACAATTCCTTAAAATGAACATGTATTAAAAATAAAAACATATAAACACATTTGCATATACAAATGCGCGAACTCACATCTTCATAACTAAACTTGTCAAATTGTATACTTTTTGAGTAACAACCCGATTATCTCACAAATACTTCTGATGCATATTATCCAATACGGACCTTCCTGCATTTGCAATGTGCAAACATGCACCTTGCAGGAGATAAGTTCCATGCAAGATCCAGGAACAGCCGGTAGCCTCAATAAGAAAGGAAACTGAGCTTTCTTCCATATTCGGTCCGATTTCTTCTTAGAAAAGCAAATCTAGTCGTCCTTTATGAGCCTGCCTCCATACTGCAGCTTGATAATGAATGAGATTGAAATGGAAGCTCAGAGCATCATTTGTAGGCAATCTGGAGAAAGTGATTTTACGAACATCTGTGATCTTGCCTCATTTAGATGGACACGCCGTATACCTTGCAGATGAATTTGTCAATTCACCATTGCTCAGATCTTTGAAAAAGTTGTAATCCCCTAGGAAAAAAATCAGCATATTTTGTTGCTATGTCCTCCAGTGTATGAGGGCCACCACACCCCCTAAGTGCCTGAAATGCGGGTAACGTTTCAAGATTATTTTCACCAAAGGGAGTTGTTCTACAATGATAGGCACTGGGATGTACTTTTTCTTCTTAGAAGTACCAGCTTTAAATCGGAGCCTATAGCATGACAGTCTTTGAAAACGGGCTATGAGGAATACATACATATCAACATCTTCACCAGCCACATTTGTCTATGATACAGTAAAACCCCGCTAATGCGACCACTTAATGAATAAACATGGTGGTTGCTTAATGTAGGACAAATGTAATGCAGAAAGCTCCTAGGAGCTTTCTGCATTACTTTTGTCCTGCATTAAGCTACCACCTGCATCTAGCACCCAGAATTATACCTATTTTAGGTGGTCGCATTAGCGGAACTTTACTGTAGTTTGCATTCAATACAGTGGATTATCACCCTTGTGTTAGCCTCTTCGTGTTTGGATCCTAACATTTCAATTTCAACCTCTGAAACAGATGGTTTGACCCATTTTTCTTCAATGAACCAACCCAACCTATAATAATGTGCACACAGAATAAGATGGGGCAGAAATCTTGCAGGATCATTTTTGAGCTAAGAAATTGTCCCATCTGCTTGGTAGAGGAACACACCAGTTTTCAGCCGGTGTAATGACGAATTTGTACTCCGATAGAATTTGTACTCCCAAGTTCATATTCGACGTAGAAAACGTACTCCCTGTCTATATTCTATATAGAATATGGACTCCCCTCCCGTAGAATATGGACTCCTGTCATAGAATATGTACTACTCTGGGGAGTATTTTCGCAAGGCAATTAATTTCTGTATACATGTAATGTAAATAATCGCATTGAATTAATAATCAACAGTGTGTAACACAGTTGCTAATAATTCACATTGATGTCACTGACCATTTCAAGGGAGTACTAGTACTCTCATATTTCTCATAGCAAACGTTTGTTTCTATTTTTGTGTGTGAAATAATTCGGTGTTATAGCCAGGCGCGTAGGCAAGTTTTGAAGATTGGGGCCGCAGAGACACGATGTTGTGGGTACAAGAGGAGCGTCCCCTCCAATGCTGTTTTTTTTTAAATTGGTACTTTCTTATATGCTATTCAGATGCATTTTAAAATGATTTGAGGACTCTTATTATTTATCAAAACCAATAAAACATCATTATGCTTGTCAATTTACCGCATCAGTCCTACCCAGCAAACTCAAATCTGAAAAAAAGTGCCAACTACTTTTTTAATGTTAATAACACCATTTTGTCACACGAGTGGAACGATGCTCCATCTACCATTTTTCAGATTTGGAGAAAACAGCTCGCAAAGTTTTAAATTTAACGGATCATGCCTTTATCATTTCTCATTATTAATAAATAGAAATTACATCTGCATGTTCATACTGACAAACAGTATTTGGAAACGTAAAAAAATAAAAATATACATTTGTATTTTATGACAGATTTTTCGCAATATTTACTTTGGAGATAGACCATTTTGGTGAAAAAAGCTGAAAAGCTTTTAAATGTGTACTGCTCTATTGGGAAATGGAGCAAACTGACACAGGGCAACCTAATACTATTCAACAGAAATATTAACAGAGATTTATCTGTCACCTTTGTAAGTCTTTGTTACAAAAAGCAAAGCAGATAAACAACATCTTATAATACAAGTGGCAATAATTTGTAACTGCAAAATAGTAATACAAACTTAGCTACTGAAATAGAAGGCAATACCAAAAATCAAAATCATGATCATGTAATGTCAGTCATTAAATTATAATAAACAAGTTTCACTATAGAGATATTAACGCGGCAATGAAACAACCAAATCTGTCATGAAAATAATACCATATATATACTCAAGCTCAAAAGTCTTGTCCCTTATGTTGTGCGAGGTATTAATTACTAAGTTACTGTTTAATGAATAAATATCGATTTAAAACTTGCATGTTTACCTTTTGCCAATTTTCGTTTCTTGAATTCCGTGTCGACTTCCGATGACCTCGTCTATAGTTGGGGTTTTTTATCTAGTGCCAGCGGTGCAAGCAAATGATGGATTTACAAACTATTTGGTAGATATCTTACTGATGTGATTTTCACTTACGGGCTTTGCCACTTGTTTTGCGTAATACACTCTGGGTCAGGGCTCTAGAAATTTTCAAATCCCAACCGGTCCAGCCGGTAAACGGACATTAGCCCCACTCCGGACATTTGCCACCTTGATGAGCGGACATTTGCCCCTTGTCTTTTTGTGATATGCGGACATTTGCCACCTGGTAATATGTCTATGAGGGGCATTTGCCAACTTATAGTTTGTATATAATAATATGATAGCATTAAATATCGAAACTGACATTCGCGAAAACTAATGACATTTCAAGTTTGCATGAATGGCAGTTTTGAAGGCTTTGATAGAGAAGCAAGAAAACAAGTTTGTATTTAAAATCTTACATGATTAGTTATTATCATTTAGCTTATGATGCATACTTATTTCTCATCAGATAAACGAAAGCCACAAGCCAACATTGTTTTTTCTGTTCACTGCAGCATATTTTTGGCAGATAACTGTAGATCTACCCAAGGAGCTCTTTAATGTGGAGTCTCAAAAATAGGTCAATCTTTACCTTGAATCAAGCGGACATGTTGTTGACTTTTTGTTATGATTGTTCAAAGTAAATTGTGTTGCTGATGGATATCTAGAGAGTATTTGCTCTTAAAAAACTGATTACCCGATGCAAAGATGTTTCCTTTGATGTGACCTTTCAGCCTTAATATAATTACAGCAGCCTAAATCTATGGACTGTAACGTGTTTGTTAACAGGTACAAGGTAGGTAATGTTTCGTTTTAGTCATAAGAGATGAATGTCTTATCAATATTACTAGCATGGATGATTGGCTAGCTGAGAAGAGACCAAGTGGAACTGGACTGACTGCCCGGGGCCTCTAGCCTATAATCTCTTGACACGTTAATGATGGGATCAAATGAAAACAGTTACTTTCAGCTGATGATTTTGATTAGAAACGTTGTCTGCTTAAGATTTTCGGACCGATTTTTTTTCAGATTCTGAAATACAAACCGGTCTCAAAATCCAAAAATCGGTCCAGACCGGCGATTTTCCGGATTTCTAGAGCCCTGCTCTGAGTTTTAGGTTTATTTTTTGTTGTTCATGATTTTTTCTTATTGTGAATGAAATAAGTCTTAAATCGGTATATTACTTTATGTGTTTCATTTAACAGTAACTTAGTAATAAGTCACACAACATAGAGGACAATACTTTTTAGCTTGAGTGTATGTGCTTTTAACAACTTTATAAACAAAACATTAAATCACTAAATGTCAGAACTAAATTACAGTTGTCTAAGTATGTATGCTAGTTTAAAATTGCATCTCAAATCTCACCTGATTGTATAGGTAAAATAATAACAACAATTACAGAAGTAAAGTGACTAGCAGTTTGTACCTAGGATCAGACCCACTATTTATGGCGTTTTATCTGGATTCAAATTGCATGAACGCACTGCAGGTAATCAGAGAGAATCCAAAGAGTTATTCATTTCCCTGTAGAGCATCCATGTAGGATATAATGACATCATGAATATTTATTACCTGAAGTTGTATAATGGAATGTAGGTAAAAATGCCACTGGTAAAAATGCCACCGGTAAAAATGCCACCGGAAAAAATGCCACTGGTAAAAATGCCACCCTGATTTGGTAAAAATGCCACTGGAAAAAATGCCACTGGTAAAAATGCCACTTTTTTTTTATTATGTTTTATATTTTTCTCTAATGACCATTAGCATTTTTTGCCTTCTAAACGGTTTTTGCCTTCTAAACGGCTAATATTGTATAGTATATTGTGTTAGACAGCTACTTGACAGCATTGACTGTAATTGACTAGATGGTAAGAAAGACATACTTGTAAAGATAGAGAGAGGGAGTGAGAGAGAGAGAGAGAAATACAGAGACAGAGGGAGAGAGGGAGAGGTCGGGGATAGGGTATAAAGTAAAACAATATAAATCTGTATTACAAACTTTTAATGTAAATCATTTCAAGCACACTTAGTACAACCACACTAACAGCAATAAAATTATGTCGTCTATTTACATTTCACACAGTGTAGATCCATACTATTTGATGAACATATCCTAAATATATTACAAAAACACTATTAAAACACTTGTCATTTATCATCCTTAAAGAATTATGTCGTCTATTTATATTGCACTCAGTGTAGATCCAGATCATTAGGTTCGCAATGGACTCTAATGGGTTGGATCTACAATGTTTGTCTATTTGATGAACATATCCTAAATATAGTACAAACACACTATTAAAGCACTTATCATTTATCACCCATAAAAAATTACCCTTGCAAACAGTTTGGATCCAGATGAGGCCCAATAAAAGTAGGACCTCATCTAATACCCACTCAACTAGGCCTGAACTGGGTCTTCACTAAATAAAACTATAAAAGAACCCCCAAAAAAGTTTTAAACAAGATGTGTTTGTGAAACACTATGCCCCCTCAATATGATATTTGACCCTAAAGGATGACCTTGATCTTGACATGTCACCCCTCAAACTGTGCAGCTTCATGGGGTGCACATGCATACCACATATCAAGTCTGTATCTCTACTGGTTCAAAAGTTATGGCCAATGTTAAAGTTTGTGACCTTTGACCATGAAGGATGACCTTGACCTTGACAAGTTACCCCTCAAACTGTGCAGCAAAATGAGAAACACACGTATACCAACTATCAAGTCTGTATCTCTACTGGTTAAAAAGTTATGGCCAATGTTAAAGTCGGTGACCTTTGACCCTGAAAGATGACCTTGACCTTAAAATGTCACTCCCTAAAATGTGCAGCTTCATGAGATACACATGCATACCAAATATTAAGATTTTATCTCTATTGACTCAAAAGTTATGGCCAATTTGAAGTTGGTGACCTTTGACCCTGAAGAATGACCTTGACATTTCACCCCTCACAATGTGCAGCTTCATGAGATACACAAGCATGCCACATATCAAGTCTCTATCTGTACTGGTTCAAAAGTTATGACCAATGTTAAAGTCGGTGATTTGACCCATGTGTTTGACCTCTGACCTTTAAAGATGACCTTGACCTTGACATGTCACCCCTCAAAATGTGCGGCTTTATGAGATACATATGCATGCCAAATATCAAGTCACTAGCTGTACTGGCTCAAAAGTTATGACCAATGTTAAAGTTACAGACAAAGACACAGACAATTTGACCTTTGACCCTGAAGTATGACCCTGACCTTGACATTTTACCCCTCAAAATGTGCATCTTCATGAGATACACACGCATGCCAAATATAAAGTTTCTATCTCTACTGGTCAAAAAGTTATGGCCAATGTTAAAGTCGGTGATTTGACCCATATATATGACCTCTGACCTTGAAGGATGACCTTGACCTTGACATGCTACCCCTCAAAATGTGCGGCTTCATGAGATACATATGCATGCCAAATATCAAGTCTCTATCTGTACTGACTCAAAAGTTATGACCAATGTTAAAGTTGCGTTAAAGTTACAGACAAAAAACAGACAATTTGACCTTTGACCCTGAAGATGACCTTGACCTTGACATGTCACCCCTCAAAATGTGCAGCTTCATGAGATACACAAGCATGCCAAATATCAAGTATCTATCTCTACTGGTCAAAAAGTTATGGCCAATGTTAAAGTTGGTGATTTGACCCATATATTTGACCTCTGACCTTGAAGGATGACCTTGACCTTGACATGTCACCCCTCAAAATGTGCGGCTTCATGAGATACATATGCATACCAAATATCAAGTCTCTATCTGTACTGGCTCAAAAGTTATGACCAATGTTAAAGTTGCTGACAAACAAACAGACAAACAGACAGACAGACAGGGCAAAAACAATATGCCCCCCAGATCTTATCTGGGGGGCATAAAAAGGTGGCAGACAGTCATGGAGGATAAAAATGCTAATGACAAGTAGCTGCCTAACACAGGTTGACTGTCTATATAATAACATCAAGATTTTGTTTTAGAAAAAAAAAGTTAAAAAAATTAAACAAGAGGGCCATGAGGCCCTGAAGCGCTCACCTGAGATACCCCAGGGGCGGGGCCATAATTTGTACAACCTTGGTAGAGAACCACAAGGCAAAGCAGTATTCCATTAATTAAAGGTCTAAGCCTTATGGCTTCAGAGAAAAATAATATATTTTTCCCATGAAAAACTGATAAGCAAGGGCCAAGTTTCGCCCAGAGGTCATGGTCGTAAGTTGAACAATCTTTGTAGAGGACCATTAGATCATGCTACATACCAAATATCAAAGGTCTAGGCCTTACAGTTTCAGAGAAGAAGAGTTTTAAAGACTTTCCTATGATAAACTGATAAGCCCTTGGGCGGGGCAATTTTTGGCCCGTGGGTAATAATTTGAACAATCTTTGTAGAGGACCATTAGATCATGCTACATGCCAAATATCAAAGGTCTAGGCCTTACAGTTTCAGAGAAGAAGACTGTTAAAGATTTTCCTATGAAAAAATGATAAGCCCTTGGGCGGGGCAATTTTTGGCCTGGGATCATAATTTGAACAATCTTTGTAGAGGACCATTTCACCATGCTACATGCCATATATCAAAGGTCTAGGCCTTACAGTTTCAGAGAAGATTTTTAAAGATTTTCCTATGAAAAACTGATAAGCCCTTGGGCAGGGCCATTTTTGGCCTGGGGGTCATAATTTGAACAATCTGTGTAGAGGACCATAAGATCATGCTACATGCCATATATCAAAGGTCTAGGCCTTACGTTTTCAGAGAAGAAGATTTTTAAAGATTTTCCTATGAAAAACTGATAAGCCCTTGGGCGGGCCATTTTTGGCCCGGGGGTCATAATTTGAACAATCTTTGTAGAGGACCATTAGATCATGCTTCATGCGAAATATCAAAGGTCTAGGCCTTACAGTTTCAGAGAAGAAGATTTTTTAAAAATTTCCCATGAAAAACTGATAAGCCCTTGGGCGGGGCCATTTTTGGCCCTGGGGTCATAATGTGAACAACGTTTCGTTCCCCCTAGCCACTGATGCTTCTGACAAAATTTGGTTAAAATCGGGTCAGCAGTTTCAGAGGAGATGTCGTTTGAAAATGTGGACGGACGCCGGACGACGGACGCCGGACGGACGCCGGACGCCGGACGACGGACAAATAGCGGTCACAATAGCTCATCCTGAGCCTTTGGCTCAGGTGAGCTAAAAAAAAAAAAGGGTGGCATTTTTACCAGTGGCATTTTTTCCAGTGGCATTTTTACCAAACCAGGGTGGCATTTTTACCAGTGGCATTTTTTCCGGTGGCATTTTTACCGGTGGCATTTTTACCAGTGGCATTTTTTCCGCACACCGTATAATGGCATATGTGTATTGGTAGAAACTGTAGAGTCAGACCTCTTATAATTTCATAAGCAAACAGAGCAATCCCTGATCAGATGACTCCTACATTAGGTGTCTGATCTCGGTCTACTCTGTAAAAGCGTGAACAAGATTTATTGCTCCGCATTATAGTATATTGGTTAATTAAATCTATTTCAAGAAACAAGCTGCTACCAGTCGCAGGGTTGCTCTCCAATGACGTTTAGTATACGATTAGAACAGATATGGGCTTATTGGAGCTTTATAGCTCTACATTATAGTATATACATGTATATATACGTTAATTAAATGTATTTCTGGAAAACAGCTGCTACCATTAACAACTTTTCTCTCCATTATTGTTGGTGTACATGTATATGATTCTAACAGATGGGCTTATTTGAGCTTTATTTATTGCTCATCAGTATAGTATATGGATTAATTCCATTTCAAGAAACAGGCTTCTACACATTACAACCACATCTTCTATCGGAAATTCGATAATCAGAATGATATAATAATAGCTCTCCATTGGAGACAGATGAAAGAAAGACAGAAGTTTACCTTACATGATAGAAATACACAATGTAAGATTATTTCAATTTACTATTTCTTTGAGTTCTAAATCATCTCATGTACCTTCTGCTTTTCCCCGCCCACTCGTTATCCCTCGAAAACATAGCCTGTTTCGGATATGATTGAGATAAACAAAATATTATAGAGCAATTTAGAAGTAATTTTAAGAAGCAAATATCTGAGTACCATTTATCTGTCTATATCAGTTTTCAATAGGGAAATATTTACATTTTTATTACAGTTAAAGCATTTAAATGTAGTCCCATCACCTTTTTACATGTTTTGTTTTAACCCTTTCCCTCATATAAACATGTTTTCATGCATCTGCAGAGAAGACCCAGATCAGACGGCTCCTAGAGGAGCCGTCTGATCAGGGTCTGCTCTGTTTGCTAATGGAACTTGATAAGATATGTTTCTTTAGTCTTTAAAATGGCTACAATGTACCACCTTCCATATTTCATTACAACTCTTTTGCCCATGAATATTCAGTAAGTATTCAAATTTGTAACAAATATAGAACAGGGAAAGGGTTAATTGGCGCTGGCCAGCAATGTGCTTCAGAAGAGTTGGTCCAATTTACCCACACTATTTGAATGTCAGTGTAGGGAGATAAACAACTAGCTAAAAACTACTTTTTTCCGCAAAGTTCAACTATTGTTGAATCAAACACATATAAGAAGAAAACGACTTTGCATTTATAAAATCTATGAACACATTTCTGCATTAAGAGTTTTGGGCGGCCATTTTGTTTTCCGCCATTTTAGTTTAACGCTCGGGATATAACTTTGAATGCAATAAAGGATATCCAGCTTTAATAAATTGTCTTCCATTGGTCGTTTGTACATTTTAACAGAACATTTTAGTGTTACGCCAAGATTTTCGGTGAAGTGTAGCCTTGTTTGACTGGAAATAGTGTTCGTTGGCGGCCATTTTGTTTTCTGCCATTTTGTACCTTAAATACGCAATATACAGTTTGGCAAACAGCATATTCGGATATAGCACACTCAAAGTATATAAAAACAACTGTTTGCCAACTTTTAACACGAAATGCCTAGTGGGATCAGAATTTTCCAAATTCCGCCTAGGCTACAATACTTAATTTTATACAAACAGTTTTAAAAGTGACTTATTAAGGTCAAGGTCATACATCAATGTCAAAGGTCATATTGGGGGCAGTGTTTCACAAACACGTCTCGTCTCTTTTTTTAAAATTGGTTCTTTCTTTATATAATGTGATTTAAATGCAAATTTCTAAGACGATTTAGAGACTGTTATATCTCTTAATATTTAACCAACAAAACATCATTATGTCTGTCAATTTTTGTGGCGTCAGGCATACTCCGTGAACTCAAATCTAAAAATGTGCAAATAACCTTTTTATTGTTAATAACTCTCTTTTGGCGCACAAGTGGAACAGTGCTCCATCTACCATTTTTCAGTTTTTGAGGAAACAGCTCCCAAAGTTTTAAGGGATCATATCTTTATCATCTTTCATTATCAGTACATAGAATCTATATCTGCATGTTCGTAGTGAAAAAAACAGCATTTGGAAAAGTAAAAGATAAAAATACATCTTATAGTGTAGTTTTTTTGGTTTTTTTTAACTATTTGCAATTTTCATCAAGGTGAAAAAAAGTTGAAAATTATTTAAATTTGTACTGCTTTATGGGTAGCAAATTTTGACATACCATTAGGACAACCATATACAAATGTACTATTCACTACAAATTTTCGACATAAATTTATCTGTCATATTTTTTAGTCTTTGTTACAAAAAGCAAAAAATATAAACAATTTCTCATATTATAACGGCAAATATTTGTAACTGCAACATGGTTATAAATACATGTACAAACTTAGCTACTGAAATAGAAGGCAATACATAAAATCAAATTCATCATCATGTACAAAATGTAGTCTCAATCATTATATTATGATAAAATTCTGAAGTGAGGTGATCCCCAGAAAGCAAAAATTGCAACACATTAAGAGAAAATTGCAGACTCGGTTTTATTGAGTCTGTTCATAATTCATACATGCACGAAAGAAATGGAACAATTTTGCACTATAGAGATATTTAAATAATCAACATGACAGTGTAACTACTAAAATTGTCATAGAAACAAGGCCAAACCTGTGTTGTCAACAATTTTAGAAATAAAACAGTGAACCACTGAATGAAGTTGTATGAAGTATGTATGCTAGTTAAAAATTATTTCTAAAATGTCACCTGATTTTTTTATGTTAAATAAATTTACATTTTGCAGAAGTAAAATCTGGGTCCAAGGTTATAAAACTTCTAAGTCTGAGTCTGAGATCATTCTCAAGAATCCAGAGTGACTAGTAGTTGAGGGCCTCAGATCAGGCCCAATATTTTATGGAGTTTGATCTGGATTCAAACTGTATGCCCACACTGCAGGTAATCAGGGAAGACAAAATCTGAAACTAGAATCCAAAGAGTTATCCTTTTCCCTGTAGAATACTCATGTATGATATAATGACCACATGAATATTCCATACCATTTTTTTTTTATTGCTAGAAACTGTAAAGTCAGATATATTACAATATCATAAGCGAATGCCGAATAGAGAGGACCCTGAACAGACGATTCCTACATAAACAGAAACTCTAGACATTAATATTGTCCAACAAAATAATGTGGTTTTCAAAACATCATATATGCAGTAGTTCTGACAAACAACTAAAACTACCACTACAGGTGATTAATACCCCCATTACCACATTTGACACAGAGATGGGGTTATAGAAATAAAGCTCCCAACCACTAAATTTACATTTGTTAAATAATGAAAAGGGAGATAATTCATACATGCACGAAGTGACAAATCAAAACCTTTATCCCAGGTGCAGAACTTCAGATGGTGTTCAACAATACTGCAAAATTTAAAGAAGTTCTGTTGAGGTATGACAGAGAAAATGTTAAAAAAAAAATTCATTTACTAAAACAAGCCAGATTTAAAAAAAAATAACAAAGGGCAATAACTCCAAAAATACTGAAGACAGAGTTATGGACCTTGTGCACTGCATTCGTGGTCAATGTGGTCTATCTGTATATGACGTTTGAAGTCTATAGCTTTTATACTTTTGAAGTTATGATCCGGACAACTAGATTTGGACAAATATAACAAAAGGCAATAACTTAAAAAATACTGAAGGCAGAGCTATAGACCTTGTGCACTGCCCTTGTGGTTAATGTGGTCTATCTGTATATGAAGTTTGAGGTCAATAGCTTTTATACTTTGGAAGTTATGATCCGGACAAGCCGGCCGGACGTGCCACCAAGTCAGGACAAGGGGCCAATTCCTTTGTTATTTTTTGTTTAACAAAGGGCCATATCCCCTTGTTCTATTGTTACAGAATGAACTCCATTGCTTTCTTTTGTTCTGCTGATCATGACCTGGCCCTCTATTACCTTTAAGTTGCTCGGACAAACGGACTGATGGACAGACAGACAGACAGAAAATGTGATTCCTATAGGGCTCCTGCATTTTCAATGCAGGGCCCTAATTATAAACTGAATGTCATTACTTGAACAGCTTGAGGAATTCCTCCATAAAATCTTGCAACAGCAACCTTTATCATCCTCTTCTTGACTATTGGCTAAACCAGGTCATGTTTACAAAAAAAAAACAAGATGTGTATGCCCCCAAATAAACACTATGCCCCCAATTATCGCCAACATAAATTTCACCCGTGATTTGACCTTTGACCTTGATGTATGACCTTGACCTTAATAAGACAAGTCACCCCTAAAAAATGTTGCCTCCATAAGTTGAAGATGCATGCCAAGTTTGAAGAACATTAATCATTTATTTACATGCTGAATTTTTTTAAGAAGTACATGATTGTATATGGCAAGCAAACAAATTGAAAACACTGGAGAAGACAAAACTTTCATGTGTTTGATATCAAACAAATGTTTATTCTGGTCACGTTTCAGTTTCTTGTTTGACATAGGTCAATAACATTTTGTTGTCGAACAAAAAATTAGATGTATATCCACGAAAACAGTGTATTTTGTATCACATAGGCATTTTTCTATATAAGTTAAAAATTTATAATCTACATAAGAATGACTGAACAAAACAACAAGAGTGTTCGGAGGAACACATGTGTCACCTGCTCGCAGCTGACACAAAAACTGTTAATATGCTGGAGTAAAATCAGAACAAAGGGGAATAACTCAAAAAGTATTGTATGCAGAGTAATGGACCATAGTTACATC
This sequence comes from Azorinus chamasolen, assembly GCA_963576725.1. Taxonomy (NCBI): domain Eukaryota; kingdom Metazoa; phylum Mollusca; class Bivalvia; order Cardiida; family Solecurtidae; genus Azorinus; species Azorinus chamasolen. The sequence continues at coordinate 23,966,690 of OY755247.1, forward strand.
AATGGTCCTTAATGAGAGGAAGACACATGAGAAATTCAAAAGCTCTATAATGATTAGTTTAGAAATGACAGCCAAAACAAGAGGGCCAGAATGGCCCTGAAGCGCTCACCAGACAACCAGAGGAGAAGATTTTCAAAGTTTTCACTATATGTTTCTATAGAAAACTAGCCGGCTCTGGGGCGGGCCAATTTTGACCCCAGGGAAATAATTTAGAAAAACTTGTAGGGGACCTGAACATGATGCTATGTGCCAAATATGACAGCTGAGATTAACCTTCCAGTTTCAGAGAAGAAGATTTTCAAAGTTTTCTCAATATGTTTCTATTGAAAACAGCCCACCCCTGTGGCAGGGCCAATTTTGACCCTAGGGCCATAATTTATATAACTTTTGAAGAGGACCTGAAAATGATGCTCTGTGCCAAATAAGAAAGCTGAGAGCCTTCCAGTTTCAGAGAAGAAGATTTTCAAAGATTTCACTATTTGTTTCTATTGAAAACTGTCCACCCCTGGGGCGGGGCCAATTTTGACCTCGAGACCATAATTTATATAACTTTAGTAGATGACCTGAACATGATGCTATGTGCCAAATATGAAAGCTGAGAACCTTCCAGTTTCAGACAAGAAGATTTTCAAAGATTTCACTATTTGTTTCTATTGAAAACTGCCCACCCCTGGGGCGAGGCCAATTTTGACCCCGGGGCCATAATTTATACAACTTTTGTAGAGGACCTGAACATGAGGCTATGTGCCAAATATGAAAGCTGAGAACCTTCCAGTTTCAGAGAAGAAGATTTTCAAAGATTTCACTATTTGTTTCTATTGAAAACTGCCCAACCCTGGGGCGGGGCCAATTTTGACCCTGGGGCCATAATTTATATAACTTTTGTAGAGGACCTGAACATGATGCTATGTGTTAAATATGAAAGCTGAGAGCCTTCCAGTTTCAGAGAAGAAGATTTTCAAAGATTTCACTATTTGTTTCTATTGAAAACTGTCCACCCCTGGGGCGGGGCCAATTTTGACCCCGGGGCCATAATTTATATAACTTTTGTAGATGACCTGAACATGATGCTCTGTGCCAAATATGAAAGCTAAGAACCTTCCAGTTTCAGACGAGAAGATTTTCAAAGATTTCACTATTTGTTTCTATTGAAAACTGCCCACCCCTGGGGCGGGGCCAATTTTGACCCCGGGGCCATAATTTATATAACTTTTGTAGAGGACCTGAACATGATGCTATGTGCCAAATATGAAAGCTGAGAGCCTTCCAGTTTCAGAGGAGAAGATTTCACATTTATTTCTATTGAAAACTGTCCACCCCTGGGGCGGGGCCAATTTTAACCCTGGGGCCATAATTTATATAACTTTTGTAGAGGACCTGAACACGATGCTATGTGCCAAATATGAAAGCTAAGAGACTTCCAGTTTCAGAGAAGAAGATTTTCAAAGATTTCACTATTTGTTTCTATTGAACACTGCCAACCCCTGGGGCGGGGCAAATTTTGACCCCAGGGCCATAATTTATATAACTTTTGTAGAAGACCTGAACATGATGCTATGTGCCAAATATGAAAGCTGAGAACCTTCCAGTTTCAGAAGAGAAGATTTTCAAAGTTAGCACTATATGATTCTATTGAAAACTGCCCACCCCTGGGGCGGGGCCAATTTTGACCCCAGGGCCATAATTTATATAACTTTTGTAGAGCACCTGAACATGATGCTATGTGCCAAGTATGAAAGCTGAGAACCTTCTGGTTTCAGAGGAGAAGATTTTCAAAGTTTTACTATATGTTTCTATTGAAAACTTCCCACCCCTGGGGCGGGGTCAATTTTGACCCCAGGGCCATAATTTATATAACTTTTGTAGAGGACCTGAATATGATGCTATGTGCCAAAGATGAAAGTTGAGATCCCTGTAGATTCAGAGGAGAAGATTTTTAAAGGTTCAAATTGTTGACGACGGACGACGGACGACGGACGACGCACGCCGACGGACGACGGACAACGGGCGATCACAAAAGCTCACCCTGAGCACTTTGTGCTCTGGTGAGCTAAAAAGAAAGTGTGATGGACAGACAGACGACGGAAAAGTGATCCCTTAAGGGGTCATTTCACCGAGAAATCTTCCCGGAAGACTGAGCTGCGATCTCAGAGCGTGGCTTGGTCGACGCAGGTCGCACGTAGTCGACAGTTGACCGAGGGTTGATCGTGCCTTGGTCTCCCATGGTCGCACATGGTCGAGGATTGGTCTCCCGGAAAAACAGATCGTAGCTCGTTTTTTGACATGTCAAAAAACTGAGCCTCGACCTAAAAGTCGCACGGAGAGCGTCGAAAGAGCGAGCGAGATCGAGGAAAGAACGCATTGGTCGTGAGACGATCGAAACTAGAGCGGGGAGGAGCTAGGCTCAGTCTTCTCGAGCGAGAACTGGTCGCGCGAATGGTCGTGCTGCTCGATCCTCGCTCGATCCGTGCGATCTAGCTTCGCTCTTTTGCGATTAAGCCTCGCTCCGAGCGACCTGTCCTAGACCTTCCCTAGACCCGTACGTTCCATATTATTTCCATTGGCGGCCTCTGTGCGCTTAAGCTTCAACCAAATAAGATCGACCCTCGCTTAACTTGTGGTTCTATAGATCTTCTATAGTAAGTGTTCATCTTTGCAATTTTAGGCCCCACCCTGGCCAAAAGGTCGTCAAACATCTCCGGGGGCATACGGAGATAGCTCCGGTAGGTAGCTTCATCTCCCAGCCTCAGTTCCGTCATGCGGGAGGTGTACTGACCATAATGTTCCCTCTGATGTTCACGCAACTCCTTTTCAGCATGGTTAGCATAACCAGAGAGTCTTGCTGCAATTTCAGGGCATGGTGCTGTAATACAATAGCATGATGCAGAGCGATTGGGTCCATGTTATCCTTTCGGAGACTGGTCAAAAACTGATGGTCGGCCAACGATCGCCGGGCATTGTATAACGATCGCAGTGGGTCGCGCGCAGATCCGTGCAACCAAAACCAGTTTGCACGTAGCTCGGGCGAGACTCTGTTGAGAAAAGATCGAGAATTGGTCGTCTGAGCGAGGCTAGAACGTTCGAGATCGCATCTAAATCGTATTGATCGAGGGTTCATTGCAACTCGTACGTAGCTAGATCGGCCGGGAACGAGTCTTGGTCGGCCGAGGTCGCGCGCTTGCGAGGATAGATCGCCGAGAGATCGAGGCAATGTCGCAGATTGGTCGAACAGAACGAACCTTGGTCGTGTCAAGATCGCTTCAGGTCGAGTGGATAGACGTAGATAGAGCGTATATAGAGCGTGTGTAGAGCGTATAGGACGTATATAGAGCGTACACATCGAAGGTCAAACAAGCTAACATCGAACATAGAGCGTGCACAGAAAATAATGGGGTAGGTCGCACGGTTTTTGCCCGCGACTATTGGAAAACCGAGCTGCGATTAAGGTCGCCTGTGGTCGCGTGCGACTTTTCCAGGTCGTACTCGGTGAAATGACCCCATAAGTGACACACTGCCTCTTGGAAGGTGACACAAAAACCATGTTTTATGATGTTACTGAAAATATGAGTTCAGGGTCCATGCTTATAAAACTTTTAGCTGAGTCTGAGTCGTTCTCAAGTTTTTGATTGGTCAGATTTGAGCCTTTGGCTCAAATCTGACCAATCAAAAGCTTGAGAACTCAAATCTGACCAATCAAAAGCTTGAGAACAAAACTCAGACTCAACTAAAAGCTTTATAAGCATGGACCCAGAGCTCCATATAAAATGCGTAAATTTAAACATTTTCAAGAGCAGCTCCTTTATTTATAAACCAAACCATATATTGTCACCACTCTTAACCCTTCTCTTGCCGAATTTTAAAATACATTTCTCCTTCTTTACCCATGCCCTGTTGTATAATTACATAATTATATCTTCACTGTGTACAAGTATTTCGCTGTGCAATCACTGTAATAGAGTGTACTGGTTGCACAATCAACTTGTAAATAGTGCAGACCCTGATGAGACAGCTCCTGCAGGAGCTGTCTCATCTGGGTCTTCACTATTTACAGGTAGGTATATTGACGTGAATAGCAAGCGAAGGGTTAGAATCAATTATCTCGAAGAGATGATTCTAAAGAGTCACTGGTCACAGTATAGGGTTTGGTGGAGAAATGACAATTTTAGAATTTGGGTACACACCTAAGTGACATTATCTGTAGCTCTGCAAGTTTATTGAAGGGATTATCATTTTAATGGGAAAATACCTCTAAATTATTATTTGATGTAACTCCATTTTGGAGGTAGAGATCTTCTAAGACTAGGTTTTCTGCTATGATTGGCCTCTTCCTGTCTTTTATTCCCATCCTTTCTGCAATAGGGGTCACAATGAATCTGTAAAGAAAATTGAAATTGGTGATGGGTAAGCACAGAAGTTGTCTGTGTTTCTTTTACTCTTTACATATAGGTTAGAGCATTTTTATTTCATACTAAGGATTATAAACTCAAGGTGCTGGATGCGCCGAAAGGACTATATTTTGTAGTATGAAACAAACATGCTCTGAGCTATTTAGCACATGGCTCTATTGTCGCAGTCAATTTTCCTGCCAAAATATTGCAAAGTTACAAAGCAAAACCATACTGATTGGTTGAAGGTGGTTCCATCAGGTAGATGAACTGAGACAGACGTTTCGGTAAATGAAATGAACATGGCTTGGCGCAAGCCTCATTCTTTGTTGAAACATGGTGGACGAAACAGTGAATTTCGACATGTTGTTCGATGGTGCTGAGGAAAATTTTCAATACGGACGATTTGGACGATCTTTAAATATTCCAACTCAAGTGCAAGGAAATTTCCACCTCACGTTTTTCAAAACCTGTATCAGTTGCGGAATTACCTGTAACAAAACCCATAAGTGATTGTGTGCCGTGCAAGAACACAACAGGCAAATTTGTCGAGCATGTGAAGTTATAGAGAGTGGACTGAGCACCGGAATATTCAGTTGGAGACAATTTTATCTGAAAAATGTTTGTAAAGTGTATTTAGTAATTCGTTTAGAAGGGTGCTACTCTGTACCAGCACTGTTTTCAAAGTGAATTTCGACGTATTGTTCAGTTGATTAACCCTTAAAGGGGAAGTCCCTACATTCAACACGTTTGAAATAATTAACTAAAATATACAAAACTTATTTGTTTAAATGATAAAAAGTAGTATATTGCAAGGAAACCTATCTAATAAACATTGAAAATGACAAAATATCAATGCGTTTGATATCGACAATCCCGTTTTATTCCCTATGTTTCCGTTTTATTCGGGTTGGGTTTTTAAGAGGAGCCCTTTCATCGGAGTCTGCACCGTTTGTATTGTAATACATGTACTTGTCTTTGAAAATAATGCCCGAATATTCAAAGTGTGCTTGACCTGTTTGAATTATGGAATAGTCTATTTGAAAATTCAGCGTTGAAAGGGTAATGAACTTTACAGTCTATGCTTTCAGCATGAGAAAGGTTTAGTCAAATATCCAAGTGCAAAATGTAACTCACAAACACTCAATAAAAAAATCTCTGTGCAATAAAATTCTCTAAGTGTGTGATTTTTTTTGTACTTGCACCGAATCATGTGAATTTTTACTAGGCATGTTGCTATATATATTAGAATTTGACATTTTTCTTATCTCTTTGCACCAATTAACCCTTTCCCTGTTCTATATTTAGTCCAAATTTTCAATACATGTACCTGCTGAATATTCATGGGAAAAAAAGAGTTATAATGAAATATGGAAAGTGGAACATTGTAGCCATTTTAGAAAGTAAAAAAATACAAATCTTTCAATTTCCACTAGCAAACAGAACAGACCCTGATCTGACGGCTCCTATAGGAGGTTTGCAAATGCATGGAAATATGTTTATAAAACTTTATATAAAGGAAAGGGTAAAGTTAGTAACAGTGCATGTAATTGTCATCTGTAATAATTTTCATGTGCTACAGTCTTAACCCGTTCCCTCATAGGCTATTTTTAGATACAACCTCTTTGAATAAATCTACCGAAAAGGAACATTAACTAGACAAAAGGAATTTTTTTTTAGAATTTTGTAGTTTGAAACCATTGTGATAAATAGAGCATTTGCTCCTATAGGAGCAAATGCTCTATTTATCACGATGGTTTCACAAAGTGACTTTTACAGAGTCGTCAAAAGTCGTCAATATCAGGGAAAGGGTTAACCCTTTCCCTGTTTCTAATGTTTATTCCAAATTTCAATACCTACTGAATATTCATGGACAAAATAGTTATAATGAAATATGGAAGTTGGAACATTGCAGCCAATTTTAGAAAGTAAAGGAACAGATCTATCACATTCCAATAGCAAACAGAGCAGACCCTGATCAGATGGCTCCTATAGCCATCTGATCTGGGTCTAGTCTGTTTGCAAATGCGTGAAAATATGATTTTATGAGGGAAAGGGTTAACCTTTTGAATGCATGAAAATGAGTGAAATGTAAATTTGCAAACAGGTAGCAGTGTAGGCCCCTAGATCAGAGAAGTCCTAGAGGAGCACTTTGACCAGGGTCTGCACTTCTGGTCATTCAAAATCCTGCAAACACTAATATTTCGACTCTACACTAGACCTTTTTCGAAGAATTAACCTTTTATTTAATTTGGTTGTAGCAAAAGCTTTAGAATTAAATCTATATACAATTCTATAAACAAGCATATAGCTGACCCTGATCACACAGCTCCTACAAGAACTGTCTAATCTGAGCCTACTCTCTGTGAGACAAGTGTTAACCTTTTACTCAGAACTCCAGATAAGACGCGTAAATTAAAACATTTTCATGAATAACAACTTTATTTCCCCACCAAGCCCTATACTGTGACCACTCTTTAGAATCGTCTCTTCGAGACGATTCTAAAGAGTGGTCGCAGTATAGGATTCAGTGGAGAAATAAAGATTTTAGTATTTGGGTACACACCCTTATCTAGTGTAGCTCTGCTTTACTCCATAAATACATCTTTCTACACCTTTGCAAACAGAGTAGACCCAGATCAGAATAAAGAAGCTATTCTTGAAAATGTTTTAACGTACACATCTTATCTGGACCTCTGGGTAATTTAGCTTCCAACTTGAAATGAATATGAGCAAATTCTGTTAACCCTTTACTTAACCCATTCCTCCATAAATATTTCTTTCACGCCTCTGTAATAGTCATTTCTTGAAAACTGATTGTGATAAATAGAGCATTAATTTTAATTAAAATTTTAATGCACTATTTATCACAATGGTTTCCTGAAAACTACAAAATTTAAAATTTTCATTTTCTCTAGTTAATGCTCCTTTTCGGTGGAATTTTTCAAAAAGGGTTGGATCTTAAAATAGCCTATGAGGGCAAGGCCTAGGGTTAATAAACACATTTTGACTAATTCATAATCAGAGCAGATCTGGAGTATGACAGTTCCTGCAGGATGAAGCATCTCATCAGGGCCTGCTTGGTAAAATTGCTTACAGAATATCTTAGGTCTGATTCTACACTGTCATAGCATACCAAATATGAATTGTCTAGCTTAACCCTTTCCCTGTTCTGTGTTTATTACACATTTCAATATCTACTGAATATTCATGAACAAAAAGGTTATAATGAAATACCAAAGGTGGAGCATATAATGTAGCCATTTTAGAAAGTAAAGACACAGATCTTTGAAATTCTATTAGCAAACAGAGTAGACCCTGATCCTAGAGGAGCCGTCAGATCTGGGTCTACTCTGTTTGCAGATGCCTGAAAACACATTTATATGAGGGAAAGGGTTAAGTAATTCAGAAGCTATAAACAATGTTAAAGTTTTGTCAACGATGGCAAACCCGCCCGCTCATGCAACCGCCCGGTTTTCACCAAACTATAAGCCAAGATTTTTCCCGAAAAATCCGGCTAAAAATGAAAGATCAATGTCTTTTTTCACGGTGTTTTCTTTAAAGTTTCTATAACCCATTACCTCATATACTATTGAGATCCAGTCTCTGAATAAATCTACTGAAAAGGAGCAATTACTACTGAAAATGAATTATGTATTTTTATAATTATGTGGTTTTTAAACCATTGTGATAAATAAAGAATTAGCTCCAATGGAGCAAACGGTCTATTTCAGTGGTTTCAAAAAGTGAATTTTACAGAGGCTAATAATTACCAAGGAAGAAAATATTCCAAAAAGGGAATTAATATAATACATAAATACTTGAGTTGCTCTGATCTAATATTTCGACCACTAAGGGTCTTTTTCAAAGATTATTATGTTATGACATGATCATCTTTTAAAATAGAAATATTAGACCAGAGCAATTCATGTATTTATGTATTAATAATTACCCTGTGACATACCTCTAAACCCTTTACCTCATGGATATTGATGTAATTTTTTATAATATCAAATAAACACAGGTATTTTTGGACACAAACAAACAGAGCAGGCCCTGATTAGACAGCTCCTAATCCTTAGCTCCCACGACCCACACATGTAATATATTCATGATATGATAATATCTTACATGAACATTGAATAGGGGAAGCGTTAACTTAAAAATTATTCATAAAAGATTTAATTTAACCCTTTCCCTGTTCTGTGTTTATTCCAAATTTATATACCTACTGAATATTCATTAACAAAACGGGTGTAAAGAAATATGGAAGATTGAACATTGTAACATTTTAGAAAGCAAAGAAACAGATCTATCAAATTCTACTAGCAAACAGAGCAGACCCTGATCAGACAGCTCCTCTAGGAGCTGTCTGATCTGGGTCTACTCTGTTTGCAAATGCGTGAAAACACGTTTATATGAGGGAAAGGGTTAAAGATGAAGGATTTAGCCAAAGAATTAATAACTAATCCATGAACATTTCACTATTTACTGCATTAAAAAATATACTTACTGCATTAATAAAGATATTTACTGCATTACAAAAGATAGGTAATGTTTTTTTCTAGTCATGTTTTCTTCTATGCAACTATAAGACAGAGACAGGCAGAAAAAGAGAGAAAGAGAAGAAATAAAAGAGAGAGAGGCAAAGAGGGAGAGTGTGACAGGGAGGGAGGCCCGGGAGGGAGAGTTATTTTTCATTTGTATAAATTTTGGGCTATCTCACATCAACCTCGATATACCTGACTTATCATGGTCTGCTCTAATGCATATCAAAATTGGTTTTAAATCTCAAATTGCACGCCGAAGTGAACTTGTCAATGTGATAAACCTTTCCTTAAATAAACATATTGTCACACCTATGTAAACAGAGTAGACCGAGATCAGAGGGATCTTATGGGAGCTGTCTGATCAGGGTTTGGTTCATTTGCCTTTCCTTCATATAAACGCGTTTTCACACATTTGCAAACAGTGGAGACCCAGATTAGATGGCTCATATAGGAGCCTTCCGATCTGGGTCTACTCTGTTTACTAATGGAATTTGAAGAATCGGTTACTTTACTTTCTAAAATGCATGGCTACAATGTTCCACTTTGGATATTTCATTTCTAACTATATATCTTGTCCATGAATATTCAGTACATGTAGGTATTGAACTTTTGAATAAACATTAACCTTTCTCTTGCTATTCACGTCAATATACCTACCTGTAAATAGTGAAGACCCAGATGAGACAGCTCCTGCAGGAGCTGTCTCATCAGGGTCTGCACTATTTACAAGTTGATTGTGCAACCGGTGCACTCCGCAGCAGTGACTGCACAGCGATATACTTGTACACAGTGAAGATATATATATGCAATTATACAGCATGGCATGGGTAAAAACGGAGAAAATGTGTTTTAAAATTTAGCAAGCGAAGGGTTAAAACCAGGGAGAGGGTTCAAACCTTGTATACCCTAGATATGTTTCTGCAGTGTCTGCCAAGTTGATCAAATACCTTGTCCATGTTCAATGCAAATGAACGTCCATGAGCGTTTATGAGGTGATGAAATGTTTAACCCTTTCCTCCATAAATACCCCTTTCTACTGTGACCATTGTGATAAATAGAGCATTAAAATTTGCTCCACAGGAGCAAATGCTCTATTTATCACAATGGCTTCTATACTACACAATTATAACATTTTCCTTTTCTCTAGTAAATGCTCCTTTTTGGTAGATTCCTTCAAAGAGGTTGTGTCTAAAAATAGCCTTTTGAGGAAAGGGTAAATAAATATTGAACAGCGAAAGGGATAATCTGGTATGCAAACATCTCATATACGGATCAGAAGCACAAATCCCTTGACACTCTGATAACCCTTTCCCTACTGAATATTCATGTGAAAACTAATGACATCATGAATATTTATTAGCTTAAATTTTATAATGGTATATGTACACAGAAGTTTTTAGTACTGATAGAGACAGTGCAGAATCATATCTACATGTTACGATGTACAGTAAAACTTCTCTATAACGGCCATTAAATTGTGTTAATTAGTTGGTACTTAGGGCAGGTGGCTGCTTAATAAAGCAAGGTGAATGTGAAACAGAACGCTCCTATAGGAGCGTTCTGTTTTACGTTCACCTTGCTTTAAGCAGCCACCTGCCTATAGCACACAATACTTGATATAATTTAGTGGCCATTATAGAGAGGTTTTACTGTATGTAATTCCATAAGCAAATAGAATACTGAACTTGATGAGACAGCTCCTACAGGTAAGTCGTCTGATCTTACTTGTCTTCTCTGTTTGCAAAGGTGTAGAAAGAGGAGTAATGAGTTAAGCTTTGCAGCAGACCAAAGTTTTATAAGCAACAAGAGATGTCACAGTCACGTGACAAATGCCCCCAAAAATTGTACTCTGTGACCTTGACCTTTGACATATGGACCAGGGAGCTGAACGCGACACATCGTCTTTGTGTGGTGAACATTTGTGGCAAGTTATATTGAAATCCATTGATAGATGAAGAAGTTACAGACCGGACACGAAATTTGTGACAAAGTAATTGTACCCTGTGACCTTGACCTTTGACCCATGGACCAGGGAGTTCAATGCGACACATCGTCTCTGTCTGGTGAACATTTGTGGCAAGTTATATTGAAATCCATTGATAGATGAAGAAGTTACAGACCGGACACGAAATTTGTGATAAGTAATTGTACCCTGTGACCTTGACCTTTGACCCATGGACCTGGGAGTTGAACGCGACACATCGTCTTTGTGTGGTGAACATTTGTGCCAAGTTATATTTAAATCCATTGATAGATGAAGAAGTTACAGACCGGACACGAAATTTGTGACAAAGTAATTGTACCCTGTGACCTTGACCTTTGACCCATGGACCTGGGAGTTGAACGCGACACATCGTCTTTGTGTGGTGAACATTTGTGGCAAGTTATATTGAAATCCATCGATAGATGAAGAAGTTACAGATCGGACACGGAATTTGTGACAAAGTAATTGTACCTTGTGACCTTGACCTTTGACCCATGGACCAGGGAGTTGAACGCGACACATCGTCTCTGTCTGGTGAACATTTGTGGCAAGTTATATTGAAATCCATTGATAGATGAAGAAGTTACAGACCGGACACGAAATTTGTGACAAAGTAATTGTACCCTGTGACCTTGACCTTTGACCCATGGACCTGGGAGTTGAACGCGACACATCGTCTTTGTGTGGTGAACATTTGTGCCAAGTTATATTGAAATCCATTGATAGATGAAGAAGTTGCAGACCGGACACGAAATTTGTGACAAAGTAATTGTACCCTGTGACCTTGACCTTTGACCCATGGACCTGGGAGTTGAACGCGACACATCGTCTTTGTGTGGTGAACATTTGTGGCAAGTTATATTGAAATCCATCGATAGATGAAGAAGTTACAGACCGGACACGAAATTTGTGACAAAGTAATTGTACCCTGTGACCTTGACCTTTGACCCATGGACCGGGGAGTTGAACGCGACACATCGTCTCTGTCTGGTGAACATTTGTGCCAAGTTATATTGAAATCCATTTATAGATGAAGAAGTTACAGACCGGACACGAATTTGGGACGGAAGGACAGACGGACGGACAGACGGACAGACGGACAGACGGACGGACGGACGGACGTACTAACGGATGGGTAGTTGTGTGACTTTTTCCTTTGATCTTTTCTTGTGTGACTAGTCCCACAAGAAAAACTATTTTTGGCTCTAACTTTGGAAAAGAATGATCTGGAAGCTAACCCTAACCCTAACCCTATGTCCCACAACTGGCCAGGTTAATGTCACAAGAAATGGCCAGGTTAATGTCACAAGAGATGGCCAGGTTAATGATTTTACTTGTGGGACTAGTTAGAAAAAGTCACACAACTACCCTTTGGTGAGTGCGGACAGACGGACAGACGGACAGACGGACAGACGGACAGACGGAAGGACGGACAATGCGATTACTATATGCCCGCCTTTGGGGGCATAATAACAAAATTATTCACTTCCTTGATTTAAAATGTTATTTTTTTCTTTTGTTTCTTATCAAAAATAAAAAGTTTGGAATAATATAGACTCAAGATTTTGTTACTTAGAATCTTATCTGGATCCAAACTAAAAGCAATTGTATGAAGGAAAGGGTTAAGAGGAATGGAAAAACAATATTAACATTAGCCATTTACTCCATGAATATTCAAATAAGAAATAATGACATCATGAACATTAATTAGACTAATTGTTATAAGAGCACATAGAAATTTTTGGCCATGGTAGAAACTGTAGAATCATATCTATATTATATATCATAAGCAAACAGAGCAGACCCTCATCAGACAGTTCCTACAGAAGCCATATGGTCAAGGTCTACTCTGTTTGCAAAGGCATAGAAAGGTGTAATTATGGAGTAAAGGGTTAGATTTGCAGCAGACATCAAATTTTATTATTCATAAGCAATAACAAAATTTATTCACTTCCTTGATGTGAGTTTTTCTTTTGTTTCTTAATCATCAAAAACAAGTTTCAAAAGGTTTGGATCAGATAAGACTGAAAGTTTAGTTACTTAAAATCTTATCTGGATTCAAAACTGTTGGCAAAAATTATCAAATACATGTACTTTCCCACAATTCGTTTTTACAATAGTTATGCCCTATAAAGCTCTAACAATAAGCACCCAGAATTAATTTAACCCTTTCCCTGTTCTAAATTTATTTCAAATTTCAATACCTCAAAAAAGTTATAACAAAATATGAAATATGAAAAATTGTAGCTATTTTAGCAGGCCCTGATCAACAAGCTCCTAGGGGAGCTGTCTGATCTGGGTCTACTCTGTTGCAAATGCATATAAATGCATTTATATGAGGAAATTAGGGTTAACCCTTTCAATTTGGGAAACGAGGGTAATTTGCAAACCATGTAGACCAAGATCATACAGAGCAGAGTAACCCTCTGACCAGAGTCTACAAAATTCTCTGGCGATTAAAAACCCGGAACTCTTTGCACGCTAAGTAATTTTTCGTCTGCAACAATAAATTATTGTTGCCTGCTTCAATTCATAACCCTTTCCCTTTTCTATATTTAGACCAAATTTCAATACCTACTGAATATTCATGAACAAAATAGTTATAACGAAATATGTAAGGTGGAGCGTTGTAGCTGCTATTTTATAAACTAAAGAAACATATCTATCAAATTCCAAAAGCAAACAGAGCAGACCCTGATCAGACGGCTCCTACAGGAGCCATCTGATCTGGGTCTACTCTTGTTTGCAAATGCGTGAAAACACATTTATATGAGGGAAAGGGTTAAATACCCCGAACTCTTTGCAAGCTAAGTAACTTTTCATCTGCAACAATTATTGTCGTCTGATTCAATTCTTAAAACAACTTTTCTCTAATATCTTTGCAAAAATATGATCAAGATGACAAACAGTTTGGATCCTGATGAGACCCCGTTTTATTATGTGGCGTTTCATCTGGATCCAAAATGTTTGCGTAGGTAATCACAGTTTAGCTGCTGGCATGCAAAAAGTTAAAGGGTCTTTCATTCTGAAATGACTCTATAGTTAAATTATGGATCATTCCACTTTGATCATGCAGCAATTAAAGGGTTATGTACACACCCATAACCTAACCATGCATTGGGGCTCACTGATTTCTGTCACACCATATGCATGGGGTGATACGCCAGAAATATACTTACCGTACTCGGATGATATACAGTAAAAACCTCTCTATAACGGCCACTAAATTGTGTTAATTAGTTGGTATTCAGGACAGGTGGCTGCTTATAGCAAGGCAAAAAATTAAAGTAAAAAAAGAATGCTCCTATAGGAGCGTTCTGTTTTACTTTCACCTTGCTTTAAGCAGCCACCTGCCTTTAACACAAAATACTTGTAATTTAATGGCCATTATAGAGAGGTTTTACTGTAGTCCATCAATGTAACCCTTAACCATTACAACGCTGAATTTTCGAATGGACTGTTCCAAAATATAAACAGGTCAAGCTTATGGTGAATGGTTAGGGATTTTTTAAAGAAAAGTGTGACCATGAGTAACAGTGCAGACCCTGATGAGAGGGCTCCTCTAGGAGCATATTATATTCTCATCTGGGTCTACACCGTTTGCAAAGGACATTAGTGACTGACATTTCCCACATTTACCGGTTAACTCTTTACACGCTGAGTAACTGAACTACAAAAACTGTCAACTGCTATAATTCCTAATGTCAATTGTTCTTACATTTCTCTCCAATTCTACAGGAGCAGGGTTTCCGTTAGAGCAGGATCCGGCATGCTTCCCTGAAGCAATACTGATGCCCTGGGACGCTCAGATTATGGACAGCTGCTTCCTCTAAGATGCACTGCCAGTGTTTTATGTAATTCCTTTTTGATAGTTTGTTTTGGAGTTTAATCTGATAAAAATGTATTAAAATTCAAAAATGTATTAAAATTCAGGTGGGGACAAATTGACGTCTTTAGTCAATTCAGGTTTGCACAGTAATTTTACCAATGTTTTCACATAGGATAGTTAATTATATTTATTTTTTTTGCTTGAAATGAGATCCTCCTAATATTGTTGAGGACCCTTAATTTCTTCATCAAAAAGTCCTTGGGACCCTCAACCTGAAAGCCCTATAGGAGCCCTCTGATCTTGGTCTACACTGTTTACATTCACTTTCAAAGTTTAACCCTTTCCCAGATGAATATTCATGTAAGAAATAATGACATCATGAATATTTATGTCATAAGTTATGCCTAAACATAAAAATCATAAGGTTTGCCCAGATGCTGTGAGAAAATGTGAAATGTCCATGTATAAAAAGGTTCATTACTCTGATAAATTATAATCACATCAGATCATTCTGGCGATATGCACAGCTAGACTTCATGGAGCAGCTTACAGCTGATTGATTTACAAGCTTGACCAGCCATTTATGAGAAATTAGATTTTATACATTTTTTATCATTTAACCCTTTCCTCCATAAATATTCCTTTCTACGCCTCTGGAATCAAGTCACGTCTTGAAACCATTGTGATAAATAGAGAATTAAAATTTTGTTCCATGGGAGCAAATGCTCTATTCATCACAATGGTTTCAATACTACACTTCATGGTCAGATCACTGTTGGAAAGTTTTGAAGTCTGTCCAGCTGTTTTTGTGACAGACAGACAGATAAATGACAGACAGACGGATGATAGAAAGACCAACACAGACAGAAAGAAAGTAAAAAATCAATGTTTACCTCCCCGCTTCGTGGGATAAGTACTTATGCAAAAAGAGAAAAGGGCATGCTATGAATAATGATGAGTCAAAAGCTCTATGGCTCAAATTTACTTAGTGTGATTACTGCAAATATTATCTTCGGCTTTCAGCCGAGTATCGCTGTACCTCATAATAGATTCAACTTGTTTGTACATGTTATCAACAATTTTGCCTACAGTCACAGTAGAAAGAACTAAAATTAACCCTTTACCTGATAGAAGCGGCTTTAAGCGAGTTTAATATATTCCTCCGCTGAAGAAAATAGTTCCAATTTTTAAAATAATGAACATATAGCATCATAAATAGTTTCTATATTCTAGGAGGTGGTAGCTTAAAGCAGGCTGAAAGTAAAGCAGAATGCGCATTAAGGCGCATTCTGCTTTACTTTCAACCTGCTTTAAGTGGTCACCTGTCTTCAAAACTAGAAACAGGCTATTGGGTAAAGGGTTAAACATACACAGCTTGATAATACAGTATAACCTGACTTAAGCAGCCATTCATTTATTCTTCAAAAGCAGGTGGTTGCTTAATGCAGGCCAAAAGTAATGCAGAAAGCTCCTGTAGGAGCTTTCTGCATTATTTTTGACCTGCATTAAGCTACCACCTGCCTTATCGACCCGTAATTTACTAATTAAACCTCTTTTTGAATAACCCTTTCCTCCATAAATACGCCTTTCTACGCCTCTGTAATAACGACTTCTTGAAAACCATTGTGATAAATAGAGCATTTGCTCCTAAAGGTTTCAAACTACGAAATTCTTATATTTTTCTTTTCTCTAGTCAATACTCCTTTTGGGTAGATTTATTCAAAGAGGTTGTGTCTAAAAATAGCCTATGGAGGAAAGGGTTTAGACAGGTTCTACTGCAGTTTACACATATATTCAACTTCCGTTCTGTTTTATTGAATGAAATGACACCTATCCTTATTACCCTCAGTATTCAGACACAAAATTATTATTATTATTATACCACATTTATATAGGGCTCTTTTCACACTGGATATGTGCGTTCAAAAGCGCTTCAACATGGATGAAATCACTAACCGGAACGATCCGCATAATTAGGGTAAACTGATCGTGAGTTGGACACCTATTCCACTTTTCCTCATGTCAAACGTCTGTGCGTTCAGCTAGACACTTCCTGTGCTCACTGGTACCTCGCCTGATCTCTTTTAAGCTCTTCTAGCACTTTATATGCATCAAACACACATATAACAGGGCCAAAAAGTACAGAAAGATAGGTAACCCTAATTCAATCGTGACTCGGACACTTTCGATATTGAGTCAGACGATTTCAATTTCTTGAAATATTCATTGTGATACGTTATTAAGCTCTGAATTGTTAGATTGCATAGTATTAAGTGTCATAAAAAAGATAGACCCTAGATATACATCTAGAATCTACTATAAATATCATAGAACTACATATGATTTCCCTGCTGCTCAATCATAGGAGATGACCCACCAGGTATAGAGTGTATTATATATAAACGTCACAGCGTCTGACTCAAAATCAGTTTGACATATTATATATTTTTAGAGAGCGTGGCACTTCTTCTTTACTAAAATCTTGAATAACAGATATCTTTTAAATGTATACTTATTTTTCTTTAACAAAACATTATTTCCACCATTTGTAACTTGTATATAATGTCGCTATTACTCATGAAACTAAAACCGAATGCGGTTTTATCTGACTTTGACATTTAAAAGTTGGTGCTTTTGGGTGGTTACTAGCATTGTAATTGTGAAGAATAGATGCAAGTAATTGAGTTCAAGGTAGGTAACACTGGTGAAAATAAGCATTAAGGTACCCGGCAAAGTAAAGAATATGCTAATTACACTGCTTTCAAGCAGTGTATAATGGGCTTGAAAAACGTCCGACTCTCAATTGTGTCCGATTCAATATCACTTAACCCTATCTATCCAGACAATGAAAAATTATAACCTCCACTGGTCTGTTAAGCTCAATAATTCAATTTGACACCACTTTGAAAACTTTAATTTAGATCCACTTAGTAACAAATAGCATACACCCCTGCTTAAACTGCTCCCTTAGGAGGAACTTGATCTGGGTCTGCACTATTTGCCTAAGCTTCTCTGTACAAATACTTAAGGGTAATCGAGGTACCATAATCTTTTTATTATCATTCATTTTCTGGTAGAATTGCTTCAATAATGTGACAAAATGAATCTAAAAGGTCATTTTTACATCCCTTAACCCTTTCCTCCATAGGCTATTTTTAGATCCAACCTCTCTGGATGCATCTACCGAAAAGGAGCATTAACTAGAGAAAAGGAAATTTTTAGAATTTTGTAATTTGAAACCATTGCAAATGCTCTATTTATCACAATGGTTTCAACAGACCTGTGACTTTAACAGAGGTGTAGAAAGCCATATTTATGGAGGAAAGGATTAATAAGCCACAGTCTCAACTCTCCGCAAATTAACCCTTATACTGCTGAATTTTCAAATAGACTATAACAAAATTCAAACAGGTCAAGCTTACCATGAATATTTAGGTATTTCTCTAAAGAAAAAAGTAAAGTACCTAGTTATAGTCTACTTTCAGTCCGAATGACCGTTCAGCCGACTGTACATTTAAAGAAAAGTGTAACATGACAAACAGTGCAGATCCTGATGAGAGGGCTCCCCTTAAGGAGCCCTCTCATCTGGGTCTACACTGTTGGGAAAGAATATTTAAAAGTGACTCATGGCCCACGATGTGAGGGTTAATAGTATGAAAACCTTTAACCTCATGCTGAGACTCTAAGCAATTGTCCTCCCCAGCAAATGTTGTCATTTCCTTCAATTAATATTCTAAAAGTACATTTACTTTCCATTTACCCATTCCCGCATATTGACGCCTTTAGATGCTTCTGTAAAAGTCACTTTATGAAACCATTGTGATAAATAGAGCATTTGCTCCACAGGAGGGTTATTAAGGAAAGGGTTATTATTTAGGACCTCAATCACGAAGTAAATACAGACTGTATTTACTTCGTGCCTCAATTAACATTTTGATACGGTGCTCTTAGGTTACTCTCTGATATCCTACTGCACTCCCCATGCACGTTTAAAATGCAAAATACACAAAAGCTTGCTTGGTAATTTAATGCCCCCCTGGATTTGAACTCTTTACCCCATGATATGTTTATATAAGAATCAATGACTTTTAAAGCTTTAACCCTTTCTCGAATACGCAGATGTCGTCTGGGACAACTGTACATCGAATGAAAAACATAACCTAAATAAAATCCAACATGAGGCCGCAAGGATAGTTACTGGTGCAACTAAATTTATCTCT
This sequence comes from Azorinus chamasolen, assembly GCA_963576725.1. Classification (NCBI taxonomy): domain Eukaryota; kingdom Metazoa; phylum Mollusca; class Bivalvia; order Cardiida; family Solecurtidae; genus Azorinus; species Azorinus chamasolen. The sequence continues at coordinate 23,985,658 of OY755247.1, forward strand.
ATTGCAAATCTTGAAAAGGAAACAGGTTGGGAATCTAGTAGAAGGCAGAAGAAGAAAACATAAGCTCATTCTATTCTACAAAATGATCCATAATGAAACACCAGAATACATGGCTTCTCTTGTTCCTTCTCTTGTAGGTACCCAGACCGATTACCCACTAAGAAATCGTCACAACCTTAAATATATACATGCCCGCACAAAACTTTACAGTGATTCCTTTCTGCCTTCCGTTGTCCGAGAGTGTAATTCTCTCTCTTTGGAAGTCAGAAATTCCGGTTCCCTTTCAATTTTCAAGACTGCAATAAATCGGACAATTACTCCTCAACCTCTATATTTTTATACAGGAAACAGGAAGGCGCAAATACTTCACACACGCCTTAGAACAAACTATAGCTCTCTAAATCTCACACTTTTCCAAAAGAATATTGTAGAATCTCCTCTTTGCATGTGTGGTGATATTGAGAGCACTGAACACTTTCTTCTTGTTTGTATAAACCACTATATTCCACGTATACGTCTTTTAAATTCAGTCAGGCCAATCCGCCCTGTTACAGTGAAACTTCTTTTAAATGGGGACTTGTCACTAGATGCCCAAAGTAACTCCACCATTTTCCAAGCAGTTCAAATGTTTATCTTGGAATCAAAGCGGTTCGTTTAAGCCCCTCACGACTCCTCGTGGGAGGGTATCCGAGTACTGCCCGCGTCTTCTGGTGCCATTTTACTCATATCCGTATAATGACTGTCTCCTTTTTGACTGTTTTCTCTTTTTTTGTATTTGCATTAATATATTTACTTTAAATAGTCTTAGACATTTCTGAATGAGAATTATAGGTGTAATCATTTTCTTGTTGAGATATGCTCAAACTGCTGAAAATGCATACGTTTTACGAATGTACGTAAATATATGGGCATTCGTTTTCTTGATTTACTCGACAACAAACTGAACTTATGTTACTCATAGCAATTGTCCACCATTGCATTGGTATTATATGTAGGGAGAGGGTCTTTATAAGCATGTTGCTTTCGACCCAATCCTTTCTGTACCTATGGATGATACACATGATTAAGAAATCATATGAAATAAAATATGTTTAAACTAACCCTTTCCCTGTTCTATGTTTATTCCAAATTTCATTACCTACTGAATATTCATGGACAAAACCATTATAATGAAATATGGAATGTGGAATATTGTAGACATTTTAGAAAGCAAAGAAACAGATCTATCAAATTCTCTAAGTAAACATAGCAGACCCTGATCAGACGGCTCCTCTAGGAGCCGTCTGATCTGGGTCTACTCTGTTTGCAAGTGCGTGAAAACACGTTTATATGAGGGAAATTTAGTTGGCCATCTCAGAAACTGTAGAATCGCATCTTTATTAACTTTTTGCACGCTAGCGGCTAAACTCACAGTGATTACCTTTGCAAACAGTTTGGATTCAGATGAGACGCCGCATAATGCGACGTCTCATCATTGGATCCAAACAGTTTGTCATCTTGACCATATTTTTGCAAAGAAATTAGAAAAAAGTTATTTTAAGAATTGAAGCAGACGATAATTGTTGCAGACGATAAAATTACTTAGCGTGCGAAGAGTTAATCCATAAGCAAACAGTAGACCATGACCAGACAATTTCTATGGGAGCTGTTTGATCTGGGTCTACACTGATTTGCAAAGGTAAAAAATGTACATGTCTCTACCAAGAGCAAGGTTATAACCCTTTACTCCATGAATTCTCATCAAAGAAATGATGACATCCTGAATGTTAACCCTTTCCTCCATAAATACACCTTTCTACGCCTCTGTAAATGTCACTTTATGAAACCATTGTTATAAATAGAGCATTTGCTCCTATAGGAGCAAATGCTCTATTTATCACAATGGTTTCAAACTACAAAATTCTAAAAGTTTTCCTTTCCACTAGTTATTATGCTCCTTTTCGGTAGATTTATTCAAAGTGGTTGGATCTAAAAATAGCTTATGAGGGTATGGGTTAACTAAAATGGCATATTTTTTAAACACATGAAAGTTTATCCAGATTCAGATCTATATCATTCCAAATGCAAACAGAGTAGATCCTGCTCAGATTGCTCCTATAGGAGCAGTCTGATCTGGGTATCTGCTTGCAAGGCTCAGAAAGGCGTATTTATGGAATAAAGGGTTGAACAGAAGGCATGAAAAGATATGCATGTCTATCAAGTAGAGGGTTAATTAGATTTTAAGTCTTATCCCAAACAAAAGATATGTTTTGGAATTATGTGCATAAAAGATATTGATCATCTGATATCCATCATGCATCAAAGCAGTTGATTTATCAATTCAAATTGTACAAAAGGACTGCGGCACGGTAGGCTGATATAACATAACTGAACATTATTTATTCCATAAATATTATAAACTTTACAGTTTTTAGTGTTTGTGTTCAAACACAAGTTTAACTCTTTCCTTCATAGGCTATTTTTAGATCCAACCACTTTGAATAAATCTACCGAAAAAGAGCATTAACTAGGGAAAAGGATTTTTTTTTTAGAATTTTGTAGTTTGAAACCATGGTGATAAATATAGCATTTGCTCCTATAGGAGCAAAACTTAATGCTCTATTTATCACAATGGTTTCATAAATTGACTTTTACAGAGGCATAGAGAGGCATATTTATGGAGGAAAGGGATAACCTTTTGTCTGGTATAAATGACTTTTCATGCCTTTGCAAACAGAGCGTACCCATCAGGGTCTGCTCTGTTTACTTATGGAATTATATACATGTAAATGTGAAATAAACTATGTCTGCAAGAGTAAATAATTCCTGTTAACATAAGGCATAATAAAATTTAATCCAATTTATATTCATTACATCATTATTTATCGCATAAACAATCATGAGATTAACCCTTTCCCTGTTTATTCCGAATTTCAATGCCTACTAAATATTCATGTCCAAAATAGTTATAATGAAATATGGAAGGTGGACTATGGTAGCAATTTTAGAAAGTAAAGAAACAGATCTATCTAAATCCCATTAGCAAACAGGGCTGACCCTGATCAAATGGCTCCTATAAGAGCTGTATGATCTGGTTCTATTCTGTTGCAGATGCATGAAAAGGTGTTTATATTAAGGAAAGGGTTAACCCTTTCCCTCATATAAACGTGTTTTCACGCATTTGAAAACAGAGTAGACCCAGATCAGACGCCTCCTAGAGGAACCGTCTGATCAGGGTCTACTCTGTTTACTAGTGGAATTTGAAAATTCTGTTTATTTTCTTTCTAAAATGGCTACAATGTTCCACCTTCCATATTTCATTATAACTATTTTGGCCATGAATATTCAGTAGGTATTGAACAAGAGCTGTCCGCAGACAGCGCGCTCCACTTTCTTTAATGCTGGATAGTGTAGTGGAAGTCTAAGTCAGAAAGGGGAGACAACAACAGCAAAATTAACTTTAGGGTTACCTACCCTTGTGAAATGGGTCCCCTTTGTAATAGTTAGCATGTATACCAAAGATGAACCAAATATCTTGGACAGTTTCTGAGACATGGACCTGAACATAAAACTTAACCAACAATGAAAATTCTAAGTCGAAAAAGGGGCATAACTATAGCAAAATTAATTTTAGGGTTACCTACCCTTGTGAAATTGGTTCCCCTTGTGATAGTTAATATGCATACCAAAGATGAACCAAATATCTTTGACAGTTTCTGAGACATGGACCTGAACATAAAACTTAACCAACAATGAAAATTCTAAGTCGAAAAAGGGGCATAACTATGGCAAAATTAATTTTAGAGTTACCTACTCTTGTGAAATGGCTTCCTCTTGTGATAGTAAACATACATACCAAATATGAACCCAATATCTTTGATGGTTTCTGAGAAAAGGACCTTAACAAAAAGGTTAACCAACGCCGACGCCGACGCCAACGCCGACGCCGACGCCGACGCCGACGAGAGGGTCATGACAATACCTCCACTTTTTGAAAAAGTGGAGCTAAAAATGAAATAAACACAGAACAGGGAAAGGGTTAAGGGTTACTGAGTTTCGTTCTGAAGCTTTTGCATTGATTGGTCAGATTTGAGTTCCCGAGCTTTTGATTGGTCAGATTTGAGCCAAAGGCTCAAATGTGACCAATCAAAAACTTGAGAACAAACTCAGACTCAACTAAACGTTTTATAAGCATGGACCCAGGCAACTACATGTATGGTAACAATCAATTACGTTTTCATTGATAAACAAGTGCAGTGGCCTCAGTAATTATTTTATTGACCAGATGGACAGAAAGGTTTTTGGTAAACAAAGGGCCATTACTCTGATGTTCAAAAGTCAATGTGAGTTATATTTGCAGGACAGCATTTTCTTTTATTATACCTATACTGATAATTTCATTTACAATGTTAATCTCCCATGGGTCACCTTGACATAGAAATACTTTCAGGCCTAGCCGGAAAAAAATTACTGTCGGAAAAATACTGTCTCCTGCTACCATAGGCACAGAACATCGCGATCAGTGAGCGCTAATAAATTGTGTGCCTGTGACATCATCTGAATGACGTCATCTGACGCTTGCAATTTGATCAACAAACGTCATTTTGGCAATTGTTTATGTTTAAATATTTAAGAAATATGCGACTACTTCGGAGGAGGATCTTTCAAGATTGGACAGCGAAAAGGACTCTGCCAGTACTTATAAAGTGTAATGAATAGAAATGTGAAGCTGTTCTGCGATTTTTAAGCCTGTATAGCTCTATAACTTTTGTTTCTAACTGTTTATTGATGTCACTGAATAAATATTTTTGCTGATGAAATTGATTGTGCTGTTTGCTATAATAAAATAAATACCACATCCTTATGATGGAGAGCGACGGCACCCGTTGTCAAACCTAGGTATGATAATGTGCACCTCGGCTAACGCCTCAGTGGACATAACCAACCTCAGGTTGACAGTATGTGCTGTCACTCTCCATAGGATGTGATATTTATATAATGGGTCATAATTATGTTTCACAGAAAAATTCAAAACTGTTTTCACAGAATGTCCAAACTTTAGAAAAAGTGTAGACCCTTCAGGATCAGTTTGACCTAGGTCTACACTATAAGCAATTATGTCAGTCTACTTTTCTCTTATCAAAATGACATCCAATTGACATAAGCCGTGGAGAGGGGATATTAACCCTTTACAAATAGTTGCAATTATAGAGTAGACCCAGATCAGATGACTCTGACAGAAGCCGTCTGATCAGGGTCTGCTCTGTTTGCTTATGATATGATATACATGTAGATTTGATTCTATAGTTTCTGCTCAGTGACCAAAGATTTCTGTCTCTAATTATGTGCTATTATAACAATCTAATTAATATTCATGATATCATTAATTCTTACATGAATATTCATGGAGTAAAGGGTTAAGCATCTCAGGTAATTAGGGTGTTGTTATTGTTTGCAACAAGAACTGCAACAAGAACTATCTGATTCTCAAATACAGTTTTCATTTCATTTTTATTTCACAAGTGTCGTCGGGTAGAGACACTGTTACACTGTAATTCCAAACCAACATGTTAACCCTTTCCTCCATACAAACGCCTATCTACGCCCTCTGTAAAAATCACCTGTTGAAACCATTGTGATAAATTGAACATTTGCTCCTATAGGAGCAAATGCTCTATTTATCACAATGGTTTCAAACTACAAAATTTTCCTTTTCTCTAGTTAATGCTCCTTTTGGATAGATTTATTCAAAGTGGTTGGATCTAAAAAATAGCCTATTAGGGAATGAGTTAACCCAGTGACCCAGATAAGCTGCGTATCGGCGTATTTTACGAATTTAAAATGGCCAAATACCCTTTGGAAATCAATTTAATGTGTATCAGGTACGCAAAATATTAATCAAATACTCTAAACATATCACGTAAATGCGTACAATGAAAGTCGAAGTCGATTCCGCTAACAGATTCCATTTCCGACTTCTTCGACAATCGTTACATCTCGGCCGACTACACATCCCTTTTTTGCCAGGTGTAATGTGTAAATATGTGAGGTATTCCGATTGTTTGTATCTATGGTACACTACGCGCTAATTCTCAAAGAAACTGTGCAATTGATGTCGCCACAGATTATTGGCTACTTTGAGAATATTTGGAAATGAGCTAAATGTCTATACAATGCCTATAGGCATGGGGCACTTATATCTAATCAGATCTTTCAGACGTAAGCCGTCATTTGTTAGAAATGAAGCTAGAAGTAGTCTAAAATGTAACATTCGTTATTGTCGCCAAAAGGAATTTATATGCTTAACTGATTGTGCAGTTGAAACAGCAGCTCATTTGTATTTAATCCGTTCTAAATTTGCTAGAAGCACCTGAATTTTATCATTTAAATCAGATATATAAGCGACACAAGGCCTATGTATACATTCTGTGTGTCAATGTCAGACGTCGCCAAAATCGTGAAACATACGTGGTTAAATCTTACCTTGTACATAATTATTTAATAACAGACTAAATGTAATCTGTGATAACGTAAAAATGAAGATTATGGCATTTAATATTAAACTATAGGTAATTGTTTAAGTCAATATCTTAGACATTCCAGCAGCAATGCATACAATAGTATTTTCTAGGGTAGGACAGTTAACAAAGAAACATACGTTTCCGCTATTGTATAGTTTTCCTATAATCCCACATGTAAATTATTATTCATGTTGATGTATAATATTCTTTCCTTCAAAATTATAGAATGTTTAAAATTATCACCAGTCTAAAGAAATTTTCCAGCGGATAAAAGTCACTAAATGTAACAAACGTGCTGAAACATACGTTATAATAATATTTATTGTGATGTTAATTGAATCAACAGTAGAGGGTTACAAGCTTATGACGCTCTTCTGACGTCATTTGTTATACACTGACGTCATTCCTTAACCGCCATGCTGCTTTTGTGAAACGCCTCGTGTTTACATTGAGAACAATAGATGTGTATTTCCAAACGCTGACAGTACTTAGGTAAGTGGATTTATTTCTATTCATGATATGAGGAGTAACTTTATGTTAGGATCGTAATCGATAATAGATATCCAACAAATATTCTTAAGATAATTGATTTTATACTAGGTTTATTAACTAAGCACATGGGTGTTAAGGAATATGTGTAACATACGTAATGATTGGTAACGTATGTTACGTTTTTTGAAATATATTAACCACATAAATTATTCAATGGTTTATTATTTGAAATTAAAAAACCGGCTAGCATTTATAGTAAAGCTCACTTTTGAACCAGAAAAATATTCTATCAAATGTGTGTGTTATTGCTAAACATCGTGAAAGTGTATATACATTAAATGTGTAGTGTTCAGTGAGATTTGATGGTCTTATTATTAAAAATGAATCTCAATATAACGATTTAATAGTCAATTTTAATATGATTTCTGATTTAATCACATATTTAAACAGGTATAAACAATAGTAATGTTTAGCAAGTTAGAAAATATGCAACGAAATCATTGCTTCGTATGTAACGTATGTTTCAGAAAATGCCACTGTCACGTGCTGAAGTCCAGAAGAGATACAGGGAGCGAAAGAAGTCTTCTGAGGGCGAAAAATATCTACAGAAAGAAAGAGCTCGCCAACTGTGTTACTACAAACCGGTAGGTCAGCTTACATCTACAGAGAAAAAGAAGCGAAATGAAAGCATCAGGGCCCGTGTCAGAAAGCACAGACTGTTGAAAAAACATGAGATTAAAAACTCAGAACACATTGAGTCTGACGGAGGTGATACCCAAACATCAAGTGGGTATAGCTCTAACCATTCAGAGAGAAGTAATCTGATTGTTAGATTTCCAAACAGAAGGAACGGTCCGAGAAAGCGTACGAGTAAAGCACTGAAGAAGGCCAATGAAAAGCTGAGAAAAGTTATACGAGAGAACTTAGAATCAAAGAGGAAACTAAAGACTACACAGAGAAAGCTGCAACGATTGCAAAAGTTAAATCAGAAACAAAGAAATCTTACCCCCAGAAGTAAAACAAATGCCAGTTTAATTTCTTCAGGTGTAAAGAAACCACAGGCAGATAAGATCCGGAAACAGCTATTGTTCGGCAATGTACTTATTCATGAAATGAAAAAAATGTCTGATAAAGGAAGCAAAACTCAAAAAACACACTTGTATGCCAGTATTGCTGGAGGTATTGTACAAAAGTACAGATTTATTTCGAAACTAAGCAAAGAACTTAATGTCAATAGAAACAAGATATCGAAAGTCATCAAGAATGGTGTAAACTTTTCAAAAATCAGACGAAGAAGAACTATTGCCAAATATCAGGAGAGTGTTACGTGTTTTCTAGAGAGAGAGGATAATTGTCGAATGCAGCCAGGAAAGAGAGACACTACCAAAATTGGACCAGAAAAGATCCAAACAAGGGTTTTGACAGATTACATGGCAAATTTACACCAAAAGTATATGTCAGAAAATCCGACGAACAAAATATCTTTGGCAACATTTTGCCGGATGCGTCAAAAACACATCCTACCAACAAACTTTCTGAGCAGGAATGTCTGTCTGTGTACCAAACACCAGAATATTGGTATGAAGTTACAATCGCTGCGCAAAGCAGGAATAGATGTTCCACAGAATCCAGAATCGTTTATCCAGAACCCGACGCAGATAGAAACAAGAGATGTCACAGTCACGTGACAAATGCCCCCAAAAATTATACCCTGTGACCTTGACCTTTGACCCATAGACCAGGGAGTTGACACATCGTTTTTGTGTGGTTAAAATTTGTGCCAGGTTCCTTTGAAATCCATTCACAGATAAACAAGTAATTGTACCCTGTGACCTTGATCTTTGACATATGGACCAGGGAGCTGAACGCGACACATCGTCTTTGTCTGGTGAACATCTGTGCCAAGTTATATTGAAATCCATTGACAGATAAAGATGTTACACACCGGACACGAAATTTGTGACAAAGTAATTGTACCCTGTGACCTTGACCTTTGGCATATGGACCAGGGAGTTGAAAGCGACACATCATCTTTGTGTGGTGAACATTTGTGCCAAATCATATTGAAATTCATTGATACATAAAGAAGTTACAGACCGGACACAAAATTTGTGACAAAGTAATTGTACCCTGTGACCTTGACCTTTGACCCATGGACCTGGGAGTTGAACGCGACACATCGTCTTTGTGTGGTGAACATTTGTGGCAAGTTATATTGAAATCCAGTGATAGATGAAGAAGTTACAGACGGGAAACGAAATTTGTGACAAAGTAATTGTACCCTGTGACCTTGACCTTTGACCCATGGACCAGGGAGTTGAACGTGACACATCGTTTCTGTCTGGTGAACATTTGTGGCAAGTTATATTGCAATCCATTGATAGATGAAGAAGTTACAGACCGGACACAAATTTGTGACAAAGTAATTGTACCCCGTGACCTTGACCTTTGACCCATGGACCTGGGAGTTGAACGCGACACAACGTCTTTGTGTGGTGAACATTTGTGGCAAGTTATATTGCAATCCATTGATAGATGAAGAAGTTACAGACCGGACACAAATTTGTGACAAAGTAATTGTACCCCGTGACCTTGACCTTTGACCCATGGACCTGGGAGTTGAACGCGACACAACGTCTTTGTGTGGTGAACATTTGTGGCAAGTTATATTTAAATCCATTGATAGATGAAGAAGTTACAGACCGGACACGAAATTTGTGACAAAGTAATTGTACCCTGTGACCTTGACCTTTGACCCATGGACCTGGAAGTTGAACGCGACACATCGTCTTTGTGTGGTGAACATTTGTGGCAAGTTATATTGAAATCCATTGATAGATGAAGAAGTTACAGACCGGACACGAAATTTGTGACAAAGTAATTGTACCCTGTGACCTTGACCTTTGACCCATGGACCTGGGAGTTGAACGCGACACATCGTCTTTGTGTGGTGAACATTTGTGGCAAGTTATATTGAAATCCATTGATAAATGAAGAAGTTACAGACCGGACACGAAATTTGTGACAAAGTAATTGTACCCTGTGACCTTGACCTTTGACCCATGGACCTGGGAGTTGAACGCGACACATCGTCTCTGTCTGGTGAACATTTGTGGCAAGTTATATTTAAATCCATTGATAGATGAAGAAGTTACAGACCGGACACGAATTCCGGACGGAAGGACAGACGGACGGACAGACGGACAGACGGACAGACGGACGGACGGACGGACAGACGGACAGACGGACAGACGGACAGACGGACAGACGGAAGGACGGACAATGCGATCACTATATGCCCGCCTTTGGGGGCATAAAAACACATATTCCAGATACAATGGTGTATACTAAATGGAAGAGAGTTTCCCTTGAAAACAATAAGAAAAAGATGAAAATAGTGACAGAGACACTTGATCGTGAGAAGTTCTACGAAGACTGGGTGAAAGAAGTTGAAGTGTTTAGAGTGCATTACGACACAATGAGAGCACAGTACAGAGAAGCAAAGGTTCTGAAAGAAAACCTTCCATACGGCGAGGTTGTAATCCATATGGACTTTGCAGAAACTTACAGTTGCAAAACCGCAGATGAAATACAATCAGCATATTGGAATGCGTCTCAGGTCACGTTGCACCCTATGGTAGTTTATTTCAAAACAGAGGATGGCCAGCTGAAACACCAGAGCTACGTCGCTATTTCTGACGAACTTTCTCACTCTGCCAGTACCGTTTTAGCAATTCTTGAACGCCTCTTTCATGGTGAAATTGATTTACCCGGTTGTGACGAAATAAGATATGTACACTATTGGACAGATAGTCCGAGTAGTCAATACAGGAATCGCTTCATATTTCACACGGTCGCAAATCATGAAAGCATATTTGGATCTGAAGCTACATGGAACTATTATGAGGCTGGCCATGGGAAAAACGTTTGTGACGGGCTTGGTGGCACGGTGAAGCGAATGGCAGACGAATCCGTCAGATCAGGCAAATGTACGATTCAGGATGCTGAAGAGTTCATGAAATGGGCAACCAAGTCAAGTTTAAAAGAAGTGATGTTCTTTTTTGTGTCAAAAGAGGAATGTGAGAAAATGGCATCAAGAGTCCGTGAAATAGATTTCAAGCCAATAAAGGGCACGCTTAAAATACACTCTGTGAAAGTCAATGGAGTAGGGCTGTTCTGCACGAGGGAAGTATCTTGTTACTGTCCGCTGTGCATGGAGGGATTAATGTGTGATTCGTGGACCATTGTTCCAAATAAAAAAGCTTTGAAGCCAGTCGTCGCATCGACCGTTACACTAGAGAACGAAACGGATGCCACCAAACATGAAGAGTGGATTGCAGGTCAGTATGTAGCAGCAGTGTACGAAGGCAGCTGGTACATTGGACAAGTAACTGATGGTGACGAAAGTGATGTTGAAATAAGTTTCATGGAGAAAAAAATATCAATGTTTCGTTGGCCTAGAATTGAGGATAAAATTTGGGTGAATAAATCCAACGTTTTGTGCAAAATAGCCTCACCTATACCGTCTGGAAAATCCAAACGCATGTTCAAACTGAACACATCAGATAGCGAAACAATTGAGGCAGAATATATACATTTTGTGGAAGTATGAAACAAACGTTACCATAATGTTTAGGTCAAGATACATCACACATGACTGTTTAAATCTTATCAGTTGATTATATTAATGTTGTAGTATTCAGTACAGTTTATGTGACGTCATAGAACGGTAAAGCTTAGCACAGTTGGTTAGAAAGTGGTTTTTTAGAAAGGATGTTTCCTTTTTCCATCCCACTTAACATTTCAATGAGATCAGTAGCCTAAAATGAATGAAAACTTTAAAGCAGAAAACTAGACAGTTTATACAAAAAAGACTCGACTATGCGTCTGGCAAATCTAAACATGCGTTTAACGTATACAGATAAGATAGCGTAGACTAAAGACAGAAGATAGATTTTGTGACTTTTTTTTAAACAAACGTTACCTTTATTTATAGGCTCAGATGTACCACATAAAATTATCCAAAGAATTTTTTACTGATTATTCTCATGGTGTTGAAATGTCCGCCACAGTTTGTCTGTCGTCATATAATGATGCAGCTTTCACAGTTGTTTTAAAGGAGTTCTGTTTTTCTGCTGTTACAGTTTTTTTCTTTCTTTTATTCAACTTAACATTTCATTGTGTTGTTTAGGTGTTACCTCTTATTGGATTCATGTAAAATCCCAGTTTTTCGATAAATATTGAATGTGAACTGTAGAAATGTGATATTTTTATATCAATTCGAATGAAAATCAAGCAATTCTGCATGAAATAGTATTGTAAGTAACAAAGAAACATACGTTATTTAGAAAAATGACTACCATGTTGCAATTATCAGCAGCCCTAAAACCAGACAGTTGATGTTCAAAATATTTATAGGTGTCAGAAAATACACTTATACCTTGAAAATGATCTATTCTAAATTGGAATTACAGAACAATTAAAAAATAAAATATTGAAATGTGTTATGCTATGTTTTATTGAGAATGGGCGTTCGGTGTACCAGTCCACTGCTAGACGCTTGCTGTTCTGTATTTCTATAAGTGTCTCGATATTATGACCATTTGAAACTTGTTTTCGCGGTTTCAATCAAAATGTCACGTCGCAGTAGAAAAGCTGTGAAGAAAAACGCTAATTCAGACCCAAGTTCATCAATTTTGTGGGGTTTTTTTAAATCGGAAACGGAGATTTCAACAAGAAGTATTGTAAAACCACCATTGCTTGATATAGTTAAATCTGCCGTCGATAAGTCTGAGTTAAAATCAGAATCCTAAAAGCATGACGCCGATCAGTTATGAGCAGTTATCCCTGATGATTGTGAAGATAAGGCATGCACTTCTGATCTTACAGTAAGTACACAAGACCAGTGTTTGATTAGAACTGTCTATAGTGCTGCCAAGAATGAAATGCCATCAGAAAAAGTGAATGCTTTGCTAGAGTTACAGGCTTTGAATGGCTGTGACATAAAATACAAAAATCTTAGCTGGACATCTATAGCTGAGATGCAGCAGTGTATTTCAACAATCTTGAAGAGATCTGTTATAGATGATGTCAATGCATCAGAGTTTTTCTCATTAATCCTTGATAAGAGCACAGACATAACTATTGAAAAACATTTATCAATTTGCATTAGGTATGTGAAAGGTGGTGAACCTGTAACCAAGTTTCTGGCCAATGTGAAAATACTAGATGGATGTTCTACTACTATTGTGAATGCATTGTATGAATGTGTGACAAGTCTAGGTGTTGATATGTCAAAATGTGTCTCACTGGCCACTGATGGGGCTAGTGTCATGATAGGTAGGAAAACTGGTGTAGGGGTACAAGTACAGGCAAAATATTCACCATTTGCTATACAAACACATTGCTTTGCACACCGCCAGAATTTGGCATTGACAGATTCTATTAAGAAAAATGAAACCCTAACAAAATTTAGAGACAAGTTTGGGTCATTGTATATATTTATGAGTGGTTCATCAAATCACACAACTACTCTGAAAGCTATTCAGCAGTTGTTAGAGGAACCAGAACTATCAGTTAAGCAGCCACATTCCATTCGCTGGTTAGGTTTGAAGAATGCTGTTTATGCCATCTACATGTGTTACAGGTCAGTTCTAGCAACACTGTCCAAGTTTGCACAGGACAAAAATGCAATGCAACAGCTAAGGCTCTTTACAAATATTTTTCCAACTACAAAGTAGCACTTTTGATTGGATTCATGCTAGACATACATACAGAGTTAGCAACCCTCAGTTGTCAGCTGCAAAAACAGGAGCTACTCTTCAGTGAGGTGCCACCACTAGTTGACAGTATTCTAGGTAGATTAGATTATTTGAGGTTAAATGATGGTGGATGCTTATGTGAAATGAGGCAGGTCATAACAGTTAAAGATGACAAAGCAACACATGGGGGTGAAGAACTAAAGAATTTTGGAAAGTCTGCAGACAGTCAGTTGGAGGGTTTGAGAGTTGAGTACATTTCAAACATAGCAAAAAACATTAAACAAAGGTTTCGGAAGGAAAATACTGCTCCCAACCAGTATATAAAGAGTTATTAACAGAACAAGAAAATATGAAAAGGGGAATAACTCCAAAAATATTGATGCTAGAGTTATGGCCCTTGTGCATGACACTACCCCTCATCATGCTTCTTCAATGTGTGAAGTTATAATGAATTTGGCATAACTTTGTAGGAGATATGGCCTGGACACGAAGCGTGACAGACGTACGGACAGATGGACGGACGGACGGTGGGGGACTAATAATGACTTCATAAATATTAATTATATTAATTGTTGTAATAGCACATAGGCGCAGGAAGTTTTGTCCATGACAGAAACTGTAGAATCATATCTATATCATAAGCAAACAGAGCAGACCCTGATCAGACGGCTCCTACAGGAGCCATTTGATCTTGGTCTACTCTGTTTGCAAATGCATAGAAAGGCATATTTATGAATTAAAGAGTTACGTACTGCAACCCTGGTGCAATAACTAAACCTTTGAGGTACGACTTTATGTATATAACATACATATTAACCCTTCGCTTGCTGAATTTTAAAATACATTTTTCCTTCTTTTCCCATGCCCTGTTGTATAATTACATATATCTTCACTGTGTACAAGTATTTGCTGTGCAATCACTACTACTTGTAAATAGTGCAGACCCTGATGAGACAGCTCCTGTAGGAGCTGTCTCATCTGGGTCTTCACTATTTACAGAGGTAGGTATATTGACGTGAATAGCAAGCGAAGGGTTAAAGGTTACCTCGCTGCAAACTAACTTTTTGATACATTCTGCAAACACTTTAATCCAGATGAATACACAAAGCAAATTGACTCAAGACAAAAACTGACATATTGTATTATGATAAATCAGTTACAAATGAGATTTAACCCCTTTCCCTGTTCTTTGTTTATTCCAAATTTCGATACCTACAAAATATTTATAACAAAATATGGAAGGTGGAACATTGCAGCCATTTTGGAAACTAAAGAACCAGATCTATCAAATTCTAGTAGCAAACAGAGCAGACCCTGATCAGACGGCTCCTCTAGGAGCCGTCTGATCTGGGTCTACTCTCTTTGCAAATGCGTGAAAACATGTTTGTATGAGGGAAAGGGTTAACCTAGATTTATCTCAATATACATATAATACTGCCATTACCCATATATTAGCCCTTTCCTCCATAGGCTATTTTTAGATCCAACCTCTTTGAATAAATCTACCGAAAAGGAGAATTAACTAGAGAAAAGGATTTTTTTTAGAATTTTGTAATTTGAAAAAATTGTGATAAAATAGAGCATTTGCTCCTATAGGAGCAAATGCTCTATTTATCACAATGGTTTCAACAGGTGACTTTTACAGAGGCGTAGAAAGGTGTATTGATGGAGGAAAGGGTATAGACAGACCAACTTACGCAAAGAATATTGATTTATAAGCTGTTTTCGGTGTGGTGCAGATATGAATTTTTTAGTACATGTACATGTATTTGAATATGTAAAATTATCTATTGCTCTGACGAACGCTTATACTGAGCACTACAAATGACCCAACTCACATTTGCAAACAGTTGGACAAGACTATAAGTAACTCAGCATCTCATCAGGATCCAAGCTGCTTCACACTAGGTCAACAATTTCTCAAAATCTGTAAATGAATTGATTAAGATCAGAATTTGAATTGACATTAATTTTAACAGCAGTTTAACCCTTCTCTTGCTGAATTTTAAAACACATTTCTCCTTCTTTACCCATGCCTTGTTGTATAATTACATATATCTTCACTGTGTACAAGTATTTCGCTGTGCAATCACTGCTGTGGAGTGTACTGGTTGCACAATCAACTTGTAAATAGTGCAGACCCTGATGAGACAGCTCCTGCAGGAGCTGTCTCATCTGGGTCTTCACTATTTACAGGTAGGTATATCGACGTGAATACTGAATAGCAAGCGAAGGGTTAAGTGTTTACTCTTTCCTTTGTATACCTGCCTTTTCAAGCCTTTGCGAACAGAGTAGATCCAGATCATATGGCTCCTGTAGGAGCCATCTGACCAGGGTCTGCTCTGTTTGTTTGTTGGTTCCATTTCAAAAATTCAGCTAATAAATATCCATGATGTCATTATTTCTTACATTAATATTCATTAGGGAGTTATTGTCCACCCAAGTGACAGCATTCTCTCAGGAAAGGCACACACCTTGCAAATAGACAGTCACTCAAACTCTTCTTTTTACAACAGAGATAAAATGGGCACAGAAATAGGAAAGTATGCATGAGCAAATCAAAAATCAAAGCAGTCTGGAATATCCTTCAACTTTGCTGGCGATTTTTAAAAATGGTTGCTTATCAATTACACAAACACCCTAAAAATGAACCCCACAACTGGGATCTAAGCCTGCTAAACTGATAACCATTTCTTCCATGAATATTCATGCGAGAATTAATGATGTCATGAACATGAATTGGATTAACTTGTTATAATACCACATTTGACACAGGCAGTTTTAGCCAATTCGGCAGAAAATGTAGAATGATGAGTCGGAGCAGATCCTGATCAGCTGGCTACTATTAAGAAGCCATCTGACCTTGGTCTAATCTGTTTGCAAAGGCACAGAAAGGCATTGTTCAATAGAGTTAACCCTTTCCAACATAAATATGCCTTTCTACGCCTCTGTAGTAGTCCCTTCTTGAAACTATTGTGATAAATAGAGCATTTGCTCATAGGAGCAAATTAATGCTCTATTTATCACAATGGTTTCAATACTACGTAATTCTAACATTTTCCTTTTCTCTAGTTAATGCTCCTTTTGGGTAGATTCATTCAAAGAGGTTGGGTCTAAAAATAGCCTATGAGGTAATGGGTTAAGGGATAAAGATGCATCTTCTAACTTTGTAAACAAAATAACCCCCAGAAACTCTGACAGCTCCTGTAACTATAAGATCCATCTGATTAGTTTCTGCTGTGTTTTGCTTATGATATAATACAGAGATCTCTGTGTTTTCCTTATGACATAATATTGGTGATCAGGGTTACAGATAATGTTTTGATGCAATTGGGTATTTACTCCTTGATTTTTTACAGAATTGGGTATTTGCAATTTTAATTAGGTATTGGCAATTTTCGTAATTGGGTATTATTCATATTCTCATTAGGTATTCTAATTTATTTTTTTTGCTTTTTGCTATATTTATTTGCTTTGTGTTACTCATTGTTTTGAAAAACAGTTGCTTTTTCCACAATTTTAATTGGGTAAATACCCCAATACTCCCCTTATCTGCAACCCTAGATGATTTTACTGTATTTGTCCATTAGTCAAAACAATCCGGTGTTCATAAGAAAACAGCTTACCGGTATTAACCCTTCGCTTGCTATTCACGTCAATATACCTACCTGTAAATAGTGAAGACCCAGATGAGACAGCTCCTGCAGGAGCTGTCTCATCAGGGTCTGCACTATTTACAAGTTGATTGTGCAACCAGTGCACTCCACAGCAGTGATTGCAAAGCGGTATACTTGTACACAGTGAAAATATATGTAATTATACAACAAGGCATGGGTAAAGAAGGAGAAATGTATTTTAAAATTCAGCAAGAGAAGGGTTAACAATCATAAAGTCAATACTTCTTTCATGAATATTCATCAGGTAAGGGGTTTAAAGTAATCAAACTTGGAATGATCGTCAGAGGGTTAAGGAAGCTTACAGTTCAGTCACAAACTGGTATAATAATATGCCAGTATTTGCAAAGGTTTTTTATCCCTTTACTCCATAAATATGCTTTTCTATGCCTTTACAAACAGAGCAGACCCAGGTCAGACGGCCCCTATAACTTTGCTTATGAAATAATATACAATAATATTATTAATAATATGATTCTACAGATTAAGTAATGGTCAATATTTTCATATTTCATATGCCAGTATTAAAATGAATCTAATTAATATTCATGATGTCATTATTTATTATATGAATATTCATGGAGTAAAGGGTTGTTTTTTAAGTTGTTATTTGCAATTACTGTGATCAGGTCCTTTATGGTTGAAGAGTATTAATTTACCTTTCACATCATAGATCTGTGCCTTTTATTGCCTTTGCAAACAGAGCAGACCCCAATCAGATGACTCCTATAGGAGATGACTGATCAGGGTCTTCTCTGTTTGCTTAGAAAATAAAATAGATCAGATTTTATAGTTTCTTTTTCATAATGATATTACATCTATAACAACTCTGCTTATCAATAATCACACATTCATTACTTCTTACAAAAAAAGGGTCAAAAGTATAAAAGAACTTGCCCAGAAATTCAATAAATTTCTACTTTGAATTTGCAAACCGAGTATATAATCATAATATTCAGATGATTCATGGATCAATTCATGATTAACCCATTCCCTCGTAGGCTATTTTTAGATCCAACCTCTTTGAATAAATCTACAGAAAAGGAGCATTAACTAGAGAAAAGGAAAATTTTAGAATTTTGTTTTTCTGAAACCACTGTGATAAATAGAGCATTTCCTCTTTAGGAGCAAATGCTTTATTTATGACAATGGTTTCAAAAAGTTACTTTTAAAGAGGCATAGAAAAGCGTATTTATGGAGGAAAGGATTAACATGCCCAGATTCTTTACTGTTTTTTCCAAAAACAGAGTCAGAATGCAAAATAGTTTGAATCTTGATGAGAAAAAGAGTTACCCTACATTTCATCTGGATCCAAACTATTTTCGTAGCTGATCACAAATTCACATCAATTTGCAAAGAGCTTTTAACCCTTCTCTTGCTGAATTTTAAAATACATTTCTCATTCTTTACCCATTCCTTGTTGTATAGTTACAGTATATCTTCACTGTGTACAAGTATTTCGCTGTGCAATCACTACTGTGGAGTGCACTGGTTGCACAAACAACTTGTAAATAGTGCAGACCCTGATGAGACAGCTCCTGCAGGAGCTGTCTCATCTGGGTCTTCACTATTTACAGGTAGGTATATTGACGTGAATAGCAAGCGAAGGGTTAAAAGTCTAACATTGTAGCCAAAGGCAACTATTGGGTGAATATCATGTTGGTCACTTGTAAAAGTAACAATGACACCAAAGTACAAATAAAGGATCCTTTGTTAAATCTCAGTGATCAGGAAAGAATTTTGGTCAATGGGACAATGTCCCTTCCGTCAGCAAAATCAATGGGACATTTTCAAAACCAACGGGACATTTAGTAAAAAAAACTTCACAATATTCGTAAACTTGTTTTTACAAATCAGTTACACAGTCAATAATGATAACATATTATATCACTTGTTACGAAAAGGTGAAATAAAAATTCAAGATATTTACAATAAAAGTGACTCTATTTTACACCAGTTACTTACAATATGCATATATACTCGACAACAACAAAGAAAGAAACATCTTTGACAATCAATATTTAGATTTCAACAAAAGTCTGAACTGCTTACACTACAACTTGTATTTTGTACTCATTTCTTTAAATATGTATTGTACCAATTTTAACAACTACAGCAATGTTCATTTAGTATGTTTAATTTCTACTGACTCGTACTGAGTACATGCTTGATTTGAAGGAAGATGATCATCTGATTTTGCATGCCTGGTCAGATGAAGTCTTAAAATAGTCCGGCATCCTTTAACATAAACATTTTTCTTTTCATTATCAATGGACAGAAAGGTGCACCATTGCACAAAAAAGCCATGAACAAAGCCTAAACCAACGGTCTTATTTTGTCTGTCAGAAGACGAAGCCAATATTTGGGGTTTAGATTTATCGTTTTCTGACTCAGACCATCGTATTTGACTCAGACTAGTGTATGTTGGGGGATCACTGACAGAGGGTGGTGGTTCCTGCTCGGTACTTTCGTTTTCTCACGAAGGAATCTGAGAGTCAATTTGTCCATTTTAGGAGTCATTTGAGTGAAAGGATAAGCCGTAAAGTTAGTTTGTAAATTTGATCAATACTTCTGAATCGAGGACTAACCTTGTGTTGTTGTTTTTTCTTCTTCAGTGTTTAGGTAGCATTATTAATTCATTATTTATAAACTGAACAAATGCAGTATCAGCCGTGTTACACAGGCGATTTTTCGGTGAGAAAACCTGCATACAATCTTTAATAAGAGTTTACAATCGTGACGTCACACGCACTTAGCAAGGTTTACTGACTCACAATGAGCGTCTACTGAGCGATAAGGTATCGAGCGTCTACCGATCGGATCAAATGATTCATACAATTGGAACACCTCAACTATTTCTGACGGAATATGACGAGTAGTTACGACTGATAATCTATCCTTCCATTTTGTACCAATTGGGGCCGAAAAAACAGAATGTGACAATGGCGCATACGATGGAAAAATCAATGGGACATTTTCAATGCGCCAATGGGGCATGCCTTTCCCAACCACTGAAATCTTATTCAATCCCACTTCTATTTCGTATAGCCTTTAGCAATTACCTGGTACCTATTCAAACAGTTTTGATCAAAATCAGACACAGAATGAAATCAGCAGCTCTTCAGGATCCAAACTGTTTGACATTCTGAAAACAGTTTTGATGAGAATTTGAGAACACCAGCACTGTGTATTTAACTCTTTCCTCCATGAATATTCACGTTAGATATAATGACCTCATGAATATTAATTTTGATTATTGTGCTAAAATAGACACAATAATTTTTGGCAGTAGCAGAAACTGTTGAATCATATCTATATTATATATCATAAACAAACAGAGCAGACCCTGATCAGGCGGCTCCTATAGGAGCCATCTGATCTGGATCTACTCTATTTTCAAAGGCGTAGAAAGGCGTAGAAAGGCGTAGAAAGGCGCATTGATGGAGTAAAGGGTTAAAATTTGAACAATATTTTGAGAAAACAAACTGTTTGACATTTTGAATACATTTTTACGGAGAAATTGAGTACAATAAAACACTCTTGAGTGGTACCGCTCTTGAAGACTTGAATTTTGATTTCCAGTGCCTAAGTATGATTATGTGTATGTAAAACCCCTGTCATACCAGGGCCGCGTTCTCACCATGATGTCCATGAAAAATTCAAAACGCCGAGCCTAGCGCAGAGGAATCGCAAGCATCGCCACGACAATGCAGTGGCATTGCCAGTGAACGTGGTGGGATCGCATAGAACGTCAAGCAATGGTGCACACTTTGCGCATGCTAAAAACAAATGCTGTCACTCTGTGTTCTGAGAAGAGCGCATTGAGATCGCCATGAGGTCGCCGTAGCAGCGCATCGAGGTCTCCTTAAATGCCACAGGACCACTGTCGGCACGCACAAAGGTCGCAATGCAAACGCAGATTGTCAGTGGCACTTGCACAGCGTTGTCCGAGATTGCACTGCGTCTCTACCGTGCTTATACCGAGCGTCTATGGCGCTTTCACGGAGTATTTGTTGCTTTACTGCGCTCTTACTGCAACTGTACAGAGCTGCCACGGTGGTCACTGCGCTCTAACGATGACTGTACATAGCTGCCACGGCAATGACTGCGTTCCCAATGCATTTCTAACACGACCATTGGCGTTTGCACAAAAATGAACCAACCCAACAAAATAGCATTAAGGAATGAGATATGCAAATAAACATTCATTTCACAATTGTTGTAGACATGTAAAATAAAAAAAAAACATAAGAAATGTGGGTCGGGACATGCCAATTGCCATTTGCTAAACTGCCATTTGCCAAATGAAAAATTTACAAACGTGTTCTTCTTGGGTACAGATGTACAGATATTGGGTATAGTATTGTTTTGATAAGGATGCAAAACATATTGTACATTGAAGTCCGTCGATCTGTCTAATTCTTGGATCCGCCAAGCACTCTTCAGAGAAATTAAACTAGAATTAATGAAAATATGGCAATTAGCAGTGGTGTGACAGTTTCAATAGAACCTGGGAAACCTTCAAGCATAACAGCTAGAATGGTTACAGTATGGATCTTATAACTTGATACCCAAACAGTAAAAATAAACATATAAACTAAACAAAATCATTAACATTAAAGTTGATACCTTACCTGTCAAATATTGCAAATCTGAAAACAAGAAGAATCATTGCCAGAGGTAGCGACCAGATCATGTCATGCGCTTGTGGAATGTATATTCCACTATCAGGTGTGTTCTGAAAATCATCCCACGAAAGTTCTGAATTCAGCCAAAATGACTCGGACCAAAATATTCTAGACAGTTTATCCATGTTCTGCTTTTGGTGTCCACCAATGTTCTGATCTTAAAACACCTTTTAGACGCGCTCATGCAAGTAAAGAGGTTTGTTATCGGCTTCATTTCGAAGATTTTGTGCGGGAAACCAGTACGCCAAACGTTAAAGCGTCTGGTTGAAAAGATTGCGTATTTTTGTTCTCTTTCCGCGAAAAGAGAATCTTTCCGCCAACATAGTTATATGAATGTTAGAAGGACCCCTTAAATAAAATAATAATAATAATTTAAAAAAAAAACACGCATAAAAGACAATACATATAGAAAACAAAACAAAAACATGCTAATATTGAATTAATAAAAAAGAGACTTATAAATATAATTATCTGATAGGGACGTCTTTTGACGCTTTTGGATACAAGGTAGACTCAGATCCTGCATGAATAGTCTTCAATCATTGTATATGGATTCTAAAATCTATGACTTGAACCTTGTTCATGTCTCTCACTGACCTGAAAATACTCATTACCAGGTTCTTATCCCTATCACCTTTTGCTACTAACAGTTCCGACGTGCACCTTTTCCTGCTTTTAACACTCGAGAGAGGGGTTGGCAGTACACAGAGATAGATAGATAGATTCTTTGGTAAAACATGGTTATTTTAACATTCATGTGTTCATATGCCATTTTAAAAATCCAGCTATTGTATATTCATAATATCAATCTGTTTAAGTTGGATTTTTATTAGGTAATGTATTGTAATTAACTGTCATATTCCTGACAATTCCAAAAAGAAAACTAAGTTTAGCACGGAATTTATTTTTCAAGAGGCGTGTTTTCAGATATGCATGTATTGTAGCAGGAATCATCACTTTATTTATATACCATAATCACTATTTTGGTATTGAACCTTAAGTCCGTGCTAAGGGGTGTGAGTAGTGTTGTACTTTTAATTCTCGTAAACAGACCCATTAAAACCGAGTCTGCAATTTTCTCTTTTTGCATTGCTGCTTTTGCTTTCAAAGTTCTACTACTTTCAGAAAATTGTAACACATATTCAATTTTAACATAAATTTTGATGCGTTGTTTGGCTCAATATTACCACGAAGTAAAAGTATTTACTTCGTGATATTACATGAGAAAGTATTTCAACGTCAGCTATCAATTAAGGCGGGTTGTTTAACAAGTATTATTGTTTGTTTGTTTGTTTAAATATGATAATTAGTCATATACATCTGTGTACTGATTTGTTCAAGTGTATATATAAAATATTACAGGTACATTTGTAAAACTCCTCTTTGCTAGTTTGTTAAATATCATGGGAAAAGCATGCTCACTGCATGCAGCCAAGTACCTTTATAAGGAGCTGTTTAGGAAGAATCAGCGGCTTTTGTTCAGGACTGCTTACCGTCAGAACAAGCTTACTAGTCCATTTCTCTCTCTAAATTCGTCTGTTTCTTTCTTTCTATCTTTAGGGTGCCAAGGACTAACCTTAGGTATTTACATAAAATTGACTATGGCTGTCCGTTACATTTTTTATTTGATATAAAAAATAAATTAGAAAAGAATAAAATAAATATATTATTCCATAGACAATCTAATGTTTTGATTTGCAGTGCCTAAATTCCAACTAGTATTTAATTTTATTTCATTTATTTACTACATTGTAATATATTTTCCCCAGCGGTGTCACATGTTTTGGCGGAAATTCAAGATGGTTATGATTAACTGCAGACACTCCAGAAAATGCAGCTGAAATGTTTTTCACGTTGCTCACTTAGCCTCACTAATGCCCAAGAACTGTTTGATATTTGATGTGTTGTTAACATTATGAAGGTCATTTGCTGTCCAGCATTATGTACTCCAAATACCTTCTGCGCTCTGAGCAATTAACACTTTCAGTGTCAGAATTGTCGTCTGCTAGACATATTTTCATCTGCTTCAAGTTTTAGAATAGACGTTTATTCAATGTCTTTATAAAACGATAAACAGGGTGTCAAACAGTTTGGATCCTGATACTGAGTGACTCGGCGTCTCATCTGGATCCAAACTGTTTTGCATATGATATTACAGACCCGTGTTCATGGCACTGAAGGGGTTAATGTCTGCAAATACTGTCGTCTGCTGTATGTTTTCCCTTCCATATCTATTCAAAAATAAATGTCAGAGTGAAAAACAGTTAGGATCCTGATGAGGTGCCAAGTTACACGACGTCTCATCTGCATCCAGACTGTTTGCAAAGGTTGTTAGTTATAAATGCTAAAAACCAAAGCAAAAGCAGCTGGAACAAAACTCATACCTGTTTAGAGGAAAAGTTGCTCATATTTAAGAAGTCAGTTGATCGTCTTTGGTCAGAACTTAAATTTGTATGTCCTTGCATAATCAAAATTGCTAAATAATAATGTTGCTCTCTGTTTTATCTCCTACCATGCTTAAACATGTTTTGCGCAGCCATTTTACGCTTGCATAAAACCTCGCTTGTCAAATTTCTGTGATACGGTTCCCTAGAAAAATTTTAATGCTAATGATTTACATATTGGCCAATTGTAATAACTTTAGTCTGACAGATAACCATTTAATAGCTGTTTAAAAAAATGATACAGGCACATTTACATGGATTTAAATGTCGATCTTGATAGGAATGTAGATTTTTAGATAAATACTAAAATAAATTAATAAACTAACCAGCTAGGTTTAGAAAAATGAAAAAGTAGTAAAGTCAAGCAGGCAGAGCCACATGCAAGACGCAACCACCACCAAAACATCGATATACAGCATGTCACACACACACACACACACACACACATACACGCACACACCACGCACGCACACACGCACATACACGAGATGAAAACATTAACAAACAAACAAGTACTAGAGATAAACATTCCATACATGAACAAAGCACAAGTACAAAGACACAAGACAAACAAAAGTAAGTGTGACAAAGAGAGTACCGCCTAAAATTGAACGGTCAGTAGCAAAATCACCACTGGGGTTTAAACCGGTTTACGGACGTCCTAGCCATACTTATCTCAAAGTCACCAAAGCTTTACAAATAGTGTAAATAAAGGTATCCCCGTAATATCTCGTAAGTTTGTATAAGATCTGCTCTTGTTTTCCTGTATTCCTGGCTTGGAATCCCTAGCTCTCTCTCATGAATGCGCGCGTTGGTTGTAATTTAGACTGGGCATACCCTTAACTATTCTAGTCACAGGGGGCCATTTCGTGGGTCTGCATGGTCTAAAAGGTAAAACAAATTGATTGGTTCGATTTAGTGTTATATTATATACATATAATATAACACTAAATCGACCCAATCAAATTTTTTTTACCTTTTAGACCATGTAGACCCACGAAATGGCCCCCTGTGATTCTAGTGGCCGCACGTTGCACATTCTCAATAGCTTTCTGATTTTTTTTTATATCATGTCGACCAAAGTGTTTACTTTTCCCAATGTGTAGATTTTTACATTTGTTAATTAATATTGAATAGACGTTGCCATTTTTTTTACTATTTGCAAGTTTCATAAATACCGGTATCATTTTGTAACATAGTTGAATCTTCGTCGTTTTGAATGATGTTGTATATCTTTGTGTCATCTGCAAATAGATGTACAACTCATGAGATGGCTTCGGGAAGATCATTTATATAGATCAAGGAAGGGCAGGTCCCAACACAGTTCTCTGTGTAATGTCACTATAATTGCACTAGACCATTTGGAGTATTTTCCGTTGACCAAAACGCATTGCCCCCTTCCTTTGAGGAAGTCCTCTAACCAAGAGTTAATATTTCCCTGAATACCAATGTTCCAATTTTTTTGTAGAAGTCTTATGTGTGTCACTTTGTCAAATGCCACCTTAAAATCTAAGTATAGTAAAGTATGTCGACTTCTTTTCCCTCGTCTATTGCTGTTGACCAGTCTTCTGATCTATGCATTCAATGAATTGAGCAGTACAGGAATGTCTGTCCTAAATCTGTGTTGATATTTTGATATTATATTATTTCTTTCCAGATGATTAACTATTTGGTGGTTGCGTCTTGCATGTGGCTTTGCCTGCTTGACTTTACTACTTTTCCAATTATTATTCTTTCCATTACTCTGCAGAAAACAGGCGCGATGCCAATTGGTCTATAATTCTCTGCTCTATAATTGGTCTATAATTCTCTGCTCTATATATTGGTCTATAATTCTCTGCTCTATATATATAATTGGTCTATAATTCTCTGCTCTATATATTGGTCTATAATTATCTGCTCTATAATTGGTCTCTAATTCTCTGCTCTATTCGCCTTTTCCAGATTTGTAGATTGCAGTCACATTTGTTTCCTTCCATGAATCTTGGAGTTCACAACTATCTAAAGATTTTTTATATACATGTATATAAATTGTAGCTCTGTTAGTGTTGTTGAGCATTCTCTCAGAATTCTAGGATAAATATGTTATCCGGCCCTTGGGGCTTTGGCGGATTGACTTCTGAAAGTACTTGTTTTGACTATATCTTCTGTTATTTCGCAACTGTTCAAAGTGGAAAGTTCTGTATCTGTATCTACTGTCGGTAATGACCATGTGTCTTCAAGTGTAAATACACTGACAGAGTGTCAGTGTGTGAGTTAGGGGTACCAACATCTTTGTCTGTTACCGTGAGTTGACCATTTTGCTTTTCAATGTGACTTATGGTTACAGTTGTCTTAGTATTATTTCTTATGATTTTCCAAAACCCCTTGCTATTTGTTTTGTATACTAATAAAAGCAATTACAGGACACAGAACAATGGCAACATATCATATACCAAAAACACATATCACATAAAACACAAACTAATGAAAGCAACTAAAAAGCAAAGCACTGCGTTTAGTACTATGAAGGAGCAGGTTTTGAAGATTTAAAAAAGGCCACCACTATTTATATTTATTATATAACCTTAATAAATATCTCAGGAAGTTAGTTTCAATGTACTGGGGCTGCATTTAGTGTATCTGCAAATGATTTATATACAATTCACCGGTGCTACTAAACAGAGTCTGGTAGAGTCCGGTAGAGTCTGGTAGAGTCCGGTAGAGTCTGGAGGCCTTTTAAGTGCAATTTAAAGATTATAATGCTGTTATATAACATTATTTTGTATGTTTGAAGCTATAGTAGTTAATATCCATTAAAAAATGATCGTATATTAGCTTGAAAACACCCGGTAAATATTACCGGGTCACGCAGTAATGGCCGCCCTACGTCGGATAGAGTCGTATACTTAGGTTTCGATACTAACAATTTGAGTCCAATTATTCACAAATTGCTACACAATTTTATGTGAAATATGGTTGCAGATACATCTCTACCTTGTTATTAATACATTAATTCGCTTAATTTTGCAAATGTTGGCCTAAAACTCCCGTTTTTATCTCCAGACACTACCGGTACCCTCCGACTTTTCGCCAATCTGAAAAAGGCGAAACAACAATCTTGTCATACAATACATGTATATCATGTCCATACTGCCTTTGAAATTATAATAAAATCACTTATTAATGTATGTAAAATGTTTTCTGATAAAAAGGGGGAAATTTAATACCATATAGACTTCTAAAACTAGAACAGACTCTATCCGACGTAGGTCGGCCATTACCGTGTGACCCCGGTAATATTTACAGGGTGTTTTCAAGCTATTATATGCTCATTTATTAACTGATGTTAATTACTACTGCTGCAAACATACAAAATAGTGCTATATAACAGCATTATAATCTTTAAATTGCACTTAAACTTCTAAAAAGGCCTCCAGACTCTACCGGACTCTACCAGACTCTACCGGACTCTACCAGACTCTGTTTAGTAGCACCCCAATTCACATTTGAAATATGTTTTCGTGACAAAATCTGTTATACCTTTCCTTCATATATTATTTAAACGTACGTGTTTAATTGCGTATTTGCAAACGGTATGTATACCCAGATCAGATGGCTCCTTTAGGAACCGCCTGGCCAGGGTCTGCTCTGTTTGCTTTTGACACTACATGTGTACACACATAGTTACATCTGATTCTACAGTTTTTCTCAAAGCAAAATAATTACTTGAAAAATTACATTATAAAAGAAATTAGTATTCATGATGACATTGTTTTTTTACATATATAAATAATGAGTGAGTGAGTGAGTTGGGTTTAACGTCCGACCAACAGTATTTCAGTTATATGCAGACGGCACCCGCATGAGACAAGTTATAGTGCTGCCTCACTGAAATACCCCTGCCGCGGACACATGGCAATGGCATCCCACCCAGTCACATTATCCTGACACCGGGCCGACCAGTCCTAGAACTACACCTTTTAATGTCGAGCGCAGACAAGGGAGCTACTATTACCAACTTTTAACGACTTTTGGTCTGTCGCGGCCGGGGATCGAACCCACGACCTTCCGTACCGCAGGCGGAAATAATGAACAGTGGTATATATAGTGTTAAATCTGGTCGAGCCAAATTGTTTATCAATTTGAAATCCTGTAAAGCCATCATTCACATTCTATCCCGCGATATGTATATTTAGCGTAGTGGTTCTTGTTTGTTTGTTTGTTTTTTGTTTGTTGTTGTTGTTGTTGTTTTTGCTTTAAGTAACAGTTTTTTTATATTGACTCTAATAATCATAAAAAGGAATAGGTTTTCTTCTTATGTTTATTTTCAGAGCAGCCTATTTTACAGAAATTCTTAATATACTTATAATAAATATAACAAGATATTTGCATACATGTTTGTAAACTCTTTTTTAACTTTGATTAATATTTTAACGTACGTATATATATAATGTTCAACTTGCTTCATCATTATAGTACATTCGTTGCATGTGTTTAATTCGCTCCCTTTCGCCGTGCGCATATATTTTCGCGTAAAGTGTAATATCCGCTTTCATTGAGGCGATAATTATGCAAATGGGAAAGTAATTTTTAAACCTTGTCTGATATTTTCATTTAAAATTGAAAGAGTTGGACTTATTTCTGCGTAAAAAATAATACAAATATGACAAAGCACAATTTATGCTGATAAAAATCAAGTATGTTACTAAATCAGTAGATCTATTTTTATATATCCATTTAATCTCATTTCGACAATTCATGCCCAGACGTCTCGATATATTAGCGTGGTTGGTTCCCGTCGCGAGTAATTCACAGCTACACATTTTTTTTATCAATCTAACTCGGTAGAAACGAAGTAAATAATCCGATGACGGAAGAAAAGGAAAATGGACTGCCACCTCTCTACCTTGAAAAGGATGTTATAGACTATTTGAAGTCAACCTGGAGTGGTGATGAAGTAAGTAAATTGGTAATCAAGAGAGCAGTCTTCTTTTCTACTAGAGTAAACAGTATTGGTCGTTTCGCACCCAAACTATTTCGCACACAGCAAAATGGTGCCATTTATACTAGATAAAATGCCAGTATACTAGATAGATGTAGAATAAAGAAATTTATACTATGTTATTAAATGTTATATTACATGTTACACCCTGTAGCCACGAAGAGGCCCCGACACTGTAGAGGGGAAAAAAATAATACAAAAAGTCTTAACGTACGTCACCTCCACCTGTCCACTGGGTCTACAGCCGTGGCACCATTCACTTTTCACTCTCAAGCCATACAAATGGCCACGTATCCTTAAAAATCCCACCGTGCATGTAAGCTCCTTGTCTATATTACTGGTCCCACAGTTTGGTAAGATGGTGTCGGGTCGTTTCGGACCCAATCCGTTTCGGAATACGCAGAATTGAATCCAATAAGGACATAGGTCAGATGATAGGTTAGATGTTAACCTTTAGCCTGCTAATGAATGATTATTTCTGCAAACCACTCATTCCCTTGGAAACTGACACAGGCCTGATTTAACTATTCCCTTCATATAAACACCTTTTCGGGAAATTAGAAACAGAGCAGACCCAGATCAGATTTAAGCAATTATCAATATTTGCAACATTTTTTTCAGCATATATTAAACACTTTATTCTCATTGGGTTTATATTTGCTTCATATAGGGTGGAAACAGATGGAGCTTGTTGAGGAACAACTAAGTGCAATAGCACTACATAGAATTTTAGCCATAGGGAACTGTCCAATCTGACTGGATATCTCTTTGCTTTCTTTATTTCTTGTCTCTTGTCAATTTTCAGAGAACAAATTTTGCTTAAATAAAATTTGATGTCTATTGCTGATATATTCCACGTATTCCTTGGTCGTTTCGGTCCTTAAGGTAACCGAAACGACCAAGGCCAAAACGACCAAGGCCGAAACAGATTGGGTCAGAAACGACCGAGACCCCTCCAGATCGGTACCTTTAATCTTCTCAATTTAATATTCATAAGGCCTGTTACCCAGCTGTGTGATTTACCGTATAGCTGATGCATGGCCAAAATTTGGTCATATGACTTGTCTGATGAGTGCCAGATATTGTAGACTTAGTTGCTGATGAGTGCCAGATATTGTAGACTCTTGTCTGATGAGTGTCAGATATTGTAGACTCTTGTTTGATAAGTGTCAGATATTGTAGACTCTTGTCTGATGAGTGTCAGATATTGTAGACTCTTGTTTGATAAGTGTCAGATATTGTAGACTCTTGTCTGATGAGTGTCAGATATTGTAGACTCTTGTTTGAGTCTGCACTTGAACGCTTTATTTGATAGAGACGCCTCTTGACATCTTGCGAACAACTTGACATCTTGCGAACAAAGTAGACCCAGATCAGATGGCTCATGTAGGAGCTATCTAATCAGGATTTTCTCTGTTTGCTTATGGGATTATACAGATCTGATTCAAAGTTTCTGCCATGGTCAAAACATTCTGTGTTCTTATACTATAAATTTGTCAAAAGTCAACAAAAAAGTATTCATGATGTCATTATTTCTTGCATTAATATTGAGGTAAAGGGTTAATTAGATATGGTGGCTAGTTATAGCACCGCAAACTTGTTGAGGGGGTATACTGGAATCCCCGTCTGGTGGTCCGCTGGGCAGGTGGTTGGTCCGTCGGTCAGTCCATCCGCATTGGAACTCCTCCTTCAGTTTTATAGTTATTAGCTCGTCTGTTTTGAAGAAATCACAAGCTATTGTCATAACTCCGGCATCCGTCTGAAATCTTAACATTAACCATAACTTCTTCAATTTTTCATTTACAGCCTTCATTTTTAGCTCACCAGAGCACAAAGTGCTCAGGGTGAGCTTTTGTGATTGCCTGATGTCAGTCGGCGTGCGTCCTTTGTCATCCGTCGTTCGTTGTCAACAATTTGAACCTTTAAAAATCTTCTCCTGAATCTACAGGGTTCTTATATCTTAGCTATCATATTTAGCACATAGCATCATATTTAGGTCCTCTACAAAAGTTATATAAATTATGCCCCTGGGGTCAAAATTGGCCCCACCCCAGGGGTACCTTGTTTTCAATAGAATAGTAGATGTGAAGGACGGAATTTTCATGTGTTTACCGCTGAGCATTGCAGAATTATCTCCTTGAATTTTGAGTATTTTTAGCTCACCCGAGCACAAAATAATCAGGGTGAGCTTTTGTGATCGCCTGATGTCCCTTGTGCGTCGTCAACAATTTGAACCTTTAAAAACCTTCTCCTCTGAATCTAAAGGGTTCTCAGCTTTCATCCTTGGTACATAGCATCATCTGTAGGTCCTCTACCAAAGTTATATAAATAATGTCTATAGAAACATGTAGTGAAAACTTTGAAAATCTTCTCCTGAAACTGGAAAGTTCTCCGCTTTCATATTTGGCACATAGCATCATGTTCAGGTCCTCTACAAAAGTTATATAAATTTTGCCCCTGGGGTCAAAATTCGCCCCACCCCATGGATGATCAGTTTTCAATAGAAACAGTGAAAACTTTGAAAATCATCTCTCCTGAAACTGGAAGGTTCTCAGCTTTCATATTTGGCACATAGCATCATATTCAGGTCCTCTACAATAGTTAAATGAATTATGCCCCTGGGTCAAATTTTAAATGAGGCCCACCCCAGGGGTGGCCAGTTTTCTACAGAAACATAGTGAGAACTTTGCAAATCTTCTCTTCTGATTGTCTGGTGAGCAATATCAGAGCCATCATGGCCTTCTTGTTTTGTCATTTTGGCTTGAAATGTGCGGGGGTATTCCATCACCTTTTATGATAGTTCTGGGTTTGCAATCCTTAACCCTTTCCCTAATATAAACACCTTTTCACGCATTTGCAAACAGAGTAGACCCAGATCAGACGGCTCCTAGAGGAGCTGTCTGATCAGGGTCTACTCTGTTTGCTAATGGAATTTGATAGATCGGTTAATTTGCTTTCTAAAATATCTACAATGTTCCACCTTCCATATTTCTTTATAACTATTTTGTGAATGAATATTCAGTAGGTATCAAAATTTGGAATAAATATAGAACAGGGAAAGGGTTAAGGTACCAGAGCCACAGATAAGGTGGGTACAGTTGAACTTCGATATCTCGAACTCGGATAACTCGAACTTTGGGATATCTCAAACAATAAGTTCAGTCCTTCCAAAACTTACAAAACACAATTGATAACTAAAGTTTATCGCTACAGATTTATAGAAACACACATGCCAGCTTAATACAAGTCTATAGTAATGCTGAAAGCTCCTACAGGAGGCTGTGACCTTGAGTAATTGTTCAGATTAGAAATCGGATGACTCAAACTTCTGTTATCTCGAACTAATATGTATGTCCCTTGAAGATCGAGTTATCGAAGTTCAACTGTATTTCAAATACTAAAGTTGTCATTTCTCCACCAAACCCTATGTGTGACCACTCTTTAGAATTGTCTTTTCGAGAATTGTCTTTCGAGACAATTCTAAAGAGTGCATGGTTACAACATAAAGGTTTGATGGAGAAGTAAAGAAGTAATTATTGAAAATGTTTAAATTTATGCATCTTATCTTTACATCTGTCCATATGTTGTGACTACTCTTTAGAATTGTCTGGTTTCTTCCTTTTGTTTATACAGGTTGAAGACAATGATGACAAAATGGATGAAAACTTCTACAAGCTACTGCAGTGTCTCGGTACCCCACCCACCGTGACAACCCTGAGACTCAACTCTTTAAAGTTGGAGAAGCAAGACATTATCAAGTTACTGAAATCTGAGCTAGAAAAGGTACATAGCTTTAGCACTTTAGTAGTGTTAGCGTTTTTTCCCCATGTTTCAATATTTACTCTAGGTTAATTTATAAGCATCCAGTAATTAACCCTTTCCCTCATATAAACGTGTTTTCACGCATTTGGCCAGGTGCACAGTAAATGTGCCAATTAAGTTAGCATCTGGGTCAAAAAATAAAGTTTCTTGTATTCGTTCATTATATCAATTTTTATATGACTTAATGTATATAAAGCGATGTCCAGTTGTTAAAAAGATAACTTTTTGCCCATAGTTTTATATTTTCACATGTGTCTGTCACTAGGTATACAAGGGGACGGACATTACAATTTAATGCATTACAGGGTTATATCTGAAATTCACTGACCAACTGGTGTGTTTAACAGCTTTTATTTTTCACTGACATACATACCCATCTATCTACTTTCGAACAAAAATAACTTCATGTGAAATAGTAGTGAAAAATATGTCTTTGTGAAGGATCTAATTAACACTCAAAGTGCAAACTGAATTAAATTATTTTCATTCTGTGTATTTATAATATGTTTCCTAAAATTAAGTTGTCAGGGACTTTAAAACAGGTATGATAACATGAACTCATGTAGATGAAATGAAAATATCTTAAATTTTAAACATAAATACAGATTAATGTATTCTATCAACCTTTTTGCATGGGGGGACGGACATTACACTTTTCAAGACCGGACATTACAATTCTCCTGGCATAATGTAAAAAATGATTTTGAAGGTACATAAGTATTGTGTATGCCCATTATTGCTTAGATGTACATTGCTATATGATTTGGTTTTAATTTTTATTCAATTTTATTCATTTGAGAGTCAATAATTACATTAATTATTACAGGTAAAAGGTTGATCAATTTGTTCGGAATAGCCCAGTGGTACATGCAATAATTATAATTTAACAAAGATAGGATGAATAAACTTGAATGAAGACATTTTGAAATTCTTTGCAAAATAATGGTTGTAACTATTTTTTTTTCATTTCAAACAGTTTGGATCCAGATCAGATAAAAAAAAAATTATGGTTGATTAAAATTCATGCTGTCTGTCCATACTTTGTGATTCGTTGTACAATCAAATTATACTTTCCAATTTAAACTTACTTCAGATATCAAATCTGAAAAGTTAAAATTAAACTATTTAACCCTTACAATGTAGGAAGCCAGTTTATGAGACATTGTGTAGACCCTGATCAGTCACAGCTCTTGGAGGGGCCCCTCACCAGGGTCTGCACTGTTTTATTTTGCAGACATAATTTTGGTGCAATCACCTATCTAGACTAAAATGCAGGTCTTTCAGTCAGACAATAGACTTTGAACTTTACAATTTCAGTGACTTTATTAAGGTAAGGACCCAAATCAGGCATTTAATATTAATAACGGAACAGATGGTTAAAATACAATCTTTCTTACTGGTGCCAATATTTATGAACAGTTTCTGATCACTATCCGAGCTGTATCAAATTTATATTTATGTGGATATTGAAAGTCTAAATTTAATTGCAGAGGAAAGAAATTCAATTAAAGCTGAAGCTTTTTTCTTGAACTTGTCACTAATGTGATATATCTGATGTCGGTACCCCTATTTCCTCCCCGGTTGAGCGCATTTCCTGCCTGCCTTAGGCCCCTTACCCCTCTTTGATATGCAGTAGGTGTTGAATAAACAAGTCCTTACTAATTAAATTTGGAGGTCATGACACAAAAACAAAACAGCAGGGTGTCAAGTTCTCAACTACTTTGAGATTAATGGTAACTTATCTATGAGAGTGCTGGACTGTTATACAGACACTACTGTAATGGGCCCACTGTAATGTCCGTCCCCTGACTTGTAATGTCCGTCCCCCAATATAAAATATTGTGTAATTTTTTTATTTGATGATTTGTTTTTTAAATAAAGACTTTTTAACATTAATGTAGTAGTCTGAATGTGGTTATTGTACACAGCCATGTATTTATTTTAGGTTTAGAGTTAAAATGAAAATTTATTAGTATTTCACATGGCAATATCTTTAAAAGCATGTAATTTGGGGAAAAAACACTTTCTCTATGTGTATAATATATTTTTACAAACAGTAGACTTATTTATACTAAAATAATTTTCAAATTTAGCTATATTATGTAATTAATATGGCTAATAAGTCTTCTAATGAAACATATTGGAGCGGGGACGGACATTACAGGGGACGGACATTACAGATAACTTTTATACTTTGCTGGAAAAACATAATTTATTATGCAGTCATAAGGAAAATTGATGGTGAATTGATGAAAGGCATCTACTAGGCTTATGTTAAAATGGTTGACACTACATAGATATGGTTTTCTGAAAAAGTAAGAGGGGGGGACGGACATTACATGATTTTTGACACAAACCTAAATGAGATACTAAAACTGACAAAAAATAAAAAACGTACACATTATGGAAAAAAAATTGGTATACTTGGATGATGTTATCAGTTTTATGATCAGTAATACATTTATTTCTTTAATTATACTATTTTTGTTGAAATTATGTCAATATAAGGATGATAGGGTTTGTACGATTTAGCAACCATTACATCGACACGCTTTTTGCTATTTTGCATGTAACTTCATATTCATGAAAGCAAGATACTTACATTATATATCAAATTAAACAGAAACAAATTCTTCTGTTGATAATATTGTGCTTCATAACCTGTTACTATTCAGATTCTAATAATAATGACTTGAAAATAGGCAAAAAAAGTGATGCTAATTCATTACAGCCAAATTAGGCACTTTTTTGCGTTTAAAAGTTGCATAACTTCATAACGGATAAAGATATTTGCTTGAAATTTTCAGCACACCTGCAGAATAGCTTATAGATAGAAATAGTAAACTTGCTTTTCTCTTGTAAATTGAATCTTTGGAGAAAAGAACATGTACACTGTTTTTTAAGGAATTGGCACATTTACTGTGCACCTGGCCATTTGCAAACAGAGTAGACCCAGATCAGACGGCTCCTAGAGGAGCCGTCGGATCAGGGTCTGCTCTGTTTGCTAATAGAATTTGAAAGATATGTTTCTTTACTTTCTAAAATGGCCACCTTCCATATTTCATTATAACTATTTTGCCCATGAATATTCAGTAGGTATTGAGATTTTGAATAAACATAGAACGGGGAAAGGGTTAACTAGTATTTAAACCCTTTACTCAGTGAATATTTAAGTAAGAAATAATGACATCATGATATTCATAATGGCATATGAACTCAGAATATATTATCAGATCCATATAATTCCCTAAAGAAATAGAGTAGATAGGAGCCATCTGATCTGGGCCTGCACTATTTGCAAAGGCGTATCTGTGGAGTTAACCCTTTCCATGTTCTGTGTTCATTCCAAATTTCAATACCTACTGAATATTCATATCTAATATGATTATAATAAATATAGAAGAAGGAAAATTGTAGCCATTTTAGAAAGTAAAGACAAAGATGTTTGAAATTCTATTAGCAAACAGAGTAGACTCTGATCAGATGGCTCCTTTAGGAGCCGTCAGATCTGGGTCTACTCTGTTTACAAATGCGTGAAAACATGTTTATGTGAGGGAAAGGGTTAAGCGTTAAATAAGCAATCATAAACAATATAAAATGCAATCAAAAGTTTTCACAGATCTCCTCAAATTCGTTACATCTACTGGTACATGTATATTGAAAGGCTTCAAAAGTCGGTGCTATGTAATTATTGGATGTTCATAAAACAAACACTGCTACCAATTGATTCATATGAATTTATTATACCAGTAGATCCAATGCTTCAGTAGCACTATAACTTGTCTCATGTGGGTGCTGTCTGCAAATAACTGAAATATTGTTGGTCAGATGTTAAACCCAACTCACTCACTCTACCAATACCAAAAAAATCCTGTATACATATGCCATTATAAAGTTTTAACTAATAAATATTCATGACATCATTATTTCCTCTATTAACCCTTTCCCTCATATAAACATGTTTTCACACATTTGCAAACAGAGTAGACCCAGATCAGACGGCTCCTAGAGGAGCCGTCTGATCAGGGTCTGCTCTGTTTGCTGATGGAATTTGAAAGATCTGTTTCTCCGCTTTCTTAAATGTCTACAATGCTCCACTTTTCATATTTATTTATAACTATTTTGTTAATGAATATTCAGTTACTGAGTAGGTATTGAAATTTGGGGTAAATATAGAACAGGGAAAGGGTTAATATTGTTCAAATGGTTTGCAGCAATATACAGACAGAGGCAGTAATCTACCACCAGTGGTACTCCATCCTGCGCTGAAAGACATTGTGGTTATACCAAGCAGAGGACCGAACCCAAGACCTGCTGAGGTAATGATGTTATTGCCAACCTCTTTAACCCTTTATTCCATGAATATTTATGTGAAAAAAAATTGACATCATGAATATTTATTACATTAATTGTTAGAATAGCACATGGGAACAGGATTTTTTTTGCCATGGCAGAAACTGTAGACTCATCTCATATTATAAGCAAACAGCACAGGAGCTGTCTGATCTGGGTCTGCTCTGTTTGCATAGATAGGCATATTTATGGAGTAAAGGGTTATATTGTATGGTGTAACCTGATCATGAGAAATGTAATTTTGTGAGCTTTGCAGACAATGACGACCCTGATCAGATATATGGCATCTACACTACAGTCTGCACTTGTCAAAGACCTATAAAACCATTTACAGGAAATTTTGCCAATTCCTCCATAAATACGCCTATTACACCTCTGTAATAACCACCTCTTGAAACCATTGTGATAACTGATAAATAGAGCATTTGCTCCTATAGGAGCAAATGCTCTATTTATCACACTGGTTTCAAACAACAAAGTTCTGAAAAAATGTCCTTTTCACTAGTAAATGCTCCTTTTCGGTAAATTCATTCAAAGAGGTTGGGTCTAAAAATAGCCTATGAAGG